>RXID01014767.1:0-454698 GCA_005019695.1 Trichopus zeylanicus subsp. travancoricus | reverse complement strand
AGGGCTTGTTTGTTTGGATTCCCGGAACCGGGAATCGGAGGAATGGAGGGAATTGAGAGCCCAATTCCCTCCATTCCGGTGTTTGTTTCGATTCCCCGGACTCGGAATCGGGGGAATCGGTTATTTCCCAATTCCCCCGATTCCTCGTTTTAATTCCCTCTCAAAATCGACGGAAAACGCCGATTCGGGATTTCAATTCCCGGTTACTGTAGCACGCTCGGTTTCGTCGATTTCCCCTCCCCCCCACGCCCCCCTCGTCTTCTCCATCTCGTCTTTTCCGCCGAGCTCGTCTTCTCCGCGCCGAGCTCGTCTTCTCCGCCGAGCTCGTCTTCTCCGCGCCGAGCTCGTCTTCTCCGTGCCGAGCTCATCTTCTCCGCCGAGCTCGTCTTCTCCCCCGAGCTCGTCTTCTCCGCCGAGCTCGTCTTCTCCGCGCCGAGCTCGTCTTCTCCGCCGAGCTCGTCTTCTCCCCCGAGCTCGTCTTCTCCGCCGAGCTCGTCTTCTCCGCGCCGAGCTCGTCTTCTCCGCCGAGCTCGTCTTCTCCCCCGAGCTCGTCTTCTCCGCCGAGCTCGTCTTCTCCGCGCCGAGCTCGTCTTCTCCGCCGAGCTCGTCTTCTCCCCCGAGCTCGTCTTCTCCGCCGAGCTCGTCTTCTCCGCGCCGAGCTCGTCTTCTCCGCCGAGCTCGTCTTCTCCCCCGAGCTCGTCTTCTCCGCCGAGCTCGTCTTCTCCGCGCCGAGCTCGTCTTCTCCGCCGAGCTCGTCTTCTCCCCCGAGCTCGTCTTCTCCGCCGAGCTCGTCTTCTCCGCGCCGAGCTCGTCTTCTCCGCCGAGCTCGTCTTCTCCCCCGAGCTCGTCTTCTCCGCCGAGCTCGTCTTCTCCGCGCCGAGCTCGTCTTCTCCGCCGAGCTCGTCTTCTCCCCCGAGCTCGTCTTCTCCGCCGAGCTCGTCTTCTCCGCGCCGAGCTCGTCTTCTCCGCCGAGCTCGTCTTCTCCCCCGAGCTCGTCTTCTCCTCCGAGCTCGTCTTCTCCACACCGAGCTCGTCTTCTCCACCAAGCTCGCCTTCTCCGCTGCCCTGAATCAGTGTGCCGGAGTGCCGGAGCGCCTGCCTCCCACGATTCGAGAGCTCGTCTTCGTCAGAGCTTGCAGAAATTACGGGCAAATTCTCTACAAATGAGAATAAAATCACTGTTGAATTTGTATTTGCATCGGATGACCTGACCACAATGAAGACAAGAGCAGACAACTCCGGAAAGTTGGGGGCCTTCTTCAGCATGAGTCGAAGCCGAAATTTGTCCTGACAATCTTTGGCGAGTTTCGACTTGGCACTTGCTCTCAAGCCTTGATGGCACTTCGGTTTTGCCAATGGAATTTGAAACTAGGCGCGATAAGAAGCCTCCCACGGGTTGGCACTAACTTGATAATAGGACTTGTTTCTATTATTCACAAGGATTGTTTGGCGTGGTAGCATGGTTGTCTATTCAACTTGGGTGAATTTTTGTATTAACTTACTAAGATGTATTTTCTAATATATTATGGAATTGATCAATTCTATTCGTCAACCAAACAACGGAAAGGAATTGACCAATTACCAATTCCCTACAGTAAATACTCATCCAAACACTGTAATTATCTAATTCCCTCAATTCCTTTAATTCCCTGGAATCACTCAATTCCTACGATTCCACAATTCCTAAACCCGGAATCCAAACAAACAGGCCCTAAATAACACTTACATTTAGGAGCAAAAAAATAATAAAATATATGAGAGGATAAAAGGAATTTTTTTATTTTAAAAATCAACTTAATTTTTAGGAATAATTACCTATACCCCTCCAATTAGCTTTAATTACCTACAACTCTCGTAATTTCCGTAATTACCCACACCTCCCTTTTCTCAAAATATTTACCTACACCCCCCTAATTGTTATTTAATCAAATTTTTCCCAAAAAATTCCGATTTTACCCTCGGTTATTTTTACAATTAAACCCCTAAAAACTTTTTTTTTCTTATTTAACACCCTGAAATTCGGTTTTTTGTAAATAAGACCCTGAAATTATTTCGATTTACAGAAAAGTCCCCGAAGTTCCGATTTTTGGAAATAACACCCTAAAATTATTTCGATTTACAGAAAAGTCCCCGAAATTATTGCAACAACGGCGAGGGTGGCGGCGCGCAGGCGACGGGAGCGGAGGCCGAGGCTGGCGCACCAGCGCGCCCGCATTCCGGAGACGGAGGCCGAGGTCGGCGCGCCGGCACGCGGGTGTGGACAGCCAAGGCCGAGGTCCTCCCCCCCCCCCCCAACCCCCCCACGTGCCGGGGACGGAGGCCAAGGCCGACGCCCCTGCACGCGAGCGCGAATGGCCAAAGTCGAGGCCATCCCCCCCTGCGTGCCGGGGACGGAGGCCGAGGCCGGCGCGCCGGCACGCGGGCTCAAACGGCCAAGGCTGAGGCCGTCCCCCCCTGCATGCTGGGGACGGAGGCCGAGGCCGGCACGCCGGCACGCGGGTGCAGATGGCCTCGACACACGGGACGGAAGCCGAGGCCAGCGTGCTAGTACGCGGACGCAGACGGCCTTGACATGCGGGATGGAGGCCGGCTCGCAGCCTAGGCCTTCGTCCCCGGCACGCGGGCGCGCCGACGCACCGGCCTCGGCCTCTGTCCCGCACGCTAAGGCGGTCCACGCCCGCGTGCCGGCGCGCCGACCTCGGCCTTCGGCGTCACCGCCCGCCCGCCACCACCCTCGCCGCCGTTGCAATAATTTCGGGGACTTTTCTATAAATCGAAATAATTTCGGATTGTTATTTGCAAAAATCCGAATTTCGGGGATTTTTCTATAAATCGAAATAATTTCAGGGTAATATTTGTAAAAAAACCGAATTTCAGGGTGTTAAATAAAAAAAAAAGTTTTTAGGGATTTAATTGTAAAAATAACCGAGGGTAAAATCGGAATTTTTTTGGAAAAATTTAATTAAATAACAATGAGGAGGTGTATGTAAATATTTTAATAAAAGAGCGGGTGTGGGTAATTTCAGAAGTTACGGGAGGTTGTAAGTAATTAAGATTAATTATACAGGTTATAGGTAATTATCCCTAATTTTTACTAGTTGTATATTTATCTCCTCTTTAGTTTAGGGATATTTGCAAATAACCACATGGGTTTTCAGAAATAACATAGATTGCCCGTGTTTCAATTGAGTGCTCGGAGTTGTATAAGTCCCTGTAATTAGCCTTAATTACATACAACCCCCGTAATTTCCGGAATTATCCACAACCCCCCATTTTAGAAAATATTTACCCATACCCCCCGATTGTTATTTAATCAAAATTTTCCCAAAAAATTTCGATTTTAACCTCGATTATTTTTACAATACACCCTTAAAAATTTATTTTTTATATTTAACGCCCCGAAATTTTATTTTTTGTAAATAACATCCTGAAATAACTCCGATTTATAGAAAAGTCCTCGAAATTTAGATTTTTGCAAATAAACCCCCAGAAATTATTCTGATTTACAGAAAAGTCCCCGAAATTCGATGGCGACGAGAGTGGCGGTGCGCGGGCGGGAGCGGAGGCGGAGAGCGGGCAGGCGGGCAGCAGCGGAGGCGGAGGCCGGCATGCCGGCACGAGGGCGCAGACGGCCTCGACACGCAGGACGGACGCCAAGGCCGGCACGTCGGCAGCGAGCACGGACGGCCTCGGCCTTGGCGGTCCACGCCCTCGTGCCGGGTGCCGGCCTCCGCCTCCATCCCCGACACGCGGGGGTGGAACGGCCTCGGCCTTGGCTGTCCGCGCCTGTGTGCCGGTATGCCGACCTCGGCCTCCGTCCCACGTGCGGAGGCCGTCCGTGCCCGCGTGCCGGCGGGCTGTCCGGCGCGCCGTCCGGCCTCGGCCTCCGTCCCCGGCGCGCGGGCACGGACGCCGGTCGGCGATGGTCTGGCGAGGGGTGTATTTGTAAAAATTAGTTTTAAAATAAGGAAAATTTAGACTTATTTTTTAAAAAAAAATTTAAGGGTCTATTTTTTAATGTATAAATATTAAAATTATATTTATAAATTTAAAAATTATTAATGTCTTTTTTGTAAAATTTTACTTAAAATATGATAAAAAAATATAGACTTATTTATAAATAAAAATATTGAAGGGGTCTATTTGTAAATGTACAACATGAAAGTTGTAATTTTAAATTTTAAGTTTTGAAACCGTTCATTATTTGTAAAATTTACTTAAAATTTGGACTTATTTATAAATAAAAATATTAAAGGTGGTCTATTTTTAAATGTAAAATAGTAAACTTATAATTTGTAAATTTTTTTAAAACTTTCACTATCTTTTCTGTGAAAATTAATATTAAAAATGATTAAATATTGACTTTTTTTTAAAAAAATTCACGGGATCTATTTATAAATGTACAATATGAAAAGTTGTAATTTAAATTTTAAGTTTTAAAAACCTTCAAAATGAGTTATTTGTAAAAAAATTTTACTTATAAAATAAATAAAAATTTGGAAACTTATAAGATAAAGAAAAATATTAAAGGTGGTCTATTTTTAAATGTAAAAATAGTAAACTTGTAATTTTAAATTTTAAATTTTAAAACTTTCACTGTATTTTCTGTGAAATTTAATATTAAAAATGATTAAAATATTGACTTACTAAAAAAAAATCAAGGGATCTATTTGTAAATGTACAATATGAAACTTGTAATTTTTAATTTAAAGTTTTAAAACCTTCAATGACTTATTTGTAAAATTTACTTATAAAATAAATAAAATTTGGACTTATTTATAAATAAAAATATTAAAGGTGGTCTATTTTTAAATGTAAAAATAGTAAACTTGTAATTTAAAATTTTAAATTTTAAAACTTTCACTGTCTTTTCTGTGAAATTTAATATTAAAAATAATTAAAATATTGACTTATTTAAAAACAAAATCAAGGGATCTATTTGTAAATATACGATATGAAACTTGTAATTTTAAATTTTAAGTTTTAAAACCTTCAATGATTTATTTGTAAAATTTACTTATAAAATAAATAAAATTTGGACTTATTTATAAAGAAAAATCCGAATTTCGGGATTTTTTGTAATTCGGAATAATTTCGGGGTGTTATCTGACAATAAAAAACAAAAAAAAAACAAAATCCGCATTTTCAGGGCTTTTTAAAATTTAAATAATTTCGGAGTGTTATAAGCAAAAAAACCGAATTTGGGGACTTTTCCGTAAATCGGAATAATTTTCGGGGGTTTATTTGCAAAAATTCGAATTTTGAGGACTTTTTTATAAATCAGAGTTATTTCATAGTGTTATTTGAAAAAAATCGAATTTTGAGTGTTAACATAAAAAATAAGTTTTCGGGGTGTATTTATAAATATAACCTCGAAATTTTTTGGGAAAATTTTGATTAAATAACGTGTGGTAAATATTTCGGAGCATAAGTAATTCCGGAAATTACGGATTATATATAATTAAGATTAATTAAAGGGACTTATACGATAATTATAATTATTATTATTTTTTTAATGAGTGGATACTATTTTTCATATTTTGTTATGTATAGCTGGTTAGCTCGGCGGCATCGGCATCCTCTTCAGTTCTTGAGGCCTTCAGAGGTTCGACCCGCTTCTCTCCCCGACAACGGCGATGGAGACAACCCTCAAGTACGCCGCCGATGCCCCGCCGCTCTCCATAATCGCCGGAACATCGATCGCCCTCGATTCCTCCCTCCCCGCAGCCTCCGCCCCTCTTCCTCTTCTCCTGGGGGTATCACTCTCTCTCTCCGTTCCTTTTTCATAATCGCGAGGATTTTGATGCCTTGATTTCGTGTTTTATTTTTTTGATCCATGTACAGGCGAAAAAAATTGGAACCCAGAAATTAGTGTTTATAGAAAAAAATTTGGTGGATGGAACCCAATTAGGGTTTTGCTGAATCTGGCTTTATTGAGATTCAAAAAGAACAAAAAAAAATCTTTTTAGCCTGAATAAATGTTAGCAAATAGTGGGAATGTAGTTCAATATAGTTGCTTCCCAAGTGATTGTTGGCTGTTTCAGATTGAAACTGCAGGGAACTAACACTCTTCTCCGGTATTTTGGACGTGTGGCAGCTCTTCCAGACTTTTATGGGCGCGACGCTCTCGAATCTGGGCAGGTGATTATTTTTATCTGTTTGTTCTTACAGAATTGAAGCGCTTCATTGATTCTGGTTATTAGTTTCCATTTAGATTGATAAGCGGCTTGAATATGCATCGATGTTCTCATCTGGTTCTGAGTTTGAGGCTGCTTGTGGTCGTGTTGATGTGTACCTTGCTGTTCGGACTTTCTTGGTTAAATACAGCTTGCCCATTGCCGATCTATCTGTATGGTCAGGTCTTACAGGTAATTCTTCGATGCTAATGGAAACCTTTTTATTATCTATAAACTGGTTTTTCTCATTGGACGATTGATGATAATGTTGTGGTTTTTATTATTATAGGCACTGGCCAGAGATGGGAAAACCTAAGGAAGTCGAAGAAGTACCTAAACTTAGTTCGCTGGTTCAACAGTATAACAGCGGAATACAGTGTGCTGAATGAATTTACAGCAACATATGTAGGGAAAAGAGGGCTGGGAAAGACCCCTGCAACCAATGCTAGGGGAGCTGAACCTGTGACAAATCAAGTTGTGAATGGGAAGTCAAATGCTTCAAACTCAGACGATGTTCTAAAGGAGAAGACCACTACATTTGAGGTAGATCTTCCTGGTGCAAAAGTTGGTGAGGTTTGCTTGCAATTTGCTCCAGAAGCCAGCAGATACCTGCACATTGGGCACTCAAAGGCTGCGTTGCTCAACCAGTTCTTTGCTGACAGATATCAAGGACGTCTGATTATTCACTTTGATGACACAAATCCCTCAAAAGAAAGTAATAATGAGTTTGTTGAAAATCTCCTCAAGGATATAGAAACACTGGGGATCAAATATGAAGCTGTTACTTACACATCAGACTTCTTCCCTCAATTCTTGGAAATGGCTGAAAGTTTGTTTGTTCAAGAAGGGAAAGGCACATGTAGATGATACACCTAGGGAGCAGATGCAGAAGGAAAGAATGGAAGGTATTGAGTCAAGATGTAGGAATAATTCTGTTGATGAAAACTTACCTTTGTGGAAAGAAATGATTGCAGGGTCTGAAAGGGGTAAGCAGTGCTTTCTGTGTGGTAAATTGGACATAATAGGATCCAAACAAGTCCTCGTGGGATCCTGTTTATTACCGTTGCAATCCAGATCATCATCATTGTTTGGATCCAAGTTTATGGTGTATCCAACCTATGATTTTGCCTGTCCATATGTTGATGCTGTTCAAGGTTATAACACATGCACTTCGTTTGAGTGAATATCATGATCATAATACACAGTGTAATCGGATACTAGAGGACATGGAATTGTGCAAGGTCGAAATATATGAATTTAGCTGATTGAACATGGTCTATACGCTTCTTAGTAAGCACAAGCTTCTATGGTTTGTTCAAAATGGGAAAGTAGATGGATGGAATGATCCTCGTTCCCAACTGTGCAAGGGATAGTTCGCTGAGGTCTGAAAATTGAGGCACTGAAACAGTTCATTCTGCAGCAGGTAAAGTTATTATGTTTTCCTTGTTATTAATTTGAGTAAAATGTGAACTTGAACTTGAGGGAATGCTTTCATGGTGATTCAGAAAGCCTGAGATTTACAATAGTTAACATTCTCTTTTTCACTTTCATGATGCTTCAAAAAATCTCAAGCTCATGGAGTGGGACAAGCTGTGGACTATCAATAAGAAGATCACTGACCCTATATGTCCAAGACATACTGCTGTTCTGGAAGAGCTCCATGTGATTCTACTTCTTACTAATGGTCCTGAGGAGCCTTTTGTCCAGATCATACCCAGGCATAAGAAATATGAGGGTGCTGGAAGTAAAGCCACTACATACACCAAGAGACCTGGTTAGACTATCCTGATGCATCATCCATCTCAGAGGGTGAGGAGGTGACATTAATGGATTGGGGGAATGCTATAATAGAAGAAATTAAGAAAGAAAATGGGGTTGTTACTCAGCTTCTTGGAGTTCTGCACCTTGAAGGCTCTGTTAAGACCACAAAGTTGAAACTTACTTGGCTTCCTGATACCGATGAGCTGGTAAATATGTCACTGGTTGAGTTTGACTACTTGATAAAGAAGAAGGTATATACACCATAACCAGTTCTTTAAAAATTTTCCTTTGTGCTTTGTTGCATTTGCTGCTACTACTATTGCATTGTGCAAACTAGTTTTTAGTTTTCAGGCTCTTCTTCTGCAAATATTTCTCAAGTTATGTCATGGCAATGTAATCATGGTGCAAACCTTATGATATCACTTAACTCCCTGCTATTAATAATTCATTGGAAACTTCTATATCATTTGCCTTCCTGCTATTAATAATTCATTGGAAACTTCTATCTTAGAATCTTATAAGAACTTGTTCTTATTTTTGTCTTTTTCCTATTTTACTGCATCATGCTTTGGATGGGACTTGAGTTTTTGGCTTGTAATACAATGTTCAGTATAGATGAGAGAGAACATACTCTTATATTAGAAAACCAGAAAAATCATGCCAAAAGAAGATGAGATAAAGTAAGAATGGAGTGGTTTGATGGTTTTATCTTGTTGAAGCAACTTTGGAAATCTAAGCGCTGGACTTTCCTGCCTTTTATAATCCTTGTCCTGATAACTATCTTGCTTCTTTTTCGATTTTAATGGAACTCTCTTCTCACTCTTTGCTATTGAACTTGCAGCTGGAGGAAAATGAGGACTTCATAGACAATCTCAATGAATGCACAAGAATAGAAACCCCCGCCCTTGGGGACTCCAACATGCGAAATTTGAAGCGTGGGGAGGTAATACAGCTTGAGTGAGAGGGCTATTACGGGTGCCACATCCCCTTCATCAGGGTTTCGAAGCCCATAGTGCTCTTTGCAATCCCAGATGGCAGGAAACAAGGATCACTGAACTAACGTTAGCCTTATTGTAGTTTACCCATATACTAACTTCTGGGAGTGCACTCATGCTCATTATGGATTGATCTGTGAACGAAAAATTGTTTTGCTAGTGATACTTTGGCATCCTTGTATCATCCATCTGCTCATGCTTGGTGTTGCAATTGAAATAGATTTGTGAAATCTGGTTGCTTGCTTGGTGCGTGGAATGGGGTGTTTGGCTTTTCAGGCAAAGGTATTGTTAATCTCAGTTCTAAATACGATTTTATTAAGTTATTTTGCTGAAATTTTTTTTTAATGCTGATTTCAGTTGCTTTATTGATTAATCTAATTTCTATTTTGTTTTCTATGAAAAGCTTGGTCCAGACTCCTTGGGCAGGAAATGAGCCGTCCTCGAGTTTGGGCTGTGAATACACATGGGCCCAAATAGAATGGTTGTAAGCGAGAACTAGAAAGCTTGGTTCAAAACAACTGACGAGTGGGTTTAGATGCCCTAAAGTTGGCATTGAGGTAGTTGAATGGATGAAATTCGTCTTATTTTCATCCAGGAAATGAGTCCGTAGCTTAATATGAAACTGCAAAAAATATGAAAGGAAAAACACTTAAAATTGGTTATATAGTTCCAACCGTGGTCTGGGGATCTATCTCGTACAGAGGCACATATACAACTACACATATTTGAAAGGGCCTATGTATGGCAGATGGCCAAAATTATATATTCAACTCAGACGGATAATGTGAGCGCGATCCGGCCCTTTCGGCGCAAGTTAATCCTGATTCGTGTGGACCTAAATCTCTCTGACCTCGCTTCGTGTGTGATGGGGTCAATTCTTAACATCACTTGCTCCACTATCATACATTATTATTATTTTTCCCAAAACCAAGACATCAGTAATTCTCAGATAACTCGTGTCAGCCAAAGAAAAATGCACCAAATAAAGTCGATAAAAAAAGTTTTTTAACTTAAAAACTACCTGTTTTATTAAAAAAAATTTAGTGTGAAATTGTCGAGGGACGTATGCGTAAATTTTTGTTTATTTCTTCGGCGAGGGATTTGCCTGCAAAGAGGAACGGACAGACCTACGTCCAAAAAAATTAGTTTTGACGAATTCTTTGAACCTTCGTTTTTTCCTTTTCAAAATGCATATAATTTTTCTTTGAGATAAATACTTCTTATTTCTCTCACAACGAACACAGGGTCAATCTGACTGAAGTGGATAAGTCAGGGTAAATCAGGGGTAAATCGATCCTTACCCCGCGGTGCTTCGTTTCGGAAACTGAAGATCTTGCCTCCTGTGATTTTAGATTGTTAACATTAATTTTAAAAAATAATTTAATATCTGATTCCCTATATATTAATAATAACATATTTTGTCAATTGATATTTTTAAATTTTGAAATTAAAATGACGTGGATCTTTTCGATTTTTCAGTATTAAATTAGATTCTAATGATTATTTTAGAAAATCTTAATAGTTAAATGATTTTATGAAATAATGCATTTTTTTTTTTGTTAAATTAACCAAGTTTTATTTTCCCACTGAAATCTTGCGCATGCTGAATGACATTATTATTTTGTCTCATAAAATATCCGGAACGAAAAGTGTTTTGTTTGATTATTTTTATTTATTTTTTCCTAGGAAAAAATATTAATTTAGTGATTATATGTTTTTTATATTACGAGAAAATTCTTTTATTGTAGATGGTTGTAAAGCCAATGTGTCGCATTGGATTCCAACTACAATAATTATCATAAGCAAAGGATGTTATATTAATGACATGACCTAAGCAAGCGTGGCACGAGGGACATGCCAGTTAATAAAATCCTTTTGAGGACACGACAAGAATGTAAAAATGATTCTTATTGGAATTAATTAAATTTGTCTTATCCCAAATCTCACTTTTAAAGTAGTTAATATCATAGTTTTACGTTTCGGCCGAAATCAAGTCGTTTTGGTCGGTCCCGAACCGAAACCCTATTTTGAATTTCGGTTAAGATTACTGTTTATTATTGTTTATTTTTTGTCTTTTTAATTGAATTTTTTTTTTACAGCAACACAATATAGAAATTCTTGTTAATGTTAACCTCTCTGTGTTTCTCTCTGTATATATGTAATAAAGAAGGCAACTTTAGTTGTCGTTCTCGATAATTGCTTTCAAAACCATCTCCTTCGTTGGCCCTTGACATTTTCAGACTTTGTGGCTTGCGAGCGGGAGCGCGAGCACGAGGAGTGGTTTGAGTCGCAGCTTGCAAGTCAACAGGCAGCGTGAACATCCATTTAATTCTTTTTTGTTTTTAATCATCATCTGAAGCCAAATGAGATCATCATCGTTCACTTTCTTATTTAGTCAAAATAACTTTCTTGACTATGTTATTGCTTTCCTTTTCAAAAGTCAACCCTCCGTTGATTCGAGCTATGCTTTCGCCGTTTTGTTGTTGTCAATAATAATAATTATTATTATTATCAGTATTTATAGCAGTAGATTTTAGATTTTCAGAAAATATATTAATGAGAAGTGAGAACTACAAAGATATTGACACGGACTTCTCTTCTTCGAACCATTGCGTTTCAATCCAGGCCAAGAAAAAATCGATAGGCCAACGGTGATAATGACATGCACAAGCGAGGGAAATCGCTATCAAATCTCCATTAATCTAAGATAAATGAAAAGGCAAGGCTTTGACTCAGTCTTGTCGACCTTTTGGAATAGGAATTTTTTGCGCTACACCCTTCAAGACTTGACTAATTGTGTTCGCACCTCCGAAACGCTCTATCCTACGCACTCCGAAGGTTGCTTTCTAATAAATGTTTGGAATAATTACCTCTATCCTATAATTAGTCTTAATTACCTATAATTTTTTGTAATTTTCATTGGCACTTTCCTTTTACTCTCGATTATTTTACAACTAAACCCTTAAAAATTTATTTTTTATTATTTAACACTATGAAATTCGATTTTTTGTAAATAACACTCCGAAATTATTTCGATTTACAGAAAAGTTTTGAAGTTCGGATTTTTGCAAATACCACCCCGAAATTATTTCGATTTACAAAAAAGTCCCCGAAATTATTGTGACGGCGGCGAGGGTGGCGACGCGCGAGCGGCGACACTAGAGGCCAGCGGCGAGAGCGGAGGCCGAGGCCGGCACGCAGGCGAGCCAACACATGGGCGCGGACGGCCAAGGATCAATTGGCTAATACAGAGCCTTTGGAGTTGAGGAAACAGCTCAACAGACTGTTGGATGTGGGATTGATCCAACTGTCGAAAGCCCCATATGGCGCTCCGGTGTTGTTTCAGTGGAAACAAGGTGGCTCATTTCAGGGGTGCATGGACTATCAAGCGCCAAACAATGTGTTCTCTCGGCTTAGAAAATACAATCTCTTCATAGAGGAAGAAAAATGCGAGTTCTATCGGGCGTGACAGAACCAAATGGCGGATGCATTTAGTCGAAGGGAGGTGCAATGCTATTTAGCTGCGTTGCAGACAGTGCAGTCAACCCTGCTGGAGAGGGTTAAAGAGTAAGCCGACGCGAACCCAGCATACGGCCAACTCAGAGGAGAGGTACGTGAAGAGGTAATTAAGCGTTATTGGCTTGAAGATAACTTGTTGTATGCTAGAGGCAATAGGTTATACATCCCGAAGGCAGGAGGGCTGAGGCGTGAGCTGCTGTGAGAGACTCACGATTCTCAATGGGCAGGACATCCTGGAGGGCAAAGGATGATGACACTTTTGTCCAGGTCATACTATTGGCCAAAAATGGGTGAAGACATCGTGATGGACGTCAAGACTTGTCTTGTGTGCCAGCTTGACAAGACAGAGAGGAAGAAGAATTGGTTGGAGCTGTTGGACACAACCCAATTTTGTTACAACATCCATAGGTCATCAGCTACAGGAATGAGTCCTACAGGGCTTGTCATGGGACAACAGCCTCTCACTCCTCTCTAGTTGACTCAATTGACGGACCAAGGAAAGTGCCCTGCTACTTATCGCTTCGCCAAGGAGAAGGAGGAGCTGATAGAACAAGCTCGGGACAACTTGCATAAGGTAGCAAAACGTATGAAGAAATATGCGGATGAATGAAGGCATTCATTGGAGTTCCAAGTCGGAGACATGGTGTTGCTGAAACTTACTCCATAGATATGGAAGAAAATCAGCAACAAGACCATACACCGTGGGTTGGTACTAAGGTATGATGGCTCCTTCGAGGTGATAAAGAAAGTCGGGCAGGTTGCTTACCGGTTGAAGCTACCCAACAGGCTGAAGGTACACCCAACATTCCATGTAAGCTTTCTCAAACCTTTCAACAGGGACTTTCTTGGAGATAGACTGTTATAATATCAGGTGTGATAAATTAGTCCCACATCGGATATTGGATAGATAGGGTCCAATATATATAGTGAAAAAAGGCCCATATCCCATGAGCTTAAGCTTTTGGGATGGTTTGGTGTCCGACTCACTATATTATTCCGTTTCGACACTCTTTCGGCTCCCCCAACAAATGGTACCAGAGCTTCAGGTTCGAAGCTGTGCAAACTCTTAAGACCGAAATTACCGTGATGGTGCGATTGAATTGAGTCGCATGTTAGTTTCTCTTAAAAAAATAAAAAAGAATGAGACAAAAATCCATTGGTGTGGGTCACACGGTGAAACTGGTTGAGTAAAAGAGTTCTTGATTAAGAGTGTTAAAATTGATGTGGTCAAATCACACCTGAAGGGGGAGATTGTTATAATATCAGGTGTGATAAATTAGTCCCACATCGGATATTGGATAGATAGGGTCCAATATATATAGTGAAAAAAGGCCCATATCCCATGAGCTTAAGCTTTTGGGATGGTTTGGTGTCCGGTTCACTATATTATTCCGTTTCGACACTCTTTCGGCTCCCCCAAAATATCAATGTCCACCACAATTCACAATATAGAGGAAGAACAGAAAAGAGGAAAAGATAGCACACAAGAGATATATGTGGGAAGACGATCCAGAGAATATTGTATTAATGAGGACGAGAAAAGAGAAGATTACAACGACGGAGACGAAACTCTAATATCACCAACTCTCCCTCTCTTTTTCTATCTCTATCGAGACCCTTACATCAATGGTGTATTTATAGATGTGGCCTAATGATGTTTGAGTCAAAATAGAAGACTGACTCAAATAAGACTTCTACTAATTTAAGACTTCTAGAAGATAAATCTAGATAAGGATTAGGCCCATTAATATAATTAAGACTATCCGGAAAATCCGGATTCGAGACACCATAAAGCCAACAATCTCCACCTTGGCTCGAATCATCTTATTCTCTGAATTTGAATCTTCAATAGATGTCTTTACCATTACCTCCTGGGATAGGATCAACGACCTTGAATATTGATCAAGTCCAAACAGAGGTTGAACTTATCAATCGGAATCACCTTCGTCAACATATCTGCAGGATTTCTTGAAGTATGAATCTTTTGTAAAGAAATCTCGCCGTCTTCAATAATATCCCGAATAAAATGAAATCGGACATCTATATGCTTTGATCTGGCATGATACATTTGGTTCTTCGCAAGGTGTATGGCGCTCTGACTGTCGCAAAAAATAGGAAGAACATGTTGAGAAAAACCAATTTCACTTGCCAAACCTTTTAGCCATAGGGCTTCTTTGACGGCTTCTGTAGCTGCCAAATACTCAGACTCTGTTGTAGATAATGCTACAGTTGACTGTAAGGTACACCTCCAACTAATAGGTCCTCCACAAAGAGTGAAAAGATAACCAGTGAGGGATCGGCGTCAATCAAGGTCTCCAGCATAGTCTGGAATCGACATAGCCAGAATTTTGGCCTCTTGCACTGTGTTCCTGTCGAAACATAAACCAATATTAAGAGTACCTTTAATATATCTTAATAGCCATTTCATGGCCTGCCAATGCTCTTTTCCTGGATTTGCCATGTAACGACTAACAACGTTGACTGCTTGTGCAATATCAGGTCTTGTGCATACCATAGCATACATTAGACTTCCAACAACACTTGAAAATGGGATGTTCTCCATGTATGCATGCTCTTCATCTGTAGAAGGACATTGTTGAGCTGAAAGCTTGAAGTGAGATGCCAAAGGAGTACTGACGGATTTTGAATTTTGCATGTGAAAACGAGAAATAATCTTCTCGAGATATTTGCTCTGTTTAAGCCATAATTTTCCATGCTTTTGATCTCGATCAATCTCCATACCGAGAATCTTCCTTGCAGCACCTAAATCTTTCATCTCAAATTCATTTTTCATTTTAAACTTTAAATCATTCAGTAGAGATATGTCTTGAGTAGCGATAAGCATATCATCAACATAAAGAAGCAATATAATAAATGAGTTATTTGCATGCATCTTAAAATAAACACAGCAATCATGTTTGCAGTGGATGAAATCTTGACCCAGCATAAAACTGTCAACCTTTTATACCATTGCCTTGGAGACTGTTTCAAACCATAAAGTGATTTGTTTAACTTGCAAACAAAATTTTCTTTGCCTTCTTGGATGAACCCTTCAGGCTGTTACATAAAAATTTGTTCTTCTAATTCTCCATGTAGAAAGGCAGTTTTGACATCAAGCTGTTCTAACTCAAGATTATGAAAAGCAACTAAAGCAAGTAGAAAACGAATAGATGTGTGTTTAACCACAGGAGAGAAAATTTCATTAAAGTCAATACCCTTCTTTTGTGAATACCCTTTTGCAACTAAACGGGCCTTGAATTTAACACCATCTATTCTAGAGAAATCCTCTTTCTTTCGAAATACCCACTTGCAACCAATTGCTCTTTTACCTTTTGGTAATTTCATCAGATCCCAAGTATGGTTCTTTTGAAGAGAGTCCATCTCTTCATTCATAGCAGCTTGCCACTAAGAAGAATTCTTATCCTGTACTGCTTCTTTATAAGAAGAAGGATCACCATTTTCAGTAACTAAAGCAAAAGCTACCATATCTTCAAAACCATACCTTTCAGGTGGCTTTATTTTCCTTTGAGATCTTCGAAGTGGAGTCTTTTCAAAAATTTGATTCTTAAGATTTTCTTGAGAGTTGGACATACCCTGAATATCTTCTTCTGAAGGAATTACATGCTCCACCTCCACTTGCATTATATCATTGGGATCTTTCTTGAGAGATTTTAGCATACCACTTTCATCAAATACTATGTCTCTCTCAATAATTACATTGGAAATAGTAGGATCCCACAAACGATAGCCTTTGACGCCTTTGGCATAACCCAGGAAAATACACTTTTTGGAACGTGCATCTAACTTATCCTTGACAACATGCACATAAGCAGAGCAACCAAAAATCTTTAAAGAAGAATAATTTGCAGGTTGACCAGTCCATACCTCTTCAGGAATCTTGCAATTAATAGCTGTTTGAGGAGAGCGATTCACAATGAAGCATGCTGTATTGACTGCTTCTGCCCAAAAATCTTTATCAAGATTAGCTGTACTGAGCATACTACGTGCTTTCTCCAACAAGGTTCTGTTCATCCTTTCAGCCACCCCGTTTTGTTGAGGTTTTCCTGGGATGGTAAAGTGACGCTTGATGCCTTCATCTTCACAGAATTTGAGAAACTCTGTTGATTTGTACTCTCCGCCATTATCACTTCTGAGATATTTGATTTTTCTGCCAGTCCTTTTTTCAACGGAAGTTTTCCACCGTTTGAAAACAGAAAACACCTCGGCTTTGTGATGCAAAAAATAAATCCACACTTTTCTGGAAAAATCATCAATAAAACTGACAAAATAACGAGCACCAGATTTTGATGGAATAGGAGAGCACCACACATCAGAATGAATATAATCAATTAAGCTTTTAGTGCAATGAATACCAGTGTTAAACTTTACCTTGACTGTTTACCATAGAGACAATGCTCGCAGAAATCCAATTTGCATGAGTTGAGACCTTTCAGTAATTTTCTTTTGTTGAGCTCATTTAAACCTTGCTCACTCATATGACCGAGACGCATATGCCATAATTGAGTCATATCAGAAGAAGAAGAAGACTGAGAAATTGCTGCTCCACCTGCAACGGTTTTTCCTACTGACTCATATAAATTTCCATGCTTTAGGCCCTTCATTACTATCAATGAGCCTTTAGCAACCTTAAGAACTCCACCTGCAGCAGAATACTTATAACCAGCAGAATCCATAGCACCCAAAGAGATCAAATTCTTTTTCAAATCAGGAACATGTCTGACATCAGTAAGAGTTCTAATAATATTATCAAACATCTTAATTTTGATTGTTCCACTTCCAACAGTTTTGCATGGATTATTATTACCCATCAAAACTAAACCACCATCATAAGGCGTGTAGTTTTCAAACCAATCCTTATTAGGACACATGTGATAAGAACAACCAGAATCAAGAATCTAAATATCATGGTAACGATCAAAATTAGAACTAATAGAGAGAACATTACCCAAATTATCATCAGAACTCTCTTCAACAACTGAAACTTGTTCTTTGGCTTGCTCTTTAGATTGAGATTCTCTTTCTTTCTTTGCTTTGAGCTTCCAACAATCTTTAATTGCATGTCCCATCTTCTTACAATACTTATAGTTTATTTCTTTGGATTTGGATCGAGAACGACCTGTCCTTAATCTTTCTTTGGTATGACCTCTGACAATTAATGCTTCTGAGTGTGACACATCCCCTCCAATCTTTTTCAAATATTCATTAGATAGAAGGGCAGAAGAAATATCGTCAAATTTCAAATCCTTTCCATACATGAGAGTAGTTTTAAGATTCTCAAGAGAAGGAGGTAAGGACGATAATAAAATAATTGTCTTGTCTTCATCTTCAATTTTAACATCAATGCTTAACAATTGAGAGACAAATTTATTGAAAGCATTAAGATGATGAACTATATTCGTACCTTCTGTCATTCGAAAATTGAAAAACTTCTGCTTTAAATAAACTCGATTTGAGATAGACTTACTCATATACTGTTTCTCCAGCTTTTTTCATAACTCTGAAGGTGATGTTTCATCAAGAAACGGATAGAGTACCTCATCGGTAAGACTGAGGATGATTGTGCTATGTGCGCTGGCCTTTTGGTTTTCTCAGACACTTTCGGTGACATCTTCAGGCTTGACGTCCTCCAATGTGTGTGTCAACCCTTGTTGAGTAAGAATTGCACGAACTCTTGCTTGCCAAATAGGAAATTCTTGCTTTCCATTGAATTTCTCTATATCGAACTTCGTAATAGACATATTGAACCAAGCTCTAATACCACTTGTTGTGGAAAATATCGATGTCCACCACAATTCACAATATAGAAGAAGAACAGAAAAGAGGAAAAGATAGCACACAAGAGATATATGTGGGAAGACGATCCAGAGAATATTGTATTGATGAGGAAGAGAAAAGAGAAGATTACAACGACGGAGACGAAATTCCAATATCACCAACTCTTACTCTCTATTTTCTATATCTCTTGAGACCCTTACATCAATGGTGTATTTATAGATGTGGCCTAATGATGTTTGAGTCAAAATAGAAGACTGACTCAAATAAGACTTCTACTAATTTAAGACTTCTAGAAGATAAATCTAGATAAGGATTAGGCCCATTAATATAATTAAGACTATCCGAAAAATCCGAATTCGAGACATCATAAAGCCAACAATCTTGGTCTTGATTTACACTTTTATTGTCATGATTATTATGTGTAGGATCCGCAAAGAGGACAAATCCTTGGGACATGCCACATAGTTGATTGTCTATTTGACCTATCTTCTCTTTGAATTCCTCACAATTTCTAGCTACCTCTATGTCTCAACATGTCGCATGTGTATCCTTCACTGTTTGACATTCTCACCCTTGTCATGTTTCTTCTTCTAGATTAAAATATCTATGCTCTAGTAGTCTTTGGGGGAACATTGAATATGAAAACTTAGATTGTACTTCTTGTGAACTTGGAAACCATCATGCTAAACCTTTAGTACTAGTGATTTTGTCTCTTTTGTTATCTTTGATCTTGACCACATTGATATTTGGGGGCCATCTCCTATAGCCACCATGGGAGATGCCATTTATTTTGTAATTTTTGTGGATAATTATTCTAGATTTTCTTAGATATATTTCATGAAAAACCGTTCACAATTGTCTCAAATTTATGCTAATTTTACCTCTTTTGTCAAAACTTAGTTTTGTTGTCATATTAAAACTCTTCCAATAGATAATGCCATGGAATATTATTCATCTCCCCTGTTCAGATACCTCTCAACAAAATGATTATGTTGAAACATAAATATAGGCACATCCTAGACATTGCACGCACCCTCTTGATCTCTACCACTTGTCTTATCATTTTTGGGGAGAAGCTTCTCCCAAAACTTTTTATATCGTCACTGTATTTCCTTTAGAGTGATTGGCAAACAAACTTCTTATGGATGTCTATAAAGTCTCTCTCTTGATTATAGTCTTCTTTGTGTTTTGGGGTGTGCTTCTTTTGTTTTTCTCCAACCACATGAACATTCAAACTTAGAATCTCATGCTCATTTATGTTGCTTTTTGGGATATGGTATTGAGCATAAGGATTATAGATGTAGAGACCTTATCTCCAAACATCTTCATATCTCTCGGCATGTTACCTTCTGCAAACATAAAATATTTTCCTTAATTTTTAGTTTGTTTATCTGGAAATACTTTACCATTCTTTACCAATCCATCTATTGAGTTTTTTCATGATACACCTTCTAGTAGCATTGTCATTGAGTCTCCCCCATATTCTCTTAACATTTTTGATGTAGGACAAATATATTATCAAACTTTGGTGCCATTATTGTAAGCTTATGCTCATTTGGAGATCCTGAGTCTCCACCCACTTCCACTAACCTTCTAGATGTTAAAACCACTAGAGTACGTCAACCACCACCTTATCTTCATAATTATTACTGCTACTATGCTATTGTTTCTTTGCATGAACCTTCATCTTATAGGAAAGCCAATACTAATCCTCTCTAGTAACAAGCTATGAAACAAGAATTATCAGCCTTATCTATCATAGACACACACTTGGCAAATGGGTTTATAAAACCAATATATTGAGATGGTTCAATGGAGCATTACAAAGCTTGATTAGTAGCGAAGAGCTTTACTCATTAGTATTGACTATGATGAGATTTTTCACTCCAATAGCTTATCTCACCTCTTTCCGTAGCCTTGTAATTATTGTAACTGTGGGTAAATGACAATTTTTTCAGATAAATGTGAAGAATATTTTTCTCAATAAGGATATTTCTAAAGAAGTCTATATGAAGCCTCTAACTAGTTATGCTCATCCTCTTGGTAAAATTTGCCACCTTTGGAAAGCCTGGTATGGTCTTAAGTAAACTCTTAGAGCATAGTTTGCAAAATTCAACTCCATAATCAGTAATTTTGGGTTCTCCTCTAGCTCCTATGATGATACTCTCTTTATTCAGAAGACTGATCTATGATATACTCTTTTATTATTATATATGAATGATATGATCATTACCATTAAAGATTTACAAGGTATTGTAGAGTTGAAATAGTTCCTCAACATACAATTTAAAATAAAAGATCTTGGTTATTTGACTTATTTCCTCAAACCAAAAGTTTCGTCTCATAGTATTGGATATTACTTGTCTCAAGCCAAATATGCCATTGATTTTCTATCTCGTGTCAACTTGAAAGATAAAATATTTGTCAACACTCCATTTAAGTCCAATTTCAAACTTTAACCATCAAGGGAGTAATTTTGGATGATCCTACGTTTTACAAAAAATTTATTGGAAGTCTTATTTATCTCAATGCCATTCATCCAAATAATATGTAGTTTATATTATTAGCCAATTTATGGTTGCATCCATGAACTATTAGTTTTGCTGTAGTGCTTCATATCCTTCACTGCATTAGTGGTACCTTATTTTATGTCCTTCATTTCTCTGCGCAATCCCCACTTGTATTGTGGGCATACTCTAATGTTGATTGGGCCAATGACCCTATAGTTAAACAATCCACCATTGACTACTATTTCTTCATAAAAAGTTCTCTTTTTTCTTGGTGTAGTAGAAAAAAAATAGTAGTTTCTTACTCTAGCATATAAGTAAAGTACACAGCAATTGCAAACACCAACTCTGAACTACTTTGGTTGTGATGGTTACTACAGGGTGTGTGAGTATCTCAATCCATTGCTACAAACTCTATTGTGACAATGGAAGCGTCATTTAAATTACACACAATGATATTTTTCATGGACACACCAAGTATACTGAAACTAAATGCCACTTTATTCAACACCATCTTGTCAATATTACCTTTGTCTTACCTTGTCTCATACAATATTCAGATGGTTGATGTCTCACCAAAACTCATCCACTAGGGTGATTTTGTAAATTATCTTACAAACTCAAGTTAGAAAATTTTTTGTCCACTTGAGTTTGAGGGGGTGATGTTAGAATATATGTCAACCTTGATTGTAGCACTCTTGATTGGAACCATTACAATATTTTGAAGATTTACCCCTAAGTTAAAGCTCTTGATTGTAGCATCCTTAGCTGGATCTCTTTCCATATTAGCGGTATTTGTTGTATTATATAAACCCCTTGATGTACTTGTACAAATGTATAGAATTCTAATAAAAATTTTTATCAACACAATTTAGTTGTTCTCTTCCACATTCTTACTAAACTCTCTCCGACCAACACCTGCACTACCAAACCCTAACGATGGCCTCTGAAATTTCTCATACACGTGTTGATTTTCCTGATCTTCTTACGCCCAAGGAGAGACTCCATAGACGAGCTCCACCTCGAAGAGGAAATTTTGAGGCAAAAAAGATATGATAAAATAGGGACATAGATCAAGGCAGATTAGAAAAAACCGTTTCATAGAGAAATAGAGATATCACATCCAAGATTTTAAGTTTAAGTTTCGGATTAACCCATAAAATTTCAATGCAAATTTAAAATATTATATTATTTAATTTTATATATTATTTTTATTCATAAATTTAATTTAGTCTAGATGATTAAATTTCTCATCTTGGGTCACTATGACGTAAGTTTGAATCTTGACTTTTACAAATCTTTTGCTATTTCAGGTAAATTTTATTCCAAAAAATATGTATATAATAATTTTCAAAAATATGTAGTCATAAACTTTTTTCATATTTTTAAAATTTTTAAATATTTTTAAATTTATAAGTTAAAGTATAGTAAAAAAGTAAAATTTTATTTGATGAAAATTAAAACAAAATTAAAAGAATCAAAACATATTCATTTCAATGTGTGTCAAATCCAAAACTTGAAATCTTGACTGCAGCAACCAAGCTAACAAGTTGGAGACAACAAAGAGAAGAATCGCAATCACAACGTGAAGGACTTAGAAAGACTTACAGAAATACAAAATATATGCAAAGGCACATGGTGTTCTATACATTACAAAGTCTTTCGTTAAAGAGGAACATCATACATCCATTCGTAGTTTCATAGACAAATAAAACATCACACTAGACTTAACAGTTGGTGATCAAACCAAATGCCTGAAAATTAAGAAATAAAAGAATCACGAATCAAAACAATTACCATTAATCTAATCGACTGTTCATAATCAAACCTTTTTGCACGGCTATCCGACTTGCGAGCAAATTTATTACAAAAAAAAAAAAAAAAAAAAAACAAAGGCAGTAGAACTACTAGGATGACTAGTTGGAGACATCAAATGATTAAACATAACCAAATGCAAACCAGAGGGAAAAAAAATCCAAAGCAGAAACAATAGAATGCTCAACCCACATGAGCTACTCTCAGTTCAATCAATTATTCGCCTCCAAGTCCACAATTCCCTCAGAGATGTAGGTCAAGATCAAGATTGCTCTCCCTTTCCTCCACATCAGGTTCAATCTGGCCAGCACAAGAATCATCACCACGACCAATACCACCAAGTTTAGACGAACGCCTTGTTTTCTGCTCTGGCATTCTCGATGAAGGCGCATGCTCCAGTCGATACCACCTCTTCCACCTTAAAATCCTCAGTCCCTCTTCAACTTGTTGAACTTTCACCAAGCGATCATGAGCTCGATTTGGGAAGTTGGTTTCGGAGTATCTATTATAGATGGCAGACTGATGGGGCAAGCGATATGGCATGTAACGATTAGCGGCATGGTTTGCAGACTGGTAGGGCAAAGGGTGTGGCATGTAACGGTTGGCAGCATGGTTTGAATGGAGGAGCACATAGCGCGGAAAGAAGCTTGCATGGCTTGCATAAGAGGGGGCTACGTAGTTGGGAAAGTTGACTGGTGGGTTATAGGGTTCCCATAAGTTTTGGGGATGCCTCGTACTGACGAAGGAAGGGAAGATTGGTGGTGGTGGTGGTGGAGAAGATGATGATGCTCCCTGAATACAAGCAAGTTCAGCTCGCCTTTCGGCTCTCTCCTTCCTGTGAGCGTGCTGATGGCCGCCAAGAGCTTGCGCCGAGTAGAAATTGAGGTTGCAGAATTTGCATACATGCCGTTTTGTCGAACTTTCTGCTTCATCTAAAAATTGATCGACCATTTCTGAAAGAGAAAAAGGCAAAAAGTTTTCATCAAACGGCACTTGTAAAACGGTAAAAAAGAAAAAATTGGATTCATGGTATGGAGAACTCAAGGGATTTCTGCATATTTACTCCACTAGACTATAGAATATTCAGAAACAAATTTTGTAAGGGAAATCTTAATTCAACAGCATCCTACTTCATTTCATTTCTATAAACAGCAAAGATCACCGCATGAATGCAAGTAGAAACTAAAAGGTTTTACAGGGTTGTATTCAAATTGTCTGAAACCTGCAAGAGAAGACTTGTAAACTATCATAGGAGGCATTAGAGATTATATAACAAGGTTCTTCTAGCAGTAGAAAATATTTGAAAAATAATAATAAATCACATGACATAGGGGAAAAGATGCATGAAAATGGATGAAGTATGGATGTTAGTGATGAGAAACTTACTAGCAAGCATTAGGGCAAAAAAGAGACAAGAAAGCAAGTCAAATAGTACAAAATGCCTAGAGGGATGCCTCTTCCTTTATAGCCTCAAATAGAGATTGGGAAGATGATACACTAAGTCATGTTACATGCACACATTGATTAGCAATCCAAATAAGCAAAAGTTCACTAACCTCAAATAAGAACATAGCCAATATTTTTCTTTCCAAATAAGGTAGAAAGGCTGGTTTTAGACCCTAATGCTAAACATAGGCAAAGTATCCACTTAATCTAGCCGCAACTACAGATGTAGCATATCTAGTCATATGCATGATAGAAAGGCCAGTAGTTTCCTAATTCAAAACACAAGCTAAGTATCCACTAAATCCGGTCGCAACTATTGACGTGATGTATCTAATCATAAATATGGTGGAAAAGGCAAGAACTTACATTCTAATTCAAAATAAGAGCTCTGAATTCACCTAATGTAGTCGAATCAGTATAAAGAAAGCTCATGATTTATGTAAGTATTCACTGAGAGGCTTTAGTCTGTAGATTAGATTGATTGTATCCTTGCGATATTGTGTGCTAGATTTTAGACATTTCCATGCAGACAATTGCACAGATGATAAGCCCTAAACTTGTGAAAAAATTTATGAAACTATCATAGAAAAATGCATTAGAAACTATAGAACAAGGACTTTGTAGCATTAGCATAGTTTAACAAAAAACAAAACACAAGAAAAGGGGAAAAAAAATACAAACCCCTAAAATATGTTGAAAGTTTATGTAAATTAACATAGAAGCAAGCTTTTATACCGCTAGTATGGATCTGAAAAAAAAAATCACAAGATAGGGAATATGCACAAAAAAACAGGGAGAATTTAGGGGTTTGTGATTGAAAACCTACTAACAAACACCAGGGCAACAAGGAATAATGAAGGAGACCATATAGCGCCAAAAGCTTTGTGGATTGGTTCTTTCATAGAGGAAAAAACCCTAATGTAGATTGCAGATGCACTCATTGATTAGCATAAATAAGCAAATTTTTCACTGACCTAGAAAGTTAAGTAGTAAACCCTAGTACAAACACAAGCTAAGATCCACTTAATCAGGCAGAATCATAGATATAGCATATCAAATCATATGCCTGGGAAAAAGGCAAATAGTCGACCCTAATTCATAACTGAAGCCAAGTGTATTCTCAATGAAATCAGATCAATATATAGAAAATTCATACTAATGTAATTCTTCACTAATTGTCTTTCCGATAAGCAGCTTTAGTTGTTTATCTTAGATTGATTGTCTAGTTTAAACTAAATGGTATAAACGGCATAGATGACGACACAAACGCAAGTAGAAAATCAAAGGCTTTGCAGGATCTAATTGTATTGAAATTGCCCTAAACAAGCAACAGAGAAGTATTACAAACTGTCATAACAAGCATCAGAGAATATACAACAAGGTTCTTCTAGCACTACATAGATGTGATAAAAAAGAAAAAGGCCATCATACTAAGGCAAGGAGGAGAGAAAGAAGCAGCCCAAATAGCACAATATGCCTAGAGGGATAAGGATGCATCTTGTTTTATAGCCTCAAATGGAGATTGGATGACGATACACTAATTCATGTTACATGCACACATTGATGAGCAATCCAGATAAGCAAAAAATAGCTAACCTCAAATAAGAACGCAGTCAATCTTTTTCTTTCCCAAAAAAAAAAGAGGAACGCAAGCATTAGACCTTAATTCTAAACACAGGCTAAGTATCCCCTTAATTTAGTCGCAACTGCAGATGTAGTATATCAAATCATAAGCATGATTCAAAGGCAAGTTACTTAATTCAAAATATGATCTATCTGATCATAAGATGGAAAGAAGGCAACAAGTTACATTCCAATTCAAAATACGTGTATCTGCTTAATGCAGTCGAGTCAATATAGGGATGTTCGTTATGTGAATATTTAATTACTACAAAAAAAAAAAATTTTACGAACGCATATAATACTGACACATTATATGCGTCAGTAAATCTATTAAGTTATGCTAGTAAATATATTATTAACACATAATTTATGTGTTAAGATAAATCACACCATTGAAAGTATTTGCCGAAGTTAACGCGTTTGACACAAGTTAATGTTGTTAAAAGCTCATATTTACTGATTTTGTAATTGTTCATACAGACTGCAGCACATGCTCATACTATCGTTTATGAAAATGTTAGCAAAAACGTCACTTAAAAATAGAATAATTACTAAGGGATGCCAATGCGGAAACCTAGTCCAATTGTGTGAATAAATTTAACGCTTGAAAGGCTAATGAATTACCTAGTGATAGAGGCAGATTATAATTGAAGGGGGGCACAGAAGACCATTTACTATATAATATTATATACTGTAAAATTAATATAGATTACTTATTTACCTAAATTATTGATAATAATAATAATATAAGGATTTTGCAAAAACATGAAATTATATATATGGCTCAACAAAAAAATAATATTACGTAGACAAATAAAAATATACATTTTTTTATTAATCTACAACAGTTTATATAAGCAAATTATTAATTTTATAAATTAGACAAAATAATTTTAACTTTTTAAAAAATAGAGTTTTTGATAAGGAATCACTTGTTTTATGGCAAATTTATAGCAAACCACCTACCTTATTATTATTAGCAAAAAATCATTCATTTTATATTATAAATTTATAAAAATAATCACCTTAATTAAAATATTTTAAAATTAATGTAAAAAGACTAAATTGCCTTTATTTGATTTTAGTTTTGATAATTATTGTGAGGCCTGGTAGGCCAGTGAACCAATGGAAAGATAGTAGAGCTTATAACTGATAGCAATTGTCTTTACTCTCATATTGATAAAATATCAGAATTGAAATTGAGCTAAATATGATTACTGCTATAAATCCAATAATGAGATTTTTTCCAGAGAGATAGGAAAAAACCTCAGAATTGGGTGGGCCACTGGCCGTAGACACTTAGAGACAATATAGTACTAGGTCGGGGCGTCACAAAGTAATATCAAAGCTACTATGCACTTCTTGATTGGTGTGGGCTAGCTCAACGAAAATGCTAAGTTTTTGAAAAGGGGAGATTTTGAGATCCGGTAGGCCAGTGAGTAAGTAGTAAAGTCTATAATTAACAACAGTTATCTTTAATCTCACATCGACAAAATATCAGAATTGAGATTAGGTTAAATATGATGACTGTCATATACCCAATAACGAGGACTTTTTCTGAAAAACTAGGAAAAATAAAACCTTGAAGTTGGGATAATATTGTACTGGGTTGGGGGCATCACCATTATTAAATTAATCTAAAAAATTACTCATGTTAACTAAATTTTTAGAAAAAATTGGTTGTCGTGTATTATAAAACTAAAAATTTAAAATTTAATTTTATCAAAATGGCTAACCAATGATTGTGAATGATTATTTGAATCAAAACTAAATAAAAAAATTTTGATCTTTTATATTAATTTAATTGATAAAATTAAATATTTTTTAAATATTTTAATTGAAATGGTTTTATATAAATTTATAATAGAAGGTAAGTAATTTTTTATTAAAAATGATGAAATAGGTGGTTTCTCGCAAATTTAGCACAAAATATGTGTTTTTTATTAAAAAACTTTAAAATATATATATAAATAAAATGTACCTAAGTTATGTAGAAGAAATTTAGGTCACTATTCTAGAATCGATAGTGATATATTCGGCTATAAGGGGTCGTTTGTTTGCAGACCAAGATTGGGATCATCCCGGATTGACCAATCTACCATCCAAACACCAAAAATTTGATCAGACTAACATTATATAATTAAATTAAATTTTAAGTGAGAAATGACTAAATGCCCTCAAGTGCCAGAGACCCGCGCGAGCTCGCCGCGCGCTGTACACGAAAATCCTAAACCGCAACAGAAACTGAGGGTAAGATAGTCCAGAAAAAATTTGAATCATTCGCTAGTCAGATCAGTAACAAAATACTAAAATTTTGATCAAATTATTTTTTTACACTTTAGTCCTTTTAACATTGATTTTAACCTTAATTCAAAACCAAACGGGCCCTAAAGTTCCATATTTACGGCCAGATGGATGTATAAATCCAATCGATTTAGGGTTCACCCAACCTATGCATAGACCATCTAATGCAAAGTAATATTCTATAATAAAAATAATAAAAATATCCAAAATTATAACACCTAATATTTTCTAAAATTTCAAAAGTTAGCAAATAGTACAAACGTCCAAGGGGACGGGCGAGGGGGATCACACGTACCCCACTAGCTCACCCCTGGAAATACTTCCTAGGATTCGTTTGGATAGTTAGGAAAATAATTTAACATGATTTTTTCATAGAAAAATTACCTACTGTATTGTTATTAAATAAAAATTTATTTACCTTATATTATAAATTTACAAAAAATCACCTTTATTAAAATATTTAAAAATATTTTATTTTAATTTAATATTGTCAATTAAATTAAGATAAAAAAATTAAATTATTTTCATTTGATTTTACTTCAGACAATTAGCTCCTATTTATCAAACAACCGATCTAGCAAAATTAGGTTTTAAATTTTTACTTTCATAAAATCAAACAACCGATTTTTCATAAAAATTAAAGTATAATAACTTATTTTTTATATTAATCTAATAGTTATGTATATTAAAATTAAATGAGAATAATTTAAATTTTTATATTAATTTAATTAATAAATTTAATTAAAATATAGTATTTTTAAAATATTTTAATTGAGATTTTTTTGTAAATTTATAGTATAAGACGAGTAATTTTTTACTAATAATAATAAAGTACATAATTTTTGACAAACTTATAATAAGATAGGTAGTTGTTTATTGAAAATGCTTCATAAAAAATGAATAAATATTAGACCTCTTTTTTATTTTTCTATAAAATCATAAGAAATCTTAAAATTATAAGAAAATTTAAGATTTAAAAAAAAATAGTGTCAACGCCTTTATAGAAATTTTATTTATAAAAAAATTTATAAAATTCTCAATTTCTACATTAAAAAATAAATGAAATATGTTTTTGCTAACATCTGTAAATTTCATTTAAGTGAGACCACTAATGTTGCATCAAATACAGAAAAATGGAAGTTCAAGACAAAGACTTGAGTACCTATCTGTTATAATATCTAGTATAATATATTAGTCTCATATTGGATATTGTATAAGTAAAGTTCAATATGTATATAATGAAAAAAATGCATATCTCAAGAGCTTAGATTTTTAGAATATTTTATTATCCGACCCACCATATTGTTATAATTTGACACTCTTCCGATTCTCCACAATAAATGGTATCAGAGTTTAAGATTCAAAATTATGCAAACTCTTAATACCGAAATTACCGTGATGATACGACTGAATTGAATTGTATATCAATCACTTTTTTAAAAAATCAAAATTGAGACAAAAATATATTATATGGGTCATATAGTGAAACTCTTCAAGTAAAATAATACTGTAATGATGCAACTGAATTGAGCCGCATATTAGTCTCTCTTTAAAAAATAAAAAATTAAGATAAAATTCTGTTAATATGAGTCACATGGTAAAACTGGTCGAATAAAACAGTTCTTGATTAAGAGTATTAAAATTGATGTGATCAAATCACACCTGAAAGGAGAAATTATTATAATATCATATATGATATATTAGTCTCACATCAAATATTAGATAAATAAAATTCAATATATATAGTGAAAAAGATTCATATTCTAAAAGTTTAGGTTTGTTGGATATTTTAGTATCTAATCCATTATATTATTCTGATTCGATATTCTTCCGACTCTCTCCAACACCTATCATTCGACAATGTTAAATATGTGGATAGCCAAATAGAGAGGGAGAGTGAATTTATAAGCTCCAACATCATGGAAGCCACAAGGGTTGAACCAGCAACAAGAGAAAAGGAGAAAGGCATAGAGAAGGAGATGGAGGAAGAAAGGCAACGAGGAGGGGGATAGGTAGGAGGAGGAAGGAGGACGACAGTGCGGAGCAAAGGACAAAGGACACCTGAGAGAGATTGTCACGAGAGAAGATTCATACAAGTTGAAGTGGCTATCAGGAAAAGTCTTGAAGGAAAATTTTATAGTAACTATATAAATGTCAGTAAAAATGAATATATTTAGCTCCCAAGTTAAATGATTTGTAGAAAATAAACATATTTAGCCCCTAGATTTCTTAAAAATATGTAGAAAAGTACGTTTTACTTAGACATTTACAAAAAATTTCTCATTTTTTCAAAAATTTGAAGAGAAGTCCTTATTTTATTAAAATTATTCAAAAACCATCCTCTTCTAAAAAATTATAAAAAAGCTTTATTTTATTAAAATTTAAAAACTCATTTTCTTAAAAACTTTATAAAATACCTAGTTTCTTAAAACTTTGCATAAAATTCCTCATTTTTAAAAATTTACAATAAAGCCCTTATTTTCTAAAAATTTGTAGAAAACTTTTGTTTTTAAAAAATTGCAGAGAAGCCCTTGTATTTCTAAACATTCATAGTAAACCCTCATTTTCAGAAAATTTAAATATTTATAGAAAAATCTTTATTTTCTTCAAAAATATCAAAACCTGCAAAAAAATCCCTCGTTCTTTAAAAAAAATTGCAGAAAATCCCTCATTACTTCTTTAAAAATTGCAAACAAATAATTCAAAACAGGTTTTTTTAAAAAAAATTTAATCATAAGAACTATTTTTTAAATTTTAAAAAATATTATTATTGTAAATATTTAAGAAAATAATGGCTTTGTGTAAATTTTTTTTAATTCAAAACAGGTTTTTTTAAAAAAAAAATTTAATCATAAGAACTATTTTTTAAATTTTAAAAAATATTATTATTGTAAATATTTAAGAAAATAATGGCTTTGTGTAAATTTTTTTTAAAAAGGAGGGGCTTTTATTCAAAATTTAAAGAAACGAGAGTTTTGCTACAAATTTTTAAGAAATGAGGGCTTTTTACAAATTTTTATGAAAATAGTGGCTTTTTTGTAAATTTTTAAGGAACTAGGATTTTCTGTAAATTTTTAACAAAACAAGGTTTTTCTAGAATTTTTAAAGAAAATAAGGTTTTTCTATAAATTTTTGATAAAATGAAAGTTTTTTGTATTTTAAGAAAAGGACTTTTATATAAATTTTTAAGAAATTAAGGCTTTTATATGAACAAAAAAATGAGAGTTTTTTTGTAAATTTTAAAGTTAGGGTTTTTAAAATTTTTTAAATGAGGATTTTCTCCAAATTTTTTTCAAAATGAGAGTTTTTTTATAAATATTTAAGAAAATAAGAGTTGTTTTATAAATTCTTAAGAAAAAATGATTTTTCAATAAATTTGGCACACTGAAAAATATTTCACTAAAGGATAAAAGAGTCAATTGTAGGATAAATAAGTGAATATTTTCATTCAAAATTGATCAAAAGTTTGTAGACAGTGAAAACTCAAACGTAGGAATTATAGGTAAATATTGAATTTACGGAAAATTACTCGTAAAAAGGTATTTCTTAGGAGTTTTACGCAATAATCCCAAAATATAATTGAAAATTAAATTTCTAAACATAAAAATAAATATAATAAATCTAATGTGAATGAAGTTGATTACAAGGAACGATACCCAATAAAAAACTTTTCTTATATGCATTTAAATAGAATTCAAAACTAACTGAAAAGAATTCAAGGTAAAATTATGGTAGTTTTATTTTTAATAATCAAGATATTTTATTATATAAAGTTATAAACAGTTGCTGACAGATATTTTAGTATATTTAATTATTTTTATTTAAAATTAATAGCAAATAAGGAATTATGGAGGGACTAATTTTAAAAAAGTTAATTATCGTAAATCAAATAAAAATAAGTTTTTCATGATCATACCTAGAAAATAATCTGTTACATACATTTATCATATAGAATATTTTTATTTATATTCCATTTTTTACATCATTTTTAGTAGGAATTTTTGCATGTATGGCCTTTAAAAATATTGAATTAACATGTATACTCTTATAAACTTTTCGGTTGTGTCCAAACTCCTCTAAACAACATTTATTTGTGTTTATGCCCTTGAGAACAAATTAAAGCTTATTTTCATGATAAAAATACTGTAAAATTATTAAAGTAGATTGTCATAAAACAAAACTTAGACCTTTCTAGAGTATGTATGCAAACTTGTTTTCATCATTTTATACCCTTTTATTAGAAAAATAAATATTATTTTAATATGAGGCTATGTACGCAAAAAAAAAAAAAAAAACATTTAGAGGGGTGGATGTAATTAGAAAATTTAGAAGGATATACACACTAATTCAGTATTTTTTAAAAAAAAACATACTTGCACAAATCCCTTTTATTTATTAAGTAGTAAAACTGTAGCAAAACTATAGAATAATATTTGAAAACACAAAATACTATAATAATAATATAATATAATAATATGTGAATCACTGTCATAGTATTAGTATTTAGTATTAGTATTGTAAGTAATATATTAATATATAAAATACTATAATAATAATACAATAATAGGTGAATTACTATAAAAGTACTTTAACAATAGTACATATTTACAAATTAACTATTATGATATATATAGAGAGAGTCATATATGATTAGTTTTAATTATAATATTTATTTTTGAGTTATATATACTTGGTTTTGATTATTTTATTTTTATTTTATTTATTGATTTAGTTTTAATCACTAATATTTATTTTACTCATAATATTTAATTTTTAGGTATATAATACTACCACAATATATAAATATTATTATATTACTATTACAATATATATATATATATATATATAATTACATTATTGTTATAATATTTACTTCTAATATTTTTGACAATATTTATAATGAGAAGAGTTAATTTAAAATATTTATAACATTAGAAGGATTAAATGAAAATTTTAAAAATCAGAGGGGTTTTGAGGGATTTACCGACTATTCGGTGTAGAGAATTTTTACTTTATTTTTTCGTTCAATATGAACCTACAAAACATAGCATGCGTTTTGTATATGCCCTGTAACATAATAGATGAGCTTAATAGCCCACGTGGCGAAGCAGGCTTGGTCTAGCGAACTTCGCCGAAAAAAAAATATTTGGCAAAGATTGCCAGGCAGTTGTTACTCTTTTACATCTACAAGATTAACATTAGTAAATTGAAGGTTAAAATGGCACAACATGCCTTCTTTGAAGATTAGGAAAAGGAGAGGAGAGGAAACTTCAATTGGCATGACCAACATGCCTTCTTAAACCTTGTTTAGTCTCCTCTCTAGACAGCGAAATCAACGGCAACATATTAGCAACGCTTCCGCTCCTGCTCCAGAATCCATACACACTTACAAATGGCGGCAAGGGGAGGTTGAGAAAAACAATAATGCTATAAAATAACACGCATCTTCCTTCTTTCTTTTCCCAATTTCACGACCCGTAAATCCCTGTATTGTAGAACAGTACACTAGCATCGAGCTCCCGAGCGGCAGAGAAGAACGCCAGCTCCAGAAGTAATGGGACCAACCATGGAGGAGGGCTTGGCGCCAAGGCTGGAGGCTCTGGAATAGCTTGCAGAGGCCCCCGCGCCGGAGGGGGTGAAGTAGGCGCCGTTCAAGAGGAGGTCCCCCTCTGACCGCCAGTTCCAGCTCTTCCACTCGTCGATCCCCGTGTCTACCCTCTTAGTGACCTATACGGGAGTTGACCGAGAAGTTATATATAGCTTGATCTGATGAAAGAACAAGTTGCAGAATGTTTGTTCTCTGTTGTAGCATGTTAGTTACCTCCTTGGCAAAAGGATTCATGGGAGCCAGGTATCTGTTGCTTTGGCTGTTGATCGTTGGTTCTGCGCTGCCGCCAATGGCATACATCTCCCAGTGTGTGTAGTCATTGTTCACCACATGGAAGTAGCCATGCCTGCACCTGCATTTGTCTCCCCCAAAACAGAGAAGCAACAGAGTCATGTTAAGCAGCTTTGGTTCAATGAGGTCCTTGTCAGAAAAGATCAATACCTGGGCATTCTCTGAATAAGACCTTCGCCAAAATGGTTAAACGCAATGGTAACCTGCATTGCCTTGTCCCTCACATACGAATCACTATGTCCAAGAAGCATCACCTGCACCAAACATTCGACATTTCAGCTTTCTCTCAAACCATGATCACGGATTCACTTTCAGGGGAAATAGTAAGACCTCATTGTGGTGGGTGAAGTAGTTGTTGGAGATGGTGATCGCAGTAGAGCCCATGACGGCATCGATAAGCCCATCGGCACAGCTGGACAGCGAGCAGTGATCAACCCAGATATGACTTGACCCAAAAATGGACAGGCCATCTCCGTCCGCCATTGTCCTCCACCCGTAGTGCGACGGCGAACTCCGCACCAGGGCATTCCCCGTAGGCTTGCAGTCATGAATGTGGATGCCGTGGATGATGATGTTAGTGACAAACTGCACAGTAATGCAAGCCCCATTGGCAATGTGGACGTTGGCGCCGCGGCCGTCGATGGTCTTGAAGCTATTCATGATGAGCTCCTGATTGAGGGTGATGACCATGTCGCGCTTGAAGACGATCCAGAGGGGCTCGTCCTGGACGACGGCGTGGCGGAGGGTGCCGGGCCGGGGGTTGACGGGGTCATCGTCACCAGGGTCGGAGACCACGTAGTAGCGACCGTCGCGGCCGCCGATGGCGTTGCGGCCGAAGCCCATGCCGCAGTCAGCGAGGTGCTTGCGGCGGAGGTGCCAGCGAGGGTCGCAGCGCCAGCAGTCATCGATGGGGTTGCCCGTGCCGCAGGACAGGAAGCCCAGCGACCGGCGCGCTGTGTGATTATTGATGGCCCTGTTTTCAACGACAAGATTTTAGCATATTTTCATTCATTTTCTTCTTACATCAAATGGTTAGGCGATAATCATGGGTTATACATGCGAAGAGATGTAATTATGTATGAGTGAAAACCCAAGTAGCAAAAGAATAAAAAGCAGCATTAATCACTCGATAGTAATCTTCGACTGATCTACCTCAAAACCTATTTGATCTGTTGAAAAGTTAATGTTCGTACTTCGGAGTTTGCAGGCACAAAAAGGAATTGTGGATTCCCATGAACAATTAGTACGTGAAGGACCACAAACCAGCCATGTTAGCACCGCGTGGCAGATCATGTGAGGAGCGAATGCTGCAAATCCTATTTATGGTAAGATTTGAAGCTCACTGATGTAAACTTCGCGACCACATTTAAGTAATTTTATACTTCAATAGGAGAAAAAAAAAAAGTAATTTCATATTCTTTTAATTCAAAAAATTTATTCCAAAGGCATCCCTTCGATAATCTGACCGACAAGAAAACTGGGAAGGACGCAAAATATTAAATTATCCATTAATTAAATTAATAAGGGCGAGGGTTTATTATTCAATTCTAGTCGTCTCCAGAGGCCAAAAGAGAATAGAATGGGGTCGAGACGGGACGAAAGAGCAGCAGCCCACGGGAAAAAGACCGCGGAACATGCCCGCTTTTCACTCCGAGCTCGACTGCTCTTCAATGCGTGGATCACCGATCACGTGAAAGGACCGCCTTTACTAATAACAATTCATCACCAACAAAACTAGTAACTTTTTTCATTCAGCACCTCTAGTTTTTAATATTTACATATTAGTTATGCCTTTGTGAAGAGAATATTGTTTATGATATATGTCCAATACCACTAATCATTGATGATACTAATTGACATAGGTAGGTCAAGCATTTTAAAACATACACAAAAAACTATTTTATGTTTCTCAATGCAGTGAATGTGACCGAGCAATTAAGGATTTATTTAGTTGATCGGAAGTGAAACAAAATATTTTAAAATTAAGTTATTTTGGTTCCATTTTTATTATTTTATTTCAAAATTTTATTTTTTTTGATAATTAGCCCACTTCTGGTTATATCTAGAATAAAAATTAACTAAATTTTATTTTTGCATTTTTCTCTAAAATGACTTTTGAAAATAAATTTAATAAATTATTTTATTTTATTTTAAATTATAATAATATTAATAACATTAATTTTTTGAATTTTTATTTATAAAATTTTTTATTAATACTATTTTATAAATAAAATTTACAATTTTAAAAGATATTTTTGAAGGTAAATTACTTTGAATTAGTTTTAAAAGTGGATTGGAAGTGAAAAAAATCATACTTTCATTCACTTTTGTACGACCAAATAGCTAATAAAATAAAAAACAAACTCATGATTATCTTTTTACAACTACAATTGCTCGAACTAATCATTCTAGTTAGTCTTTAATAGTAATAACTCACGGCAGTCGTGGGTTTTCAAAGGAAAATGTAATTTAGATTTATTTGCAATTATCATAAACCATGGGTGTTTTTTTGCAACTTTCATAAATTGTTGCGAGGATTTATGCCAAAATCCAATGAACCTATTGTAAATGATAAAGCCCCATATTTTATCAATGGCTGAATATTTTGTATTATTCTAATTACAAATATGTAGTTTTTTTATTAATTTCTTAAATAAAATAATTCATATTAAAATACATAAATATATAAACTCACATGTGGACTTGGGCGGCAACCACTTCCGGATCCTCCATGGCTCCATGCGCCGCTTCCCGTTCCGATCTGAAAACAAGGACCGGATTAAAACTAAAATGACCCAATTACCCTCGGTGCATATCGTCTCGTGATACGCGAACTCACGAGAAGTTCACCACTCGAGGCGATTTGAAGCGATCGAAAATTCATGATATCCGCAAGAATATAAATTGCAAAAAAAATGGCGGCCAAGGTAGAATGCGAGAAAACCAAGGAATAAAAACAAATAATTAAAACATATTCCCTTATTTGACCGCTGTTCGCTTCAGTAAAATGACGACAATACCCTCAAACGAAGTGGCAGTAGCGTCAGAAACACGCATGGCAGATTTGGCTTTTCACATTTCAGTAACCATTTCCAATCCGAGAAAACAAGAAAACAAATCCGAATCCAGATCTAACGCTCCATATCCAACACGAAACCATCCAACGGTGGATATCATCAGCAAAGAGAAAACTCGAAAAAATCATATTCCCAGGCCAACCTTAGCGCAATGGAAGACGACGAAGTAGAATTCCCGGCCAATCCCACTCTCCGCCGCGGCGCCGCCACTCCGGCACTACAGAAAACAACGAAATCAAAAGCCAAACCTCCCAGAAATCCCCCAAGAAATTTGATCAAGAGAGCAATGTACCTCGTATTGGAGATCATCCCGGCCAAGACCATCAGAATCCCCAGAACCGCCGGTGAAATCCACCTCGGAACTGCCGCCATCACCGGAAACGGGAAGCAGAGGAGGAGAAGAAGAAGACGACGATGAGCTCAGTCTCACAGGGAGGGAGATTCGGTGATCCGAACCGAAGCGCCAATTTATAGAACGAGATGGGGTTGGATTTTAACCATGGTTAGGTTAGGATCGCAACTTTTAACCGCCACCAACTGACCCGCACTGGTCTTTTTGGCTCCGATGTGGCATCTCAGCACGTGCGAGGACCATAGTTTCGCCACGTCATATTTTGTCAGTTACTGATGATCAGGTGAGTGGGCCCCACAGTGCCACATCAGATTTCGGAATGTCTGGGAAACTGTTTTTTTTTCGGGTAATTAACTTGAAGCATTAGTTTTCCAGCGGCTTTTCTCCGATTCTGTTTCTTGAGTTTTTTTTTTCCTTAGATTTATTATGTACATCTTTTCCGAAATTATTCAAAATTAGACATATTTTCCTAACTTTTTTTAAATTACATCTACTTGTCGCCGGTGGTCGGATTTTCATCGGCCAGTTTATGTGGTCTATCGATTGGGTGATCCACCTAATTCAGTCTCTGACTGTATGTAATCTACATATTATCTATTCGTAAACTTATGCTGTTGCTAAGGCAGATTCCATTGTGGAGTATTTGATTTAGAATGATTTTATTTTTTTTTAATTGAAGTAATTTTTTTATTTTTAAATAAAATTGAACTAAAAGAATTTTTAAAAACAAATTTATTTTATTTTTAAATTTCAAATCAAATGGGTTTTTATTATTGTCTTTCAACGAAGATAAATAATGTGAAATTTGTTAAAGTTTGACCGATTCTTTCCAGATTTTTTGTTATGGTTTATCATGAAGTAGTTGAGATTTTCTTGTTCTAGTGATTATTTTCTCCTATCTTTTAGATTCCATAATTTATACTTTGTATTACCTATAAAAAGGTCCCATTAGTATTAAATAAAAAAATTGAGTTGTCTCCACTTCTCTTCTATAATTAACAGTGGTATTAGAGCTGTAGGTTGACAGAGACATAAGAGAGCAGCAGCTAACAGACAAATGACTTCTTCCGACAGTTTTGTACAATCCGCGATTCCGCGCTTTGATGGTCATTATGATCATTGGAATATGCTTATGGAGAACCTCTTGAGGTCCAAGAAGTATTGGCATATTGTTGAATCTGGAGTAGCAGAACCAGCAGCAGGAGCTACAGAAACGACAGATTTTGAAGCTTTGAAGTTGATAGATCTTAAGGCCAAGAACTATCTTTTCCAAGCAATTGATCGAGCAACTTTGGAGACAATTCTTTGCAAAGATACCTCCAAGCAAATTTGGAATTCCATGAAGAAAAAGTACCAAGGGAATGTCAAAGCAAAGCGGGTGCAATTCCAAGGGCTTCGCACTGAATTTGAGACTTTACGTATGAAGTCAAGTGAATCGGTTGCAAAATTTTTTTGCAAGAACGATGACTATTGCCAACAAGATGAGGATCCATGGAGAGAAAATGGAGGACGTCACCATCATAGAGAAAATTCTTCGATCAATGACACCAAAATTTAATTTTGTTGTATGCTCTATTGAAGAATCCAAAGATATTGATGCACTAACAATTGATAAGTTGCAGAGCTCTTTGCTAGTTCCTGAGTAAAAAATTTTCCAACAGGAAAAAGAGGAACAAGCATTGAAAGACTCAATAGAAAATCATTCGACAACAAGAGGAGGCCGCGGAAGAGGACGAGGCCGAGGTAGAGGAAGAGGAAGCAGTGATCACAGCAACCAACGATAACATCAACATCAAGCAAATCAATTTCATAAAAGAGGAAGAGGACGTGGAGGCTTTCACTCAACAAATTATAGGCCAAAGTCAGCAGACAAGTCAAATGTTGAGTGCTACCGTTGTCATAGGTATGGTCACTATCAATCAGAATATCGAACAAATTTAGATAAGCAAAATGGAGAAGTATCTAACTTTGCAGAAAAGGAAGAAGAGGTATCCCTTTTGATGGTATGTCATGTGGATGAAGAAACTCAACAAAACTTGTGGTATTTAGATATTGGTTGCAGCAATCACATGTGTGGAGATAAGAAGGCATTTGCTGACCTAGACGAATCCTTTTGCACTACTGTCAAGTTTGGTGACAACACCACCAGATCAGTTATGGGAAAAGGAAAGGTTACTCTTCAAACAAAAAATAACTCTGTTCATACTATTTTAAATGTTCTTTTTGTCCTAAATTTAAAGACCAACTTGCTTAGTGTGGGTCAGCTTCAAGAGAAGGGGTATGAGATCTCCATTAAAGATGGGACATGCCGAATTCAAAATCCAAAGTTGGGCTTGATTGCTCAAGTTAAAATGACAGCTAATCGAATGTTTCCACTTTATATCCATAGTACCACTAATTCATGTTTCTTAGTAAAGTTGAAAGATACAATGTGGTTGTGGCATTTTCGCTATGGTCACTTAAATTTTGGTGGCTTGAAGACACTCCAACAAAAGAAGATGGTGAATGGTCTGCCATTGTTCTCTGCTCGTATGCAAGTATATGAAAAGTGTGTTATTAGCAAACAACATAGAGATCCATTCCCCAAAGGAAAAACACAAAGAACAAGAAAGTTATTGGAAGTTGTGCACTCAGATCTTTGTGGGCCAATTAATCCTGCTTCGAATGGAGGTAAACATTATCTCATCACCTTTATTGACGATTTCAGTCGAAAGACTTGCATATATTTCTTACAAGAAAAATCTGAGGCCTTTATCGCTTTCAAAAACTTTAAAGCTCTTGTGGAAAACGAAACAGGATGTTCAATACAGGTGTTGCGTACTGATCGTGGAGGGGAGTATATCTCAAATGAGTTTGCAGATTTTTGTGAGGCTCATGGCATTCAGCAACAATTGATAGCAACTTACACACCACAACAAGACTGGGTCTGTGAGCGCAAAAATCATACTATTCTAAATATGGTGAGGAGCATTCTGACAAAAAGTGGTGTTCTAAAAACTTTCTAGCCTGAAGCAGTCAATTGGAGCATTCATATTCTGAATAGAAGTCCTACACTTGCTGTTCAAAATATGACACCAGAGGAAGCGTGGAGTGGTCGAAGGCCTTGTGTGGATCATTTCAGAATTTTTGGTTGTATTTGTTATGCTCATATTCTAGACCAGAAAAGAACAAAGCTAGAAGACAAAGGTGAGAAATGTATTTTTCTTGGTGTTAATGATTGTTTCAAAGCTTACAAACTATATAATCCTATCACCAAGAAAATCGTCATTAGCCGAGACATCATCTTTGATGAAGAAACTTTCTGGAAATGGAGTGTGACTTGTTCTCCACAGCCAATTCCTACATATTTTGATGGTCAAGAAGAAGGAGAAAAGCAACCGAGTCCAGAGATAGTGCAGCAACCAATCACAACTCAAGATCAACAAGTAGTGGTGCAAGAGTCACATGCAGCTGCTAAAGAACCACGACATAGAAAGAGACCAGCATGGATGAGTGATTATGAGGTAACAAGAATTGATCAATCTAAGGATCCACTTGTGCATTTTGCTCTTTTTGCAGATTGTGATCCTGTAACCTTTGAAGAAGCTGTCAAACAATTAAAATGAAGGAGAGCAATGGATGAAGAACTTGCAGCAATAAAAAGGAATAATACCTGGGAGTTAACAAGACTTCCTAAAGAGCAGAAAACCATTGATGTGAAATGGATTTACAAGACCAAATTGAAAGAAAATGGTGAGGTTGACAAATACAAAGCTCGGCTTGTTACAAAGGGATACAAACAAGAACAAGGTGTTGATTACAATGAAGTATTTGCTCCTGTTGCAAGGCTTGACACTATTCGACTTGTGATATCCATTGCTGCTCACAATGCATGGCCTATCTATTAGTTAGATGTAAAATCAGCATTTTTGCATGGTGACTTGGAGGAAGAGGTGTACATTAATCAACCACTTGGATACATAAAGCAAGGCCAAGAAAATCAGGTATACAAGTTAAAGAAAGCACTATACGGACTGAAACAAGCACCACGAGCTTGGTACAGTCGTATAGATGCTTACTTTGCCAAGGTTGGATTTCTGAAATGTCCTTATGAACACACACTATATATTCAATATGGAGACGATCAGAAAATATTAGTTGTGTGTTTGTATGTTGATGATCTCATTTATTTCAGTAATGATAAACTGATGTTAGATGAATTTAAGAAATCCATGATGAAGGAATTTGATATGTCAAATCTGGGAATGATGCGTTATTTTCTTGGTCTTGAAGTGGTGCAGTCAGCTGCTGGTGTATTTATTTCTCAGAAAAAATATGCTCGGGAGATTCTTGACAGGTTTCAGATGAAGAACTGCAATTCAGTGACAACTCCAATTGAAATTGGCTTGAAACTCTCGAAGTATGAGACAGAGAGAAAAGTAAATGCTACACTTTACAAGCAAATTATCGGGAGCTTAATGTATTTAACGTCAACAAGGCTAGATATTATGCATTCTGTTAGTTTGATAAGCAGATATATGGAGAATCCAACTGAAGTTCATCTTTCGGCTGCAAAGAGAATTCTTCGTTATGTAAAGGGGACTGCAGATTTTAGAATTCTCTACAAAAATGGTGGTGAATTGAAATTGGAGTTTTATGGATTCTCAGATAGTGATTATGCAGGTGATGTTGATGATAGAAGGAGTACATTTGGGTCTGTGTTCATAGTGAATTCTGGAGCTGTCACATGGTCCTCTAAAAAGCAACAGATAGTAACATTATCAACAACTGAAGCCGAATTTATTGCTGCAGCATCAAGTACATGTCAAGCAATTTGGCTACGAAGACTACTTGAAGCTTTGTACAATGCACAATAAGGCTCAACTGTGGTCTATTGTGATAATAGCTCTGTCATTAAGCTGTCAAGAAATCCAATTCTACATGGGAGAAGCAAACATATTGATGTTTGGTTTCATTTTCTACGTGATTTATGCAAAGAAAGTGTTATTGATTTAGTCTTTTGCAGAAGTGAAGATCAAGTTGCAGATATTATAACTAAGCCACTCAAATGTGATGCATTTGTGAAACTTCGCAGTATGCTTGGAGTGTGTTCCTCAAAGGATTTTGAAGTTATTTCCTAAACTAATGCTGTAGATATCAGTTTAAGAAAGGGTATTAGAGTTTGACCGATTCTTTTCAGATTTTCTGTTATGATTTATTATGAAGTAATTGAAATTTTCTTGTTCTAGTGGTTATTTTCTGTTATGGTTTATCATGAAATAGTTGAGATTTTCTTGTTCTAGTGATTATTTTCTTCTATCTTTTAAATTTCATGATTTATATTTTGTATTACCTATAAAAAAGTCACATTAGTGTTGAATAAAAAAAATTGAATTTTCTCCGCTACTCTTCTATAATTAACAAAATTCATCATCGTCCTTCTCCGAGAGGATTTGAGCAGGGTTCTCTCCAGGACGAGCCAGCGGTGATGGACGAATTGAGACACGAAATCCATCCAAGAAATATCGGGCTACGATCATACTCCGTCGCATCGAAACCAGAACAAGTGGCGCCCATCTCTCCCGAGCACATCCTTTGGATCCTCGCATGAATGCTCGTTCTCCCTGGTTTTCAAGCCTGGAAGCTAAACGGCGAACTTCGCGGACAAGCTCGATTGGCAAAGACTCCCCCCACATGGCTTTGTCCGATGGGTTATGCCCCGGAGACATATTGAAATCCTCTGTACGCACGCTGCTGCAGAATCCGTAGGCCCCCTGCGCACATGCAGCGCCGACTCCCTCGTAGTTGTAGGCATGCATGCTTGTCTCATGCCAAATGACTTCCATGTTTTGTTTCCTCTCCATTCTTCCAACAACTCCTTTTTGGCATTGTAACTCTGATTTCAGTTTAAGTTAAGATGCCCAATGAAATAAATTATTAATTTAATTATTTTAGATATTTTCTTATTTTAGTTTTCACAATTTTTATACAATCAAAATCTGTTATAATAATGCGAGACATTTATCATATTAATTTGGTGGTTAAAGATGTCACATGTATGAAGTAAATCTAATTCTGATTCTTCCAAGATCTCCCCATAATCAGCGGCTGTGATTGCAACCAACCTAAAGAAGAATTAGGCGTTGAAATTAGAAAGAAAAAAAAAAAACTTAAGTTTTAAGTTAACCTCCCATCAATTAGGGCTTCGCTCTATAAACAAATATGAAGTAGGAGGCATGGAGCCCATCCTTCAGTTCACCGGCGCACATCAATCCGCAATTCTGCATGTTGACGTGGTCCTCGCCAATCAGCTGGTCAAATTCCAAATCGCGAGTCTGATTACATTTGAGATTGGATCCGATCTTCCTTTTTTTTTCTCAAATTCAATTCAATATGATAAAACTTGTTAATGGCAATGATCATATTTTGTTCTTCGTTCCATTCGAGTCGGAATACAATACGTAACGTGAGTCTGTTTCCGACCTTGACATCCCACGTGGTCTGTTCCAACCGGACCACTGAAGTGACTCTAAGCCACGTTCTGCCACGAAAATATATTTTCTTTTCCTATTAAAAAATAACGAAGAAAACATCTTTTGACTCGTGCAATTCTTAATTTCTTATCACTAACTTTGACCTTTATGGCACTTAACTTAAGCTCAATTTGCAAGCAATGACGTTATCACTTTTTCTTAGCATAATGAATTAAAAGCATAAATAAATAAATAAGAGATGATGATTGCTTTTCATTAATTTTCATTGAAAGATTTTTTATAATCTTGATTCATTAGATTGATTTATTCGTGGATTTGTAAAAAAAAAAAATTACTAAAGAGTTGATCGCTTTGATATTATTCTAAGTCAATTACAATAGAATTCAAACAAGGGAAAAAATTAAATATTAATTTTTACTTTTAATATGTAATTTTTATTTATAGTAAATGAAATGAGTTTGAAGTATTTCGACTCATTGATTTCGACTGAATATATATGTATATCAGATTTTAGGCAATTACTCTAATGCGAATATCAAATTTTTTGAAATTATCTCATTGATATATGCTTCTTCTTTTTTTTTTTAAACTCAAAGGCAGGTCCATCAAATCACAAGTAGAGAGCCATCTCATCAATTGAGCTTCTACATTTTCGAAAGGCCAAAGGAAAAAAGAATTTCTACGTAGGTTTCACCGGCCAAGTTCACGTCCGAATACAATTTTAATTTGTCTGCAACAAGTTCTCTATCCTACTCATGACCTCGTTCAACAAGTACGCCAACATTTGCATGCCCGGGCCAACCTAATCCAAAATTGTTAGGCTGTTCTTTCAGCCTAATTCGTTCTTTCTAAGGATAATTTTAGCGTTCAAACCCGAAGCCGAGTCCGAAATTTTCGAGCAGAATCGGGTGGGGGAAATTGGACCAGCCCTCTCAAGTCTCAACGGGCACATGAAGCCATGTGATCGACGAGACCAATGCCCATGTGCACAGGATCATGACAAAAGACGGCCGAGGTCAAGCTTCTGATGGTCATTCTCTCCGAGATATTAGGGTTTGGTACTTTGATTCTCCGGCATGGAGATTCAGCCTTGTCTCTCCTCTCCACCTTCGCTCTTTTCTTTTTTCTTATTCCAGACCTATTTCAGACAAAACACGAAAAAAAATTCCAAACTCCGATAACGGATTTTATTTTATTTTTCGTTCAAGTTATTTTTTAATAATTGACAATGGCTTTTTCATCTTACAAAAAAATAAAATAAAATAATTAGCCATGGCCTTTGATATATTTGAGCAAAAGCTCGCTGATTGTAAAGAAAAAGAGGTTATCTATACTCGAAAGAGATGAATGGGGCAACCTCAGCCGTGGTTGACAATATTATTAGCAACTGAATTAAGCTCTCTAAATTGATGAATAACCAACGAAAATAAAAATAAAAAAAAATACAAAAGTATGTTTGAACAATCAATAAAAAGACGATCGGTCTCTCCAAATTACTTATTTATTTTGTAACATCTTTGTTGTCTTCTTTTAATTTTTTTTCAGTAAAAAAGAGATCAAACGCTCTCAAATGGCTCTATTTTTAGCCATTAGCTAGTTAGAATTTTGAAATATAATTGAATTAGATGGCGCTGTTACAAATACAATAATAAAGTTCGTTAGTCCCAAATCAAATATACCCACAAATTTGACTTTTAGTAATTTGAACAAAAACTGATTGATTAGAAAGAAGAGAAGCCATCTATATTTGAAAGAGATAAATCGGGCCTTGGTAGATAAGTCATAGTTTAGTTCGAGATCAAAATCAAGACTAAAGTATAAAAAAATAATTTAGTCAAATTTTTTGTATTTAGATGCTAATCTGGATAGTAAATTATTTAAAAAAATTTCGAATTTTTATGTCCTTAAGCATATTATTTATTAAAATTTAAATGATCATCACTATCCACTCGTGATTCTTTTAAATTTAATATGCACGTAAGGTATCATTAGATTGTTTGAATTTCTTGTTTTTGGTCTCCCAAAAAAATGTTATTTTATTTGAATTTTCACTCTATTATTTTTTGGTATTATAATCATTGCCGAGGTACATTTGGATGCCGAAGATGAGTTATATCTTAGGATTATAATGACCTACTGTTTGGTGTTGATATATTCATAAAGGTAATGTTATATATATACTATGTGATGTGTGATAGCAAATGTTGTTTATGTCACTATATTTGATGTGCTAACAGGGCATCCATATACATATAAAGGTGGTAGAAGGAGGAGAAATTTGCTTCGTAATAATGTGTAAGATTGTTGGAGTCATATGACTCTGTATGTGTATGTAAGTGGGTTGAGTTTGTAGCCAGGAGGTGATGTTCTAAATATAAAAAAAGTTCATTATTATGTTTAATAAATTTGATTTATGCTTAGGGTTCAAATGTATTGAATGACATAGTAGTTATATGCTCATAAATTGATTTATATCAGTTTGGATATTATGGATCCTCGATAACTGACTTCATTATTTGGTTAACCATGAAGATAAGATCTTATGGGTGAGTAGTTTTTAAGTTTAACGATATTATCATTATTATTATTAGTTTCAACAAATGATTCAGCTGGTTCAAACAATGCTCAACAAGGTCCAAAATATTGCTTCACTATTCCATTTCTCTAAGTCTGTACCTTGTCATCTGCAATAAGTAAATAAATAAATAAATAATCGAAATCCATGTTAAGGAAGAAAGGAAATAGCATGATGTGCTTCACAAAATAAATAATTGTTATCCAAGGCTGGTGGTAGGTTGGAACCGATTCAATCAACATTTTCGAGTCAAAATACCAACCCCAGCTCCAATAAATACGCTGGAGCCATCAAGATTAAGAAACCCTTGAAGCATTAACCCTAGTGCAAAGCTCTCCCAATATCCTCGGCCAGTCTGGGATTGGGTTTTGGTTCAACTCTAACTCGTCGACCAAAACCGAAATCGAGGTTTTTAGTTTAGCCGCGACTAATTTATAAACCCCTCTACATCCCTCGAGAAAAATTATCGAACCCCTATGATCAAATAGGCAGGATTTCGGCGAACCAAGAAAAGCACAAAGCTTCTCAAGTTTATTTCTTTTATTTGTTTATTTTCCACGATCCCATGCATAAAAAAAGAAGTGCGGCTGCGAAAGCAGGCGGGCCTCACTTTTTTCTAAGTATCCCTTCTCTACTTGTAAAAGGATAGCTTTCAGTTTTGTTTATCCAAATTTCTGGATATTTATGGCAGCACTTATACTCCTAATTTGCTGACATTGATGTATTCTTATTAACTCTAAAACAGAAATTAATAAGGAATTGCCACTACAGATGATGATATTACACAAGGAAAAATTATCTGTAAACTCGTTTTTGCATTCTTATTACAACAATTGTTGACACAACCGTCTCCATTTAGAAAAAAAAAAGTCATAAATTTGATTCAGTGAAAATTTTTTTAGCTTGTTCTCAGTTAAACGAGCTGAGATTCAAGAGAGCTTATTCTCTTAAACTCTAATAATCACTCATTAGACTCGATATCGAGTATTTGAAAGAGAGAAAAACTTATATTTGCATGGGATTTAAGAAGAAAAGAAGACGTTATGCATGGGTTGCAGCATGTATTCACAATTCGTCCCACATTGGATGAAGAATCAAAGAGGGTCCCTGCAACTCAATTTATTTATTTAACAACAAAGTCACTGACGACAAGATCCTAATTCACTACAATTATACCAAGCAAAGCATATCTACACAGCAAAATTCATACTATAACTCCCAAGTTTCTCATTATCTCATCCGAGTTTCACGACAAGACAGAACTCAAAAACTTTTTTTGGATACGATAAGGAACTTATTTACTAGGCCTTTCTTGCCCTTCACCCTTTGATCTTTGACAATTTGCCTCGCCATCATTTTCCATCCTCCTCCTTCTCAAAGTACACTCTACAAGCAAGGAATGGCTGCCCATACTGATGAAGAAGAGGAAATTCCAAGCGATAAATACCTCTTCCATTGCCTCTGCTTTACCCAAGCCTCTAAACATACCTTAGACAAAGCATCACTTCGGGCCACCACCATGCTCCTCCTACCTCTCATAACAACCTACATTCTCTCCGCCTCCGCCTCTGTCGCCTTCTCTGCTCCTCTCGTAAACTCTTCCTTTTCCATTCCTAACCCAGACCTCGTCGTTCAAGAATTTCATAGGTAAATTATATTGACTACTTCGATTTTACTTTTAGCCGAAATTAAAATATTCGGAGAGCGTCTGATTTCAAACAAAAAATAAAAATAATCTTACTTCGAAATAATATTTTTAGTTTAATTTTAATTTTAAAAAATTAGTTAGTATGACTAAACAACGTGATCATTTTAAATGAAACGCTTTGGATTTCGGCTGCTTAACAGTCGAACAAGGCTCTTAAAAATAGTTCATATGCATCTACCGTTTCAACTGTATCACACCATACTAACTATAGGTCATATTGCCACTTAACCATTTGCTACGATCAAAAGCCGCTAGAACTCTGCAAAACCAAAACCGAATTGAAACCCGAAAACGAGAACTTTGGAAATAACCGTTTTTAACTGTCTTCGCCTGAATTTCAGGAAGCTAGAGCACTTCCGCCGACGGGCTCTCCTGCAGATCAAGGACCAAGCCCAATGCATGACGGGCAACCCCATCGACGACTGTTGGCGATGCGCGGGCACAGACTGGCCTGCCGACCGGCAGCACCTCGCCGACTGCGGCATCGGCTTTGGCCGTGCAGCCCTCGGGGGTAAGGGCGGCCAGATCTACGTCGTCACCGATCCCTCCGACTCCGAACCCACCAACCCCCGGCCAGGAACCCTCCGCTTCGCCGTCCTGCAATCCTCCCCGCTCTGGATCACCTTCGCCGCCGATATGACGATCCGCCTCTCTCAAGAGCTCCGCGTCGCCAGCTTCAAGACAATCGACGGCCGTGGCGCCAACGTCCAGATCACTGGCGGTGGATGCATCGGGATACTGCAGGTAGGGGTGAATTCAAATGACCGTTTTTCTAAAGCAACCCAGTTTTGGAAATTTGATTTTCACCCCCATTGTGGCTGAAAAAAATGAAAATTCTGAATCCGCCACTGGTTTGCAGGTGACGAACATCATCGTCCACAGCATTAACATCCACGACTGTACCCCGGCCAGCTCCGACGGCGACGGCATAACCGTCCGCGGCAGCCGGAACATCTGGGTCGACCACTGCACCCTCTCGTCCTGCGCCGATGGGCTGGTCGACGTGACGCATGCTTCGACGGCGGTCACCATATCCAACAACCACTTCTCGCGCCACGACAAGGTGATGCTGCTTGGCCACACCGACGACTTCGTGGCCGACGATGGCATGCAGGTTACCGTCGCCTTCAACCGCTTCGGCGAGGGGCTCGTGCAGCGGATGCCCCGCTGCCGCCGAGGCTACTTTCATGTGGTGAACAATGACTACGCTCCGTGGGGGATGTACGCAGTCGGCGGCAGTGCCAACCCGACGATCAACAGCCAGGGGAACCGCTACACGGCGCCGAATGATGCCAACCTCAAGGAGGTGAGCTTTTTGGCATCGGAGGTCTTTGATGAAATGATTGTGAGAATAAATGCGAGATGTTTGATGAAATGTTTAGGTGACGAAGAGGGTGGACACAGTGCAGAGCGAGTGGGCGGGGTGGAACTGGAGGTCGGAGGGGGACATGATGGTGAATGGAGCATTCTTCGTGGCGTCGGGGAATGGCTTGGATTTGACGTACGCCAAGGCGTCGAGCGTAGAGCCCTTGTCCGCGGCGCTCATTGATCAGCTCACCCAAAATGCGGGTGTCTTTGGCGGGCTCAGGTTCGTCGAACTCGAACTTCTACTACAGGGCACTGTTTCATTTCGGATTAAAATTAGGATAGGGATGAAAATTAGTGAATTATTTTTATAAATTAATATTTTTTAAAAAATTAGAATTTTAATAATTTAAAATTTAAAAAAGTATTTAATTTTTTATAATTATTTAATTTAATAATTATATAAAATAAGTAATATTAATTTTATATAAAAAATAATTTTGAAATAAACTGATCGTGTCTATCTAATTTATTTATTATAAAAATTTCACAATTAATAATTGGATCACGTAAAATAGAAATATTTTTTTTTGGGTAAAAGAACAAATGCATTTTTTTGTATCATGATATATATAATAAATGGAGTATCTCTTTTAAATGCATATCCCATTTTTATACAACAAAGTTATTGAAATTCATGAATTGCCATTTAGCTAATAAGTCCGTGGATATTCAAATTCCGTAAGCTGTGCTTTCTGACACTGTATTTGAAACAGTTGTTCGAATGCCTTGTGATATGCAGCTGAAACAAGTTCTTGCTAACGGTTAAAAAAGCTGTCGAGACGTTAAAATAGAACATTTAACAAACTTTGTGAATAGGGACTCTAATCCTGGGATGGGGAACCCTGGAACGGGTGGAGGCCCTGGTATGCCAGGAGGTGGCGGTGGCGGCAGCGGATGGCCTGGTATGCCAGGAGGTGGCGGTGGCGGCAGCAGGGGGCCTGGTATGCCAGGAGGTGGCGGTGGCGGCAGCGAGGGGCCTGGTATGCCAGGAGGTGGCGGTGGCGGTGGCGGCAGCGGGGGGCCTGGTATGCCAGTAGGTGGCGGTGGCGGGCCTGGAATGCCAGTGGGTGGAGGTGGCGGCGGGCCTGGTGTGCCAGTAGGTGGAGGTGGAGCTGACAGTGGAGGAGGATATCCTGGTATGCCAGTAGAGGGAGGTGGCGCCGGAGGAGGAAATCCATATCTAGGCACGGCTTACGGGAGCGACGGTTCAACACCTCCTTGTCAATCACTTGTATTCTCATTTTTCTGTTTACTTGTTAGCCTCATCTCTATGTTATACTGGGATATGTTGTAACAAGCATTGTGGAAGAAAATTGATCGTTAGGAATTTATTCAGATAGAAGAAAATATGTATTATTCTGTAATTGATTTGTTTGAAATAGATATATGATTAGCAATCTCCACGCCAAATTACTGATCATATTAATTACACTGGCTCTGTTTGATAAAATGTCAAGGGTGTTGATATGAGATCCGGAAGCTGATTTCGAGTCAGCTTCCTCAAATGAGATGCGACACCATCCTCCTAAGCACAATGAGTTGCCCAGCGGATTGAGCTCCGACGGAAGGCTCTTCGATGTCTCAGTGAGAAGCCGGAATTGAAGAAGCAGCACCTGAGTGCTTGAGAGAATTGTGATTAGGGCCTTGGATCCGCACTACCGAAGCCCCGTTGAGACCCGGTGCGTAAGGCCCGACTCATGAGGTCCCGACCCCGTGGTGCGAACATCAAGCTTGCTGTGTTGCCAAAATCGAGCGAGTAATTTGAGTGGTGGGTGCGACGCTGCGAGTCCTACTCGGTGAACTTCGCTAATCTGCCAGTAGGCCAAAATTTTGACTAGTGGTTCAGCTCGAAGGCTTAGATTCGACCACGGTTGTGGTTACACATAACTTCTTTAGCTAAATGTGTATTGTTGATGAAAGTCAGTTTTACCACGTGATTGAACCAATTCTCTTGAGATTTAAATTTGTTGGACTGACTTCTTTCAATATGTAAGATAGAAAATAAATGAGAAAAATCGTTGGGACTTATCAGTGATTGTTCCTCAAATCAAGCTTTATTTATGAACAAAATAAAGAGTCTTTAAAAAATGTCTATAAAATTTTTATCTTGGTTGCTTTCTTTTAGTTATAATTAACTTCAATTATTAGTTTTTTCATCTTGGTAGTAGTTTGTCTGGGTATTTGTGACCCATCGGTCCACTGGATCTCATAATTTTATTATTTCTAACTTTTTAGTAAAATATTTTATTATTGAATTTACAATGGTCATCATATTTAATTTAATTTCAACTTTCGTATTTTTTTAATGTGAGAGTAAACACCAAACTGGTATTTAATTATGGGTCTTGTGTCCTACTGGTTCACTAGACCTCACATTCTCATGCGCATACTCTAAAAATCTTTTTAGAGTTGTGTCATTATACTCTCTATATAATACTGAGGGGTGATATCACCACAGTGAATACGTCTTTTACACTCTCAGAGACTGGTGATCACCACATCTGATAATCCATCTAATTTTGTAAATGAATTGCATCCATTAGTACTAATTTGCTTGTCCCTAGGGATAGGGTGATCCGATATAATCCCTCTTAAATCAACCTCCTTACAACCGTGGTCAAGTGAAATAAATAATTAAAGAAGAGTTATAACATCTAAAAAAATTATTTAATCAAAATTAAAATAATAGAAAACTAATATCAGATATTTCAAGTTCAAAATAAATTCTACTAAAAAAGACAAATCCAAATAATCTTGAATCACAGGATTTGGTGTTCAAATGATGGAGTTAAATCAATTTAAAGAATTATTTATAATTAGACCCCTAAAATATAGTTTAATTATAAGTTAACAACAAATCACCAATTAACTGTAATTTAATTGTCAATTTATAGAAATCAATCTAGCTAAACAGAATTCACATTCCCATTGAGATAATAATTAAAATTTTTACATTTAGCCTCCTATGAAAATCAGAAATCTCATTCCTATCATAGGAATAAAGAATTTAAATATATTTACAGAAAATCCCTCGAAATATAATTAAATTTTGTATTATCTCCCAAAAACACCCTGGATAATAATTAAAACCAGAACAAAACCAATACCAAATTTGAAACCATGTTAAACCCAAATCAAAACCGGTTTCAACTCCATCTAATCCAACTAACTTAAACTCATTCAAACCAAATTGATCATCACCCAAAATCAAATTCAAGAAAACCAACATAAAATCAAACCAAAATCCAAAACAAACTAAAACCAAATAAACCCAAACCCAAAATCCATCTTCTTTTTCTTCTCTGCTTCACCGCCCCAAAATCCTAACCCGAAAATCCTAACCCCAACCACAACCCATAAGCCACTGTTGCCAACGCTGCACGCCACCACCGCATGCTGCCGCTCGAGCCACAACCCACGTGCCGATGGCCTGTGCTGCCCGTAGCCCGTGCGCCTCCCCATGACCGGCACGCGCCGCCAAGCAACCACCGCGTCGGCTAGCCTCCGCCACGCCTCCCACGCCCCACGTGCGCCAGCCAGCCGTCGCCTGGCCCAACAGCCATCGCATCCCTCAACGGGATAAAGAGATGGTGTTTTTGCATAAAAACTCCCCTCAAATTTTGAATTTTACATCTAGATCCCTAATTTTGATTATTCTATCTCAACCACGTCCTTTTTATATCAATTGTTAATACAAATATATCTTTTTCCAAAATAGTTTCGAAATGTCGAAAAATCAGAATACATCTATCCTAAATTTTGGGTGAAATTATTATCTATACACATACTAGTAATTATCCATAATTTTCTCATTTATAATTTCATTAAAATAAATATGAATCAAGAATTATCAAGGAAAAATATCAACAAACAAGATCCTCAATTGAAAATGAGAGTAACTTATTTCTATAGTCGTCATTATCGATTTGTACATTGACAAATGCTTCTAATGTATAATTATTGAGTATCTCGATCCACAACTACCATCATAAAAAATAAACCTAAAATATTTAGGTTTCACAAATTCTATTTAAAGTATAATAAAATTGGGCTGAATCCATAGGATCTAAGCTAATATTTAAATAATGATAGTCCAATAACATCATATCACAACTGTCCAATAAAATTATATTACAATAAACTATCAAATTAAACTAAATCCCAACCATATAAATAATAATTAGATTATAATATTCTACCTTCCTTAGGAAATTTGGTTCCCAAATTTTGCCTACCCAAATCAATAAAGTCATAACTTTGCTAAATCCTCAAACTAATCTCAAAATCATATAAGTTTTGATACCATAATGTGACTCACTCGACCCAACACAATATATTAGATTCATCATTAAATCTCACTTCATATAAACTAAACATCTCATTCTCGCAAATTCCTAAATCATCTGCTCTGATACTACTATAAGACGCTCTGACTTAGTATGATATTATTCTTAGACGCTTGCAATCCACAACCCACTAGACCCTACCTTTTTTTTTCAACTCCTCGAAAAAAGATTTTATTATTGAGTCTATAATATTTACCATATTTAGCTCAATATTAACTCTCGTATTTTATTGATATAAGACTAAACATCAAATTGGTGCTCAGTCATGGACCCCTACATCCTATTGACCCACTGGGCCTCACATTCTCTATTTCTCGGAAACTTAGCATCCTCGCTGAATTAACTTACATTCATTAAGAGATAGCGCAAAGTGAGTTTACGACAAGAGTTGTCACACCCCGTTACCACTCGCCATTGAGCTCACAACGGGAAGTGAACCAACATCCTGTAAACTATAACACCACATAGAGAAAATTTGCAAGTAAAGAAATATTTAATATAACTTCAATAAAAATCTAAACAAATAAAACCAAAATAACATCCATTATAAATAATCTTTATTATAACTAAAAGTGAAATGAAATTCCATCCAACAAAGTGTTTCTCTTTACGATGTAGCACGTTGTCCTTTAGTATCGATCAATCACTTGCATGACTACCTGAAAGAGATAAATAATGATCTCAAGAGTATGTCAACACGTTCAATAGGTGAACCTGCTTCCCCCAAACCATAGAATTGAACAAGCTTATGAATAAATAAAAAAAAAGAATTACAATACCACTGAATCTAGAACAACCAAGAAGGAGTATCATAAGAATAACTTACAAGCAATTTAAAAAGAGTATCAACAACATCAGAATCCACAACCAACTAATAATTATCAATTGGAACCACCAAGAAGTTACTAAAATTAATAACTAATAACCACCAACTAACATCCAACCAACAATGTATACAAAGAAAAATACATACTCCAGAAAAATAACTGTCTTGAAGCAAAATATGACAATAGATCGTCTCAAGAAATACAATCATCTTGAAATGGGCATACTCTCAATTTTTCAAGAGCCGTATCCTTGTACTCTTCACATAGTGGTGAGCGGTCCTCACCTGTTATAGTGAACATGTCTTCTACACCTCCGAAAATCAGTGGTCATCATATTTGATGATCCAGCTAACCTTGTAAGGGAATTGCACCCATCAATACTATCCTATTTTTCCTTGGGTTAGGGTGATCCTATATAAGTCCTCTCAAATCAACTCCTCTATAACTATGATCAAGTAAAAAAAAAAATAATCAAAAGAGAGTTACAACATTCAAAGAAATTATTTAATCAAAATTGAAATGATAAAATCGTGATATCAGATATTTCAAGTTCAACACAAATTCTATTAAAAAATATGAATCTAACAAATCCTGAATGATTGAATTTGCAAATCAAATGAGAAAGTTGGCCGAGTTCAAAAATTTATTTAAAATTAGGCCTCTAAATATAATTTAATTATAAGTATCACTAATTAATTGTGCTTTAATTGGTAATTTGCAGAAAGCCCCTTGACATATAATTATTATAATTTTTGTAATTTAATTAGATATATACCTTAATTTGGTATTTTATAAAAAAGTCCTCTTATATAATAATTTAAATATTTAAGCAATTTCGCAAAGACACCCCTAATAGAAATCGAATCTAGGACCACTATAGACCAAACCAAAAATTGAAACCATGTTAGATTCAAACCAAGATCGAAACCGGATTCAATTCCATCCAACCCAACCAACTTAAACCCACACAAACCAATTTAATCATAAACTAAAACCAAACCCAAAATAACCCAATCTAAACAAACCAAAACCCATAATCATCTTTTCCTTCATCGCAAAACCCTAACCCTAATCTGCCGCCACCGTCCTCATGCCTGTGCCGCCAAGCCACAACCGTCCGCTCCACACACCGTGTGTCGCCCACGCGCTGCCGCCATGGACCTGCACCGCTGTGCTCCCCGCGCCGGCCCACCGCCGCACCCCACATCGGTCATCCCCAACAGCCAACTCCTTCATCGGAAAGGAGGAAGAAAATGACCTCTTTACATAAAAGCCCCTTCCTTTTAGATTTAATTACATATAAATCCTTAATACCAATTTTCTATTACAACTTAGTCATTTTCTATGTAAATTTAATTACACTGTGACCCTTTTGAAACAAATATTATTACAAATAAATCTTTTTTCAAAACAGCTTCTAAATTCTGAAAATAAAAGTGAATCTAAGTTTTAGATAAAATTATTATCTATACACATGCTGGTAGTTTGTCTATAATTTTTCATCATTAACTTCATATAAAAAAATCATAATCAAGGATTTTTAAGGAAAATATCAGAGTCATGATTTCAATACAATATGAAAGTCATCTATCTCGATTCGCAATTGGTCTTTACGTACTTTAAAGCAAGATTTAAAGTATCGATATCGGTTTCGGTTTCGGTATCTAACGAAATGATACATTTCGGTTGGCTATTTCGGTTTCAGTTTTGGCCGTTTCGGTTTCGGGAAAAAGATTTTTTTTAGTTATTAATTATATGTTGATCAGAGTTTGACTTTATTTTGACTGTACTTTTTGACTTCAAATTAAAAATACGATAAAATATTTGAAAAAATTTGAAAAATTAGGAAGAAATTTATACTTAATTTTACCATAATATTAAATATTATTTTAGTTAATTACTGATATAGTCTATTTTTAATATATATTAGTGTATTAAAAGAACATACAAGAAGTAATATGAATATGATTAAAAGTTAAAAATTAGCATAAGCAAATTTAACTTTTCATTAAAATGTACTTCACACATACATAATTTATAAATTATAAGATAATACAACTAATCATCATCATCATCATAATCATTATCAGTTGAGTTTGGAACATCTAGGTGTGAAATTACAAATTCAGTACTTGGACAATCTGGATGAGTACTTGTAAGCATATAAGCCAGAACAACTAATTCTGCGCGATCTCGTGATTCACGAAATAAAACAAATTAAAAGTAACAAACTACAATCATCATACTCGTGATTAACCAAATAAAACAAATCAACAATAATAAACTACAATCATTATGCCCGTGAAACAGTAAACCTTATACGTTGTGCTTGCCGGGCGACCTGTGCTCGCCGTGGGAGCGCTGCGCTCACCACCAATTGAGCCTGACTTCCCGGAGATGCCCCGGGCGCGCTGCGCTCACCCTGCGTGCGTTGCGCTCGTTGCGCCCTCTCTGCTCGCTCTGCTCGCCGCCAACGAAGGTGAAACCCTAAAACCGAAACTAAATAAGCCGTTTCATTTTGACACCAGCCGAAACCAAACCGTTTCGGCCGAAACTTGAAACTTTAAAGTCTTCTCTCTTGTTAGTGGCTCATCTGCCCAACTCCAATAATTCCTCCTTTGATGCATAAAAACTAAATAAGTAAGTTTCTTATTATTCCAAAATTCTCAAATAAATAGTAGATAAATTCAAATTTCAAAAATTAAAATAAAGTTACCTTATCCCTTTGTCTTATCCAAAATATATCCTTATCCCAATAACTCCTGTTTGTTACAATAACCACTATGGTATAATATTCCTTTTCCCTTAAAAGAATTTGATCCCCAAATTCAGTAGCAACTTATCTTGAATGACATCACTGGATGTTTCAGCGTCTTGATGCATAAGTGTAAACATATGAGCTGTTCTAGGCTTTTGAGGTTGTGGTTACCTCCTTGGGCAAAATCTCGCCTCGTAACCGGATTGAGTATAGACAAAACATAAATGCACTCCATCTGGGCTCTTTGGATAGTTATGCGTGAGATGGTTTTTTGTGCCACATAACAAACAAAATAGAGTCTTCAGAGGTAATGTCGCCTCTAGTTTCGTCTCCCCCACCTTATGCCTCTTTGTATATTGGCCTTGGTGGTCATTGTCCTCGGTAGGCTACCTATATTGACTCTTTTGCTTAACCTCTCTTTCAACTTTAGACTTTGCCATGACACTCTGTACGGATAGAGCCTTGTTTAGCACTAAGGCATAGGCATTTAACTCAAATATCTCTACTTTTTCTTGAATTGCGTGTCAAATTCTATTCATAAATATTGTCACCTTTTGTATATCAGTGACAACAAACTCAAGTGCAAATCTGGCGAGAAGTTCAAACTTCGCTTCGTATTCAACAATTGTTTGACCTACTTGCTTGAGACCATATCCACCTAAGCTAAATCTGAAAAGTATCATTCTAGGAATGCCTCCAGAAACTAATCCCAAGTGACCTCTGTTTTATCATCTCCCAATGCATGATAGGTAGTATCTCACCATGCTTCCATATTCCCCTTCAATAGATAGTTGATAAAGTCAACCTTCTCATGTTCATCACATTCTACGACTCAAAAAGTCTTCTTTATCTTATAAAGCCAATTATCAATTGCAATGACATCAGATTTGCCTCTGAATGATGTTGGCACCAATTGCAAGAATTGTGCTAACTTACTGTTAGCACCAATGTTGTTGGCAGCTGAACCCCTTGTTGGAGTAGTTGTGTCATAACATCAAGTATAGCCCCACTTGATGCTTCTGAGATTTTTTGTCTCTAGAACCTCAACTGGTTGAACTAGAGTTCTTGTTCTCACTTGATGAGGGACATGGGCTAGATCGAAAATTGGCTTACGACCTTCTTATTGAACCCATCCACCACGAGGTACACGTTCACCAAGTTGACCACATTTTCTCACCATGATAAATCTGTATTTGGGGACACTCATGTATTAGATTCATCATTAAATTCCACTTTATATAAATTAAAATTCCATTCCTGCATATTCCTAAATTATATGGTCCAATATCATTATGAGATACTTTAACCCAATACGATATTATTTCTAGGTGTGAACTCCCAGATGTTTAATGAAAATTAACCCAAAATTGATGTTGGAGTTGGTTTTAGGTGGATGAGTTGCCCACTATTTTCTGAAATCAAAAAAGGGCTCGACTTATCAACATGTACAAAAGTAGCTAACTACTTTTTAATAAAGGTAAACAAAAAGAAGAAGAGTGTGTATAAAAAGATAATTTATGGGCTATAACTTAATTGACAAATACTTATCTAAGTAAGTCTAGTTTACTTTTACTAACTACTAAGGCATATCTAAACTTTTTATCAAAAAGAAAATTTAGTGTGCAAGGTTTGTTTGCAAATAGCAAACTAAATACAACAGAAGTTAGACAAGTGTTTCTCAAAACTAGCACAGTTTTGCATAAAGATTCTTTCGCTATTATTTGCATATATAATTAAAATAGAGTTATGCCACAAATTCTTCTACTTTAACTATCCTCACAAATTCAATTTTCTCCTTTACAATCGTTAAGCATTGGCATGGTAGAACGCATGATTATAGTTGTGCATTAACTTCATCTTCTTCTTCTTCTTCAATTCTCCTTGAACTTTCCAACTACATCATGCATCACGACATTTCACTACAGTCAAAAACAATGGTCAAGAGTACAGTGATTTTATTAGTGGCAGCATCAAGCCCACGACATACATATATTTGGAGATGGTGGTGTTGTGTGGGTGGCGATGACTCCGGTGACAACATATAGGATGAGAGCGAGTGGTGTTTCATAGTATAGAAGTGTCGGGCAATGATGAAAAATTATTTTATGTAAAAAAAAAAAATACAAAAGCGGTGATGGTAATTGAGGAGTCAAACTATGCGATTACAACCACCACGACAGGGTGGTTCTTAATGGATAGAGTTATGCACCATTCCATTTTGGATTTGATTCAAAAATCTGATTTAATTATTTTATGCAAATAAATCAAAATCAAAGAATTTCTATGCAAAACTCCCTTTGATTTTGAAGAAAAAATTTATCTCATATTTTCTCATAATAGTTCGAATATCTTTTGCATACTTACACTAAATGTTATTTATGTATTGATCTATTAGGCCTGTAAATCCTAAACCCTAAACCCTAAATTACTCGATTTGCATAGAAAATATTTTATCTCAAAATAACTGAAAAAACTAGCTTAAATTCATAGATAAACCATTTTTTTATCTGAACTAGCTCCAACTAGTTTATCTAAGATCAAATGCCTACGTCAACATGATAGTAATTTGCTGATGTTGTAGTAGGTGTTTTTCGTGAAAATTTTTAAAAAAGGGGTTATTTGCAAAGATAAAGATGTCTAAGTGATACCAACAAAATAATAGGTGTTATTTGTAAATCCTAAAGTGTGGTCTTCATTTTAAATTTCTTGGTAATACAAGGTTGTAGATGTAAACTACAACCAAATATTTAATGCCGCTAATCTCCTAATCCAACCGCGCCCGACTTTCTCCTATTCAAACAAAACATCGGCCGCCGCCGGCGTCGCTTCTTCTCTTCTGTGTTCCCCTGCGCTCGCCGGAGATCGGTGAACATCGCCGGTGGCGACGGCCATGGACGACCGGCTAGACTTCGAGGAGGAGGACAAGCTCCTCTACCCCCCTCTCCCTGCCACCAAAAGGTCCTTTGCCACAAACCCTAGCTCCTCCTTCCGTCCCTTTTCCATTTCTTTTTCGGCTTGCAACTTGGAAATTGTGATATTTCGTGCTTTATTGTGCTATTTCCCTGAATTTTTCTCCTTTTAACCTTGGATTTCTGCACTTGGTTACTCAGGGATTGTTGAAACTGGTGGTATTTTGGCCATAATTTGTCTGCTAAACTTCATCTGAGTATTCAAAATCCTTGTAATAAGTCGAACAAAAGTGCATTTTAAGTAGGATTACCAATTTAATGCAACATTGGTGAAATCCTAGTGTTTTTTTGAGGAGAAAAAATAGAATTAATCTAAGATTCTGTAAGTCGTGATGACTGTTTTAGAGTCATATTTCATTGGTTAACAATTGGCTTCAATACATTAGGAATATTGTTGGCTGGTTATTGACAAATCTAATTCTTAAGGTAAAGATCTTTGTGGTTGATTATTTTTGTTTGGTATTAGGAGCTTGGTGTTTTCTATATGTTGAATCTATATATATTTGTGTAGTAGTTGTGCAGATTTAGCATATTGAGGGATCTTTGGCGTTTTGCTATGATAGACTATGTGAGCTTTTGCCACAAACGAAGTGATATAGCAATAAGATGCATAAAGGTGCCAACACAGACCATGCTTACATATATTTGATGTGCAGTAAAAGATGTTTAATGGTGTGATTGATTTTAAAGAGCTTGTCAACTTAATCATAGATGAAATAGATTACCTTTGCATACTTGTATAACAAAAATTAAACAAATCTTGTTTTTGTGTGGTTTTTCATCGCAATAAGCTAAATGTAGTTTCTTTAGTTTCTTTCCCGTTGGATCTAGGACTTTGGATACAACTAATCTAGGTTCTTGAATCTTGTCATAACATCAATTCACATTGGTCAGTTATCTCTCTTTTGCTAAACTAAGTGAAATTCCTTGTAGGAAAAAGGTCATTGGTTTAGATGATCTTCTCGCTGACTATTATGCAGAGAAAAGTAAATCTTCTGAAAGGCAGTCCAAGAAGCCTACAGTATCAAAAGGATACAATTCAGATGATGAGGATGATAAGACTCAGAAAAGCAAAGAGAAAATGCTCTCTAAGCTTGTTGATGAGTGCCAAAAACAGGCAAGCAGATTGAATACATTCTGTCTAGTATGCTGTGTTTTTTTAACAGCATTTTTTCGACTTTGATTGCAGGTGCATGAGATGAATACTGAAGACCATATCCCTTTGTGGGGGTTGAGGATTTTTGGGCATCAGGTTGCAAACTTGTTATCAGTTTTACTTTTACATAATCCACCATATGCACTAATTAATTCTGTTCTATTATAAACTGCAGCATCCACCACCTTCATTAGACTTCCCAAAGATTGTGAATTGCAACCTTTTGCAACCTCTTAAGCAAGAGCCACTCAAGTCAATTCTTGATATTAAGTTTGAGGAAGGTTTGTAAAACACGCACATTGTCAAAAGAAGTTTGTTCACATATGTACACTCTCTCTCATTCTTTGTGTTTGACCATCCTTTACACTATTTTTACTTACATGTTCTTTGTTTGTGCATGTCTTTGGTCATGATAAATTATTTTATTATGATGGAACACAGCCATTCAAAATCTGCTAGTGGTCATCTTTGATGCTGTCTTACTCATGGTTCTCTGTTTTTATGCATTTTGATGTTCAAAAAGGTGTGCATTGTTATTAACGTTTTTGTCTTGTTCTTCTAGGAGAGCGCTTTCTAGAGGGATTGCTAGTAAATGGGTGGCTGTCAAAACTGGTCATTGCAGGTGGTTATGTTGAGGATTCTATAGCTTCATGGACTTTTAGAAAGAGTCAGTCTCTCTGTCTCCTATGTTGGTTGAATTTATTATTTCATTTTTGAGGTTTATTCTATGTTTATATTTTGAGCCATAGTGTTGTATTCCTCAAAGGGGGAGTTGCAGGAAGCTGCATGTGACTTCTGGTGCAGAATTCTTCTATCCAAAACTGAGGTAATTTTTCTGCCTGATCTATGAGATCTTGATTTAGTTTGTTCAAGCACTCACATCTAACCAGTCTGATCAGCTGTCAATAAACGTTGGATGGTTTCCCTCATATTCTGATCTAAGTAATGCCCTCCAAACCTATGGATATCTCTCTCTTCCATCAAATAATTTAACCATGCAAGAACTGGCTGAAACTGGTGAGCTCTTTGCTACTTTTGTTTGCTGGGTTTCTTTAAAGCAGGGCCTGGCTGCCTGGCACAGTCTTTTATATATTAAATTTTGGAAATTCAGTTTTACACAAAATTTGGGCCTGGTCTTTGCCATCAGCCCTAAATTGTAAATGCAAGAGTGAATGGTTGAGGTCATCGGATTGAATGACATAATGCAGTTGGCATTTGCAGATGTTGGATCTGAGGGGCCACCCCTGAATATTGGATCATGGGTTAGAGCTCTCTCTGCTTGTTGTCAAATTAGGTAACAAGGAAAGCTACCTATCTATTTCGCATAGTAATTTATTCATTCCAAAATGTTTTCATTTCTTTCAGACCTCCCAGCAGCTGCATGTTGTTAATAAATTGACTCCTGTTTGAACCTAACGTGCTTTACTTATTGTGGTTTCAGGAGTGTCCATCCTATGTTTTCTACTTCTGAAGCAGAAGAGTTATTGGGTGTAATTATTTGCCTTTTTTTAGACCGTCATCTTCAAGGATTATCATACTGTTTGCACGAATGTTTGCAATCGGTCATTGATTTTTTTATGGAGAATGAATGGAATGCCAGCTGCAAGACAGTTGCTAGGTCAATTGCACAGAGGTACACATTACAACTAGACAGGTTGGGTGTATATCATTCTATCTATGATGCATGCACAGTGAAAATATGCTATTCAAAGCTTTGCAGATTGAATTTTATGACTGTTATTAGTTTCAACTTTTGCTGGATGAACCTATTTATTACCTGTCTTACTAATCTGACAAGCTGTACATTTGTGTTATTGAAAGTGTTACATGTGGTATGAATTTTCAGTTGTCAGTTTTAAATGACATAGTCCTCGATATCCTGTTTTATGTTTAAAATTTTCATCTTGTATTTGATATGTATAAAATTTTTTCAGTTAAATGTCACAATGCACAGAAAGATAAATTGGTTGTATTGTTTCTTTTTTTAATCCTTCTCACTCATTGCTTTGCACAATAAGCATTACTGCCGTGTGCTGGACATGCCAGATTAAATGGCACTGATGCATGAATCTGCCAACTATGAATGTTTGAAAATTTATATCTGCTTTATACTCCAGATTTTAAAAATGAACTCAACAATGGCCTACTGGATTTGCAGAACTCCAAAGGATGCTAATTGTTTGAGAGTTATAGAATGCATTTCTGGAGTTGATGATCGCTCTAAGCACCTAAAGAGCCAACTTGGTTTTCATATACTTCTTGTTACATTTGATGAAAAAGTAAGTTTAGTGTTCTGTACTTGGATCCATTTTAATCAGGGAGGATTCTATCATAAACACAAGAAAATCTGTCGCAGAGCCACTTTTCTGGTTTGATAAGGCTCACGTTGCATTTTTCTTCACTTTCAACAAGAAGATTTATTTGGTTTTATTTGGATCACATTATTGATAGCTTGGTTTTCTATATTTTTTATGTTTCAAAACTGATTAACAATTCTAGCAAGATGCTTGCACTCCACAATTCTTGGAAATTTGTGCTGCAGTTCAACAACGATGTATCTTCTCCACAATTTTAGTCTCACTGTTGGTTGCTTGGAATAGCTATGTAGCATGGCTCAAATGATTCCGCTGCTTATTTTTTTTCCTCATTATGGGGAAGCAGGTTGTATTAATTATATTTTTGTCATTACTCCCGAAGGAAGGGAGATTTAATAGCAAGAGGGCATAAGCATTAAATGGAGTACACAATTGCAATAGGTCTGATTATATATTGAGTTCATCATAAGAGAATGGATCTTGTGTACATCTCTATGACTTCATAATAGTTCAAGTTACTTCATTACAGGTCGCTGATGGTAAAGAAATTTTGGAACTACTCCTATCAATGAACGTGAAAGTTAAAGATTGTGACTTCTCGAGACTTTATATCTATTTGGTTTTGGTGGAGAATTGGCTCTTGTATGATCATTGGATGGAGGATAGAGATTTACTTACTCAAATGTGGTGTAAATTTCTTCGGAAATGTTCAAGCCAAATTACAAGCACTGATTGGAGGTCCTATGCTTCAAAGGTAGTGTATATGGGGTATTTAGATTCATTTCAATCTTATTTGGACAATCACAAAAACATTGACATTATTGTGCAGGTTCGCAATAAAGCTTCATATATTCTTCAGAACAATGTCCAGAAAGGGTACTCTGAATAAGATATAGTGCACAGCCGTCTTATGTGTCAGGATATAGCTTTCCTTTGGCATTTCTCCTTCAGGTTCTTCCATCCTAATTTTTGTGTGCTTAACTACCATGTTCAGTTGAAAAATGTGTGGATGGTACCGAAATGAATGAAATTAGCTGATAAGCAGGTTTTTGACTGATGCTTCTATCCGTGAAATCTTGTCTGCTTATCTGGGCCCTTACTTTTTAGTACTAGTGCTAGTATGTTTGAGAAAATGCTTCTGACACAGCCTTCTGTAATTTGTTGGATATTATTTCTATCACTATCAGGTTCTGTAGCTGCAACTCTGCAAATGCAATGAACCTCAACTCTGGTATTAATACATCAAATCTGCTAAATTCCACTTGATGGGGATTCTGACTTGGGTTTTGTAACAAAAATGCTAATTTGAATCTTGTAGGTTTTGGATTCATGTATATATTTTTGTAAAGAAGGAATTTATGTGGATTCAGTTAATTAGGCATGTCTTGAGGGATCTATCACAAGACCCATGTTTTGATATCTAACTGTTAAGTCTATTTTACATGTTATTTATAGCCAATCAATAATGAATGCAGAAAATTCCTATAGATTGTCGGTGCTTGGTTTTACTTTGGATAATATAAGCCTTGTGCCACCCAAGAATTCTCTAGGGTTATTGTTCTTATTGCTGTTTTTTGTGCATTTCAGATTGTTTGATTGTTGCACATATTTTAAGTAATTCTATGTTGATGAGCACTCTCATTTTCAGACATTGGGCCTTCAATTTGGTCATAATCTATTTATTGAAGCATTAGCCGGAGTGCAAGAACTATTATTTCCACTCTGAACACTGCAATATCTCCATAGATTTTCCAGTCTGCAGATCTTTTTTGGTCCTCCATGAGTGTGCCTGCTCACTTTTGTCTGCCTCTTTTTTCTTTGTAAGATAAAAAGACTGGGAGAGCAAGGACCATGAGTTTCATTCTGACCACTAGAATTGGGGCTCAGCAAGCTTGATTCTGCTCTCTTTAGAAAACAGATGTACAAAGTATTCTGGTCCTTTATAAGTTGAAAAGCAACTCTATTTCCTATGTAAAGGCTATTTGTTGTTGTCTGTCCAAAAGAACATATTTTCAATGGTTGTGTGAGAATTTAAAAAGTTTAATGTGAATCAGAAAACAAACATTTCTGATTCTGCACAGCTTGTTCTTTCTTCACTTACTAGCAAGTTATATAAGCTTACATGGCAGGCTATGATTGATTATGGTTAAGCATTTTTTTTTTCCTTTCCTTTTTTGTTTTGTGTACTTAACAGTGACCATAAGATGCATAGTGGTCCATCATGAGAGGTCTTGATCTGCAAGCACAGAACCTAGAAAAGCCCTAGCTTTTAGCACAAGCCTTTGCCCTTCATTTGCTTTTATCAACCAATGCCAGATCAATTATTCCATTCTTTTCTGACCACACCAATGCATCAGGTTTTCTCCAAGTGGTCCATGTCACTTGCTCTTCCTTCATTTAATTGAATCTAATTCATGGGAGCATAACTTCTTAAGATCCCAACATACCTGACCATCATTTGGATCTTCCATGGCTTGGCATGGCCGGCATGAGCTAATGAGGGAAAAAGCAGTCCAAGATGCTATTGTGAATTGAATCCAGATGCAATCTCTACAGCATGTGGGACTAATCCTCTGCAGAGCCCCCCACTGGAGGTGTAGCCATCATCATGCAGAGTGGCTGTGGAGATTTCAGGCACTGTGGGACGAGGAATCTGCGACCCTGATGGGACGTGACGGGCCCTGCATCATCGACTAACATACAGGAGGTATCATTCCGCTGGCCAACTCATCTGCTGTCGCTTGCTCTCCATCAGTAATGGTGGAAAGAGAGAATGGCACCATCTCCTGTAGGGGCCCTCCTGCTGTAGATGGAGAGTAGCAATTTGCCTAACTGATGGTGAAGTTGGACATGCATGGAGAATTAGGGTTGTTATCTTTGACCAAACTCAATAATACTCTCACATAATATGGGATTCGAGGAATTAGATGTGGATTGTTGAGTATATTGTCGTCCACCAGATATTTAAAACAAAAGGAAAACTTTTGCAGTATCTCACATGGCATGTAATGTTGCAAAATTCATCAGACATCCTCTGTGATGTCTTGTCTCGGTTATGTGATGGATCTATTACTGAGAATCAACCCTCACTAATATGAGATAGGAGAGCTGAACTTCAACCAGAAACTCATTCTGACGCTGCATGATTGAGTGATTTGAACTCGGAGGTCTCTAATCTTCTCTCTTTTCCTCCGTGGCATCAGTGTCTTGGCAAAAAGATGCTAATCTTTCAACAAAACAATTAAATCAGTAGCTGCACGCGTGACAATCTGAGAAACAAACGTGCAGCTCTTGCGCAGCTGTAGGCCCTCTACTGTGTAAGATCTGGATAATGACAACGAACTTGGTGTCAAATCTCTTGACAAAATGATGTAGTCGTCTGTTGGCTCCCACTAAGCTATTTGAACAGGATTCCGATACCACATATTCTGATAGTTTCTCTATAAATGTACGTAAGAATACAAAAAACAACGGTGCGTCACAGTGTTAACATGTCGATTATCATCTTATTATCTTAAAGATTTAAATTACTTATGTACCCCCCATATCGCATCGCAACAATGTGATGGAAGATTATTTCATCACACATAGCATCTTGGTCGAATAACTTTTCTTCTAGGGATAAATAGGTAACTTCACTTGTTGGAATGCTGGCCAAGCAGAAGTCCATGAAACATCAATATTGAGCACATCTGGATGGCCAAATGGGTTGTTGTGATTCTTTCAAGCTCGCAAATGATAACGAGGATATTCCAAAGTGGTTTCTTCTTGTTGCGGAGAAGAATGAGGTGGATGGGGCCTCTGAATTCTGCTTGCTCTTGTCCTCCCGGACACGTTTTGGAACTTCGTTTTCCGGCACTTCCGACCTCAATCATGGAGCATTTGGGGTTTTCCCTGTTTGATTTTCCGGTCAAGGAGGGAGTGTTTTGGTTGTGGATATGAGTGGGGGAAGTGCGGGAAGCCACTGAATTCACTGAAAATGACACTTTCAGCAAGTAGCGTAAGAAAAATGATGAAAGATAAAAGAAGCTTTGGAAGTCGACTTTTTTGTCGAGGATAAATTTGTTGTAACACAATTGAATTGGGTTTAATTTGCTAATTCAAATCACATTTGATCTGGATCAAGAGTAATGGTTGGTGTGGTGGTGATTTTGTTATTCGTGATGATTCGATAGTTATAGTTGGAGATTGTTGTTACGGAGTGTTGGTTTTATGGTGTCTCGAATCCGGATTTTCCGGATAATCTTAATTATATTAAGAAGTTATTTAATGGGCCTAATCCTTATCTAGATTTATCTTCTACTAGAAGACTTAAATTAGTAGAAGTTTTATTTGAGTCAGTCTTCTACTTTAACTCAAACATCATTAGGCCACGTCTATAAATACATCATTGATGTAAGGGTTTCAATATAGAGTGAGAGAGAGAGAGATATAGATCAATACTCTCAATACGTCTTGTGACAGTTAGGTTATTTAATCTTTTGTGAGAGTTAGTGATATTGGAGTTTCGTCTCCATCGTTATAATCTTCTCTTTCTCTTCTCATCAATACAATATTCTCTAGATCGTCTTCGCCACATATATCTCTTGTCTGCTATCTTTTCCTCTTTTCTGTTCTTTCTTTATATCGTGAATTGTGGTGGACATCGATATTTTCCGCAACAAGTGGTACCAGATCTTGGTTCAATATGTCTACTACGAAGTTCGATATAGAGAAATTCAATGGAAAGCAAGGATTCCCTATTTCGCAAGAAAGAGTTCGTGCAATTCTTACTCAACAAGGATTGAGAAATACATTGGAGGATGCCAAGCCTGAAGATGTCGCTAAAAGTGCTGGAAAAACCAGAAGACTAGTGTACATAGCATAATTATTCTCAGTCTCACCGATGAGGTACTCTATCCATTTCTTGATGAAACATCACCTTCAGAGTTATGGAAAAAGTTGGAGAAACGGTATATAAGTAAGTCTATCTCAAATCGAGTTTATTTAAAGCAGAAGCTCTTCAATTTTCGAATGACGGAAGGTACGAATATAGTTGATCATCTTAATGCTTTTAATAAACTTGTCTCTCAATTATTAAGCATTGATGTTAAAATTGAAGATGAAGACAAGATAATTATTTTATTATCATCATTACCACCTTCTCTTGAGAATCTTAAAACTACTCTCATGTATGGGAAGGATTTGAAATTTGACGATATTTCTACTGCCCTTCTATCTAATGAATATTTGAAAAAGATTGGAGGGGATGTGTCACACTCAGAAGCATTAATTGTCAGAGGTCGTACCAAAGAAAGATTAAGGACAGGTCGTTCTAGATTCAAATCCAAAGAAATAAACTGTAGGTATTGTAAGAAGATAGAACATGCAATTAAAGATTATTCGAAGCTCAAAGTAAAGAAAGAAAGAGAATCTCAATCTAAAGAACAAGCCAAAGAACAAGTGTCAGTTGTTGAAGGGAGTTCTGATGATAATTTGGGTAACATTCTCTCTATTAGTTCTAATTTTGATCATTACCATGATATTTGGATTCTTGATTCTGGTTGTTCTTACCACATGTGTCCTAATAAGGATTGGTTTGAAGACTACAAGTCCTATGATGGTGGTTTGATTTTGATGGGTAATAACAATCCATGCAAAACTGTTGAAATTGGAACAATCAAAATTAAGATGTTTGATAATATTATTAGAACTCTTATTAATGTTAGACATGTTTCTGATTTGAAAAAGAATTTGATCTCTTTGGGTGTTTTGGATTTTGTTGATTATAAGTATTCTGCTGAAGGTGGAGTTCTTAAGGTTGCTAAAGGCTCATTGATAGTGATAAAGGGCCTAAAGTATGGAAATTTGTATGAGTTAGTAGGAAAAACCGTTGCAGGTGGAGCAGCAATTTCTCAGGCCTCTTCTTCTGATATGACCCACTTATGACATATACATCTCGGTCATATGAGTGAGTAATGTTTAAGTGAGCTCAACAAAAGAAAATTACTGAAAGACCTCAACTCATGCAAATTGAATTTCTGCAAGCATTGTCTCTATGGTAAACAATCCAAGGTAAAGTTTAACACCAGTATTCATTACACTAAAGGCTTAATTGATTATATTCATTCTGATGTGTGGTGCTCTCCTATTCCATCAAAATCTGGTACTCGTTATTTTGTCAGTTTTATTGATGACTTTTCCAGAAAAGTGTGAATTTATTTTTTGCATCACAAAGCCGAAGTGTTTTCTGTTTTTAAACTGTGAAAAACTTCAGTTGAAAAAAGGACTGACAGAAAAATCAAATACCTCAGAAGTGATAATGACGGAGAGTACAAATCAACAGAATTTCTCAAATTCTGTGAAGATGAAGGCATCAAACGCCACTTTATCATCCCAGGAAAATCTCAAAAAAATGGTGTGGCTGAAAGGATGAACAGAACCTTATTGGAGAAAGCACGTAGTATGCTCAGTACAGCTAATCTTGATAAAGATTTTTGGGTAGAAGCAGTCAATACAACATGCTTTATCGTGAATTGCTCTCCTCAAACAGCCATTAATTGTAAGACTCTTGAAAATGTATGGACTGGTCAACTTGCAAATTATTCTTCTTTAAAGATTTTTGGTTGCCCTGCTTATGTGCATGTTATTAAGGATAAGCTAGATGCACGTTCCAAAAAGTGTATTTTCTTGGGTTATGCCAAAGGCGTCAAAGGCTATCGTTTGTGGGATCCTACTATTTCAAATGTAATTATTGAGAAAGACATAGTATTTGATGAAAGTGTTATGCTAAAATCTCTCAAGAAAGATTCCAATGATATAATGCAAGTGGAGGTGGAGCATGTAGTTCTTTCAGAAGAAGATATTCAGGGTATGCCCAACTCTCAAGAAAATTCTAAGAATCAAGTTTATGAAAAGACTCCACTTCGAAGATCTCAAAGAAAAATAAAATCAGCTGAAAGGTATGGTTTTGAAGATATGGTAGCTTTTGCTTTAGTTACTGACAATGGTGATCCTTCTTCCTATAATGAAGCAGTGCAGGATAAGAATTCTTCTCAGTGGCAAGCTGCTATGAATGAAGAGATGGATTTCCTTCAAAAGAACCATACTTGGGATCTGGTAAAATTACCAGAAGGTAAAAGAGTAATTGGTTGTAAGTGGGTATTTCGAAAGAAAGAGGATTTCTCTGAGATAGATGGTGTTAAATTCAAGACTCGTTTAGTTGCAAAAGGGTATTCACAAAAGGAGGGTGTTGACTTTAATAAAATTTTCTCTCCTGTGGTTAAACACACATCTATTCATTTTCTACTTGTTTTAGTTGCTTTTCATAATCTTGAGTTAGAACAACTTGATGTCAAAACTGCCTTTCTACATGGAGAATTAGAAGAACAAATTTTTATACAACAGCCTGAAGGTTTCATCCAAGAAGGCAAGGAAAATTTTGTCTGCAAGTTGAACAAATCACTTTATAGTTTGAAACAGTCTCCAAGGCAATGGTATAAAAGGTTTGACAGTTTTATGTTGGGACAAGATTTCATCCACTGCAAACATAATTGCTGTGTTTATTTTAAGATGCATGCCAATAACTCGTTTATTATATTGCTTCTTTATATTGATGATATGCTTATCACTACTTAAGACATATCTCTACTGAATGATCTAAAGTTTAAAATGAAAAAAAAATTTAAGATAAAATATTTAGGTGTTGTAAGGAAGATTCTCGATATGGAGATTGATCGAGATCGAAAGCATGACAAATTATGGCTCAAACAGAGCAAGTATCTCGAGAAGATTATTTATCGTTTTTATATGCAAAATTCAAAACCCGTCAGTACTCCTTTAGCATCTCACTTCAAGTTTTCAGCTCAACGATATCCTTCTACAGATGAAGAGCATGGATACATGGAGAACATCCCATTTTCAAGTGCTGTTGGAAGTCTAATGTATGTTATGGTATGCACAAGACCTGATATTGCACAAGCAGTTAGCGTTATTAGTCGTTACATGACAAATCCAGGAAAAGAGCATTGGCAGGCCGTGAAATGGCTATTAAGATATATCAAAGGTACTCTTAATATTGGTTTATGTTTCAACAGGAACACAGTGTAAGAGGTCAAAATTATTGGCTACGTCGATTCAGACTACGTTGGAGACCTTGATCGACGCTGATTCCTCACTGGTTATCTTTTTACTCTTTGTGGAGGACATATTAGTTGGAGGTGTACCTTACAGTCAACTGTAGCATTATCTACAACAGAGTCTGAGTATATGACAGTTACAGAAGCTGTCAAAGAAGCTCTATGGCTAAAAGGTTTGGCAAGTGAAATTGGTTTTTCTTAACATGTTCTTCCTATTTTTTTGCGACAGTCAGAGCGCTATACACCTTGCGAAGAACCAAATATACTACGCCAGATCAAAGCATATAGATGTTCGATTTTATTTTATTCGGGATATTATTGAAGACGGCGATATTTCTTTACAAAAGATTCATACTTTAAGAAATCCTGCAGATATGTTGACGAAGGTGATTCCGATTGATAAGTTCAAACTCTTTTTGGACTTGATCAATATTCAAGGTCGTTGATCCTATCCCAGGAGGTAATGACAAAGACATCTATTGAAGATTCAAATTCAGAGAATAAGATGATTCGAGTCAATGTGGAGATTGTTGGCTTTATGGTGTCGCGAATCCGGATTTTTCGGATAGTCTTAATTATATTAGGAAGTTATTTAATGTGTCTAATCCTTATCTAGATTTATCTTCTATTAGAAGACTTAAATTAGTAAAAGTCTTATTTGAGTCAGTCTTCTACTTTGACTCAAACATCATTAGGCCACATTTATAAATACACTATTGATGTAAGGGTTTCAATATAGAGTGAGAGAGAGAAATATAAATCAATACTCTCAATACGTCTTGTGGCGGTTAGGTTACTTAGTCTTTTGTGAGAGTTAGTGATATTAGAGTTTCGTCTCTATCGTTGTAATCTTCTCTTTCTCTTCTCACCAATACAATATTCTCTGGATCGTCTTCACCATATATATCTCTTGTCTGCTATCTTTTCCTCTTTTCTGTTCTTCCTCTATATCGTGAATTGTGGACATCGATATTTTTCGCAACAACGAAAATGGACTGACGATACGCGTGGTCAATTAGGATAATCATCAAGGGTGTAATTGCTGTCCTTGAAGATACTCTTCTCAGAGGTTAAAAAAAAAAAGAAAAAAAATTATTGTCAAAAGACACTCTCATCTTTTCTTTGGATAGAGTATCTCGTATGATTAGAGTTCATATTTTTAAGGCACCATTTTTTGTTGTCGTTATATATGACGTTGGAGAGTACAAGCAAAATACTAAAACTTTAGGGAGCGAAATGCAAAATATTGGAATTTTAAGGGATCATAACCCAAAAAATTAAAATAAAAAGGGTTTAGCGGAGTAATGATACTTGACAAAGCAAATTGCTGCATAATGTCAGTCATTAGGAAGCATGTTCGCGAAGGGGCCAAACCTTTCCGCAAAGAACTTTTCTCAGAAAAAGTAATTTAATTAGCAAAATAAAACAAGGCACTCAATTTTTTTTCTTTAATTAAAATAATGTCACAAACATACTATTTAATTAAAAAATTAACATGGCCTCGATATTTTTAATTGATTGCATAACACAACCACCCTTGGACCGACAAGCTGAGCTTGATGCTAGCTTTTTATTCCACCACTAGGCCAAACAACATCAAGCTTTTTAGCTTTTTCTCCAAAAATAATAACAACAATAATAATCAAGCTTATAAGTTTTTAACTCTTCTTTGTTATTTTTTATCTCCTCTTAAACTCAAACAAAATGGTGTCTTTTAGAATAATACCCCTACAAATATATGAAATTCTTTGTTTTAAGATTTTGTGCTACAAAACCTCGTTTGGTTCGCTGTTTTGTTCCTCTAGAATTAAAAGGGGTTTAGTCTTTCTTAAGCGCAATTTACAGCGAACCAAACGAGGTTTTGTAGAACTACTGGAAGTGATATAATGCTCTAGGGTTCCACGCAAATGTCATTTTTACAGATGCAATTTTGTATACTCACAAGGATATAAAAGCAAAAAACAAATAAAACTAATCTGAAAAGTAGGAGGTGACGATCATCCGCCTCTTAAAATCATGGAACTGTTCAGACTATCCTCTATAGAAACACAAAGCACAATGCAAAACCCTAGATTTAATACAAGAACCCTATAAAACTATTCATGCCATGCAAGCTGTAATGTATTGCCTACACAAAGATTTGGCTGCAGGGTAGCAAAGCTCGGCTGTGGCAACAGTACCATGCGTACAAAAAATAATTCACTTCAAAAAAAGGAAAAAAGAAAAGAATGAAGCAGTAGATGACTGATGAGCATGGCCTTCACAAGGAGAGAAAGCAGTAGAAAGAGTGGCACTGGCTCTGCTTTTCTACGAACTTCAATATTATATAAACCATTATAGAAAAAGGCAATGGAGCTGGATTGAAAACCGGTGTTTTTTTCCTAGTTTTTTAAGCAGAAAAATGATGGTGTGTTGCGATCAGGGATGGCAGGATGTCCCTGAAAGCAGCAGGACAGGGACTGGGCGGCGGGCTAGTGGAAGAAGAACCTTTTGATCTCAGAACACTGCTTCAGATTAGATTAGGTTTGTTTTGGATCTTTAATCTGTTCTTTTTTTAATATTTTTTTATTTGATGAAGTGAAAATGGCACTGCAGGTTTAAGAATGTTTCCTTGTTCACAAAAGTGCGATAAACAGAATCATGTAATGTAATGGAAGAAGAACCTTTTGATCTCAGAAACACTGCAACAGATCATATATATATTAGGTTTTGTTTCAGATCTTTAATCCGTATTTTTTGATTCTTTGGCTTGATACAGTGAAATGACACTGCGAGCTTAAGAGAGTTCTTTATCATCAGAGTTTGAAATGATCTTATCATAGAAATGTGACGAAAAGAAGCATGTAATGGAATGATGGAAGGTCACAGAGCTGTGTGGACTTGTCTTTTTGAGTATTAAACACATAAAAGAACAGGAGATTTGGTTTTGATGTGATATGTTTTCATCAAATTCTGAAGATTGATTCTATTCCTCTGATTTGTTTTGTTCTATTGCAAATGAAGGCATGGATATGTAATAAATAAAACGTTCGAAACCTTTTCGTGGTTGTGTTTAATTTTCGCATATACCAAATTACATATTCTAGTCTTATTAATTTTATTTTTTTTAAAAAAGTATTTTAGAAAAAGAATAGGGTGGTCTTTGAGCCTCTGTAGTAGTAACCCAGTAATAACCCGAGGAGTGGGAGACAACCAGTAAACGATAATACAGTTGACATAACGTCTTTTTCTCAGACGGGCACCGTGGGCTACCTTTCGTGCTCTTCTTCCATATTTAGACCCCTCCCCCACTGTCCTCTCTACTCACCACCATCTTTCTCTCTTCTTTCTTCTTCTTCTTCTTCTTCTTCCCCGCCCCCCCGCCCCCCCCCCCCCCCCCCCCCCCCCCCCCCCCCCCCTCCCCCCCCCCCCCTCCTCCTCCTCCTGATTGTTGTTGTTGATTGTTGTCTTGTTGAGACGAGAGAAATGGCAGACAATAAAGTATGTGGCGTGCCGGAGCGGGTGCAGCTTCACGTCGCCATGCTGGCGCTGCAGTTCGGTTACGCCGGCTTCCATGTTGTCTCAAGAGCTGCCCTCAACATGGGCATCAGCAAGCTCGTCTTCCCCGTCTACCGCAACATCATAGCCCTCCTCCTCCTCCTCCCCTTCGCCTACTTCCTTGAAAAGTACAAACACAATCTTTCTACTCATCCTATGATACTATGCTCAACTGTTTATTATGATCTTTCGCTGTAACAGGAAGGACCGGCCGGCAATGACACTCTCCTTTCTCGTCCAGTTCTTCCTCCTCGCGCTCTGTGGGTAAGATTGCTAGCAAAAATTAATCTTCAAAACATCATTGAATTCTTAGAAGACAGTGCACTAAAATATGTTGTTTTCCATGCAAGGATTACGGCGAACCAGGGATTCTACTTGCTCGGCCTTGACAACACCTCCCCGACCTTCGCCTCCGCCATTCAGAACTCCGTTCCTGCCCTCACATTCCTCATGGCTGCTGCTCTAAGGCGAGCTTATTCTATCAGCACATAACAACATCTATACCTTCAAATTTGTGCATACGTATGCAGCAAGCTTTACTCTTTGTTCTTGTTTAGGATTGAGAAGGTGAGGATTAACAGAAGAGACGGCATTGCAAAGCTCACGGGGACACTGGCATGTGTCTGTGGTGCGACGGTGATCACACTCTACAAAGGCCCAGTCATATTCTCGCCTTCGCAATCCCTACACCATGAGAATCCTTCGTCGTCGCCGGTGCTTTGGCTTGGGGATGCCAAGGGGAAGAGCTGGACTTTGGGTTGCCTCTATCTGGTCGGTCATTGCCTCTCTTGGTCCGGATGGCTAGTCTTGCAGGCTCCGGTGCTCAAGAAGTACCCCGCCCGGCTGTCAGTTACATCCTACACATGCTTCTTCGGCGTTCTGCAGTTCCTGGCCATCGCCGCGTTCGTTGAGAGGAACGTCGATGCATGGGTGTTCCACTCCGGCGGCGAGGTTTTCACTATCTTCTACGCGGTAAGAGCCAATTCTACATCAGCATCTAAAGGTCATATCATGCCATCATGGGTCCTCCATGAACATAGGTGCAAGTTTGGAGAGAAAAATAAGGAAAAGAGTGCTCAAATATTCAACCTAGTGGGAGACATAATGGGAGATAGCCCTTGCCTTCTTATAGCCTCGATCTTCTTTTCTAGTAATCACATTCAAGTGCAAAGCTGCTGCGGAGCATAGTGTGAAAGCTAAAGACAATAGTTTACTATTGATATCCAGCTATACATCAAAGTCTCAAAACAAAAGGGACTATACTTGGAATGTTAGCACAACTTTATCTTTGTCCCTTTTAGAGCTTGGAAGATAGTTAATTACGAATATGATGAATCTAATTGCAGGGCTTTGTGGCCTCCGGCATAGCATTCGCCGTTCAGATCTGGTGTATCGACAAGGGAGGCCCGGTGTTCGTTGCCGTCTACCAACCGGTCCAGACATTGGTTGTCGCAATCATGGCCTCCATTGCTCTCGGCGAAGAGTTCTACCTCGGAGGGTACTAAGCCTTTCAATGTGGAATCAAGCATGTTAAATTGCACTATTCTAAATGACTCTCTAAATGTTTCAGCTTGTTTCTATCTAAAATCCAGGATTCTTGGCGCTATATTCATCGTCATCGGGCTCTATCTAGTGCTATATGGAAAGAGTGAAGAGAGAGCCTTTGCTGCCAAAGAAGCTGCTTCCACTGTTACATCCAATGCAGATCATGGCGCAGCAAGGGCAGCCAGGGCTGCTACCTTCAAGGGCTCCTCATTGACTCAGCCACTGCTGCCTTCCTCAACATCAGAGAATGTCTGAAACTGAAGACACCTTCAACGTTTGCTTCTATGGCGTGCTTGATAGATTAGGGTTTGACATAGTTTTACTTGAGAGTGATTAGGGTTTGCTACTTTGCACCACTAGACCTACCTCCGCCACTAGTAAGTGAGCCTGCTTGTGTTGCTACTTTTGTTGGAAAACGGCCAAGGGAATTTGGCTGCTTTGGTTTGCCATCCTTTTCCTCACTTTGTGCTTTCCTGTTGCAAAAGAAGGCAAGGATCATCTCTCTTGTCTTCTAGCACATTGAGTTCACCTTTGGCTGGTAAAAGAATCATGAAATCTTAAATATTAGGGTTTAGGGTTTGTTGACATGAAAGGATGAAGGTAATAGACTTCAATCATGGCTTGAGAGTGGAGTGCCCTATTGCCACTACAGTCTGAATCATATCAAACGTGGCATACCATCATGCTTGCATTTGGATTATGATTTGACCCACATTTCAAATTAATCAATAAGCAATATCTAGTAATTTCAAACAGATCAAAAAGTTCCTTTTTCTAATGACAGAATTGAATTGAAGACAGGATTGTGTTTCTCATGTTCAAGAACAGAACCTTACGAAACTACATATATAATTAGCATGACTAATTAAACAACTTGCTTCAAGGGTAAATTCGGGTAATCACATGATTAAATAATTAGTTTTCAGAGGATTTTTTTTAAAAAAATTCTTGTGGTTTCACTATCTCCCATTGGCCGCTCCCGCCGGGACTAAAATAAACTAAAATGCCACCAAACGAGAAACAAAAGTTTTGGGTTTTGTTGCACTTGGAGAACAGAAATAACTGCAGGTTTAAACCTAGGTTGAGATTAAAGAACAGGAATCTACCAGTTCCTGGTCAGAGAACATGTATACTTTACACTAACTAATACAAAAGCTAGGAATTACCAAGCAATTCAAAATTTTCCCTTCAATTGAAGAAAGGAAGTAAGAGGTTGTTTTCGATTTCAACAATGATGCTGACAAGTAAGGTCATAAATTGAATGAAAAGAAACTTACAACCTTCTTTAGAATAATTACAAAACAAGACTCTCTCTAACCAGAGCTGAAGCTGTCCTCGCTATCACATTGGGCTGTCGATTGGATTACAACCCGAGCTCCTGAAGGAAGCCTGCAGGATTAAATTGTGTAAACACTGTCAATAAGCAAGAAATATAAATAAACGATGACTTGTGAGGGAAAACAAAATATCAGAATATGTAGAAGAAACAGGTAAACTTAACTTTCTTCAATCTTGATCATCTTCTCCTTGTCCTCCCTGAAAGAGTCAAACCTCGTTGATGACCCTTTCAGAGAGGAAGAATCAGTGATCCTTTTGCTTCCACCTTTTGATGAACAAATCGGAGATTGCTTGCTGGCATCCAGAAGAGCTGAAGATTTTCTTGGCATGTCTGAGATTGGGGACCTCATTGTTTCTTTTCTGGACTGCTTGCTTGATGCAGTTTTGATAGTTCTGGGGAAACATTTCGAACCTGACTCTACTACCCTTTCACGTTCCTTTTTTGAGACTGGAACTTTGCAATGCCTGAATGTTCTCAGCTGATCAGCAAATAAGTCTATAATGATACATAAATAAACAGTCTGAGACCAAGTATGAGATGCAGCAGTTATGAAAGGAATGACGTGTTGGTTCAATCCTGTCTGGATAAGAGCTTAAGTACAGGACCGAGATTTGAAATATATCAGAGGTCATTTGAAGGCTGATTGTTACAGTGTTCTGCCAAGATTTTGCTTCTCCTCAAAATTTATCAGGTGAAGACCCTATTGGGTTTCTTAATGCACATCAAACTCCAGTTTATCGTCCTATAACAGCATTGGTTGGTACAGGAGGGACTATAAAGGAATCTTCATGTAAGTCTGTCCTTTTTGCATATGGCACCAGAATATTTAGTATGTAATCCATGAAGCATGTTTAAGGCATTTTCACAATGAACATAAACATAACCTACTTGTCAAATGCACCTAAAAATTAGATAAGCCACAGAGGTGGAGGATTGGAGCAGCATCATCAAGCCTCCCATTCACTAAGCTTGTGATGACAATGAAGATAGACAGAGAGATACTATTTTGTTGAAACTTAAATTATAGCATGTGCTAGTTCAATGATATCACTCAAATTATCAAGAAATGTCATTTTCACCTAAATATAACAGCATCTTGACCTAGTCTTCCAAACTGATCAGAATCATCGACCAATTATGGGACAGAAAACAGATTGCCAAGCTAGTTATATATTTTCTGGAAATTGAAGGAGCAGCACATAGGCATTATATTATTTGAAATGAGTAGATCAGTCGAGATACTTCAACTGGAAAACAGAATGCAAAAATTAATATTTTGGGGGAATAATGAAGAAGTCTGTGATAAGTAGCCTTCAAGTTTGTAAAGCAATTCTGCCTTTACCTGCTATTGCACTGTCAAGCATCCTCCCCAAAATTTCTAGAGAGTTGATTTACAGTGAAAGTAAAAGTAACTTACCCCTGCAAAACCTTATACGAAAAGCTTGATAACTGTTATACAGGAACCACTAAAACAAGTAATGACACAAAAAACTGATAAAGAGCACAAGAGACTATTATAAAGAAAATATCATTGGAGATTAATAAATTACCTCTCTTCATTGTAGGAAGAAGAGCGTTTGAGAGTGGGCACCCCATCCCCTGCTTCCACCATGTGTTTCTTAGTTTCAATCAAGCTCCCACTGAAGTACTCCTTATCTTCCATCCTCGACCTTATCAAGCTTGGGTTATCAGATAAGCAGTCAAGTTCCCCTAAAAACATTGAGCTTTGATACATAGGAGGAGGAATTCTCGTGTGGGAAAACCTCCGCCCATAGTTTGGGACAAGACCAAAATTTTGATTATCTTTCACAGACATGGACCCACAACTGATCAAATGCATAAGCAAATTGGCCGCCTTCAACCTAGTCCTTGCAGAGACTAGCACCTGGTCCTCTTCAAGAAATCGAAAGCTGTTCATCTTCGCCTCCGCTCTAATTAGAGATTCCAAAGTCTCCATCTTACCCATGGAAGATGACAATGAAGCAGGCACTGGCGAGATATCCTCCCTTTCAATCTCAGAGCTCTGTTTCGGTTTCAGAAGCCGGTTCTGGCAACACTCATCAGAATCGAAATCCAGAGAAGCATCATCAGTTGACACACCTCGGACGCAGGTTTTCTTTCTGTGTTCCATCCTTTCATTGCGCTTATCAGTCTGTGTAGCAGCATCTTGTGCAACATTGGGCTTGCAAGCCCGGATCTCCACTGGACTTGGGGATCCAGAGGAACCAGAAAGCCTGTCTTCTTGAGTGGAACGAGGGAGTGGTAACAGCGGAGAAGCTGGTTTTGCCTCCCTAATAACAACAATAGGTGGGGAAGAGGAAGAAGACGACAATTCCCGGATCCGAGAAGGAGAAGCATCTTCCTTGCCATGCTTGGAGCTTTCTAACTTTGCACCATGATTCCGATCTACACCAGGATTGCAACCAAAAAAACAAACATTTTTCTATTAAACTTTAGAAATTCTTCACAATCTGTACCAAAACTGAATGAAGTTCACATCGTTACCAGAAGCAGATCGATCCAAAAGCTCGGAGCCCTTGAGAACATACTCATTGCCGTGCGCTGGGAGAATAAGGTCGTCTTCAGAGAGATCATGCCACACAAATCCATTCTTGTAGATCCTGCAAAAAAAATCACCATCTTGAATCGACGAATCTCCAACACAAGCGCCAATTTTTTAAAGAATTTCTACCTCTTGCAGGACCAGGAATACATCGCCGCCATGCCTCTCCCCCGGAGCACATTGAGCCGGCCGATCACATCTGAACAAATAAAGAAGCAGGGAATCAAGAAATGGAAAAAAATTTCAAGGATTCGATGCAGTGACGGAGCTGCTGACCTCGGAGGAAGAGGCCCTCGGAGGAGGAAATGGGGACCTCGATGAAGTGCGGGTGCTCGAGGTGGCGGTTCCTGCAGAGATAGTAGACGACGGGGATCTTCTTCCCCGTGTAGAGCTTCGCCGTCAGGTCTGGGCTGGCTGAAGCAGCATGCTTCCTCATGGCTCTTGCGTCCATTTGCTCAACGGAGCATGTGGTTGGCGGCCAGCGAGGTGTTTGCTGAAATGCGAGGCTGAGAACTGGAGAAGAAAAAGAACAAGCGAGGGAGGAGGGGGAGAACGGGAAGACAGAGTGACAGTGGAAATGGCGCAGTATGCGTGACGGGGATTTGGCATATGCAGTCCTGTGTTTCACATCAGTTGTAGGGTCAGATTAGGGCTTTTTTTTTATTCTTCAAATTCCCAAATTTGGCCTCGGACTTGTCTCTTCCATTCGGCAGAATTATCCCAAAATAAAATAAATAAAGAAAATAAACTCAACTAAATTTCAACTCACCTATTTTTAAACAATAAATATATATCTTATACTAAATAGGATATACTAAAATTTTAAGTTTTCATTTAGATTGAGATCATATTACTCTAACACAAAATTAGACCCTAAATTTTAAGCGCCTATTTGGTAACTAATTAAAATTAGGATCATTCAATTTTTAATTTGACTAGTTATCAAACACTCCTAAATTTATCTGACTAAAAATTTAATTATTTTAAAAAAAACAAAAACTATTTATTTTAATTTGTTATTATTAAAAAAAATTAATTAGCTTTTCAATATTAAATCATTGTAAGATTAATTTTTAAAAAATATTAATTTTTCACTAATACGACTAGCAATCAAAAGTGACTAATTAGATTCTAAAGTCATCTCAAACTAAACATTTCTTAAAAGTCTATTTAATTTAATATCATTGAATTTTAATCATAATTAGTTAGTCGCAATTTTAAATTGAAATAAATTACGATCATTACATTTGCTAATTATAAATCAAATAAATTTTAATTTCATAATTTTTTTGGTACATAAAAATTAAATATAACCACCATATCAATTCTCGATGTGTTTGAGCATGTGATACGAATAATAATAACAATAGTACGATGCTGGGGTGGCATGTGATCTCCGGACGTGTTGCTTACTTTTTCTCTGCCTTGGGTTTGTTTAACGGTAAACAAACAATGCTTTTGACTTTTGAGCTGTAGAGAACCAACCAGGCAGACGAACAAACAAGAAAAAGCCCAAGGCATCTCGCCCGCCTTCCAATGTTCGAGACTTTGAGCTTCGCAAAACACGAAACGGAGGATACCCAGCTGCGTCCACGCCAAGTTGCTGCCGGTGCTGCTGCTCCTTCACGACTCTCGACGCCAAGGCTGCTGTTGCTGCTGCCGCTGCTCCTAATGCTTCTGTGCACTCTTTTTTCAAAATGATTAGATAAAGTGCTGGTTGGTGCGCAGCTTTTTGAGGGGAAGGACAAAGAAGTGGAGAGAGGCTGGTCCTGGTCGAATCAGTGCTGGATTTGAATGTTGCTGGGGCTGCTTCTGCCCCGGCCCCCCGGGCGTGACATGGGTTTGTTTGCAGGTCAGAAAGGATGTGGATATCAGAATGTTAAAGGCTGCTGCTGAGCACATGATGTGCCTCTGCCTTTGGCCCTTCTGGCATTTTATCCGCATGAGTCAATCATGTCTCTCAGCCACAAGGAATCTTGTGATGCCTGCACTGATACCCCGAGCTCAGCTGCTGCAAATCTGATATGGGGGAATTCAATGAGTGCTAATATGAGCTGATTCAATAACTTGGAAGGTTCAAACGTTCTAACTCATAATTATATATATATATATAAGTATAACTATTAAATTAATATTTTAAAAAAATAAAAAAGATACAATTTAAGTCAACTGTTGTTTATGAGTCGCAAATTGTCTAATTATTTAATTTGATATTATTTCACATGTCATGTCTTAACAAATTTTAAAATTTATTAAGAATAGGGATGCTAAAGTTGATTGGAGGCAAGAGGGCAACAAACTAAAACAAGACTTCAGACTTCTTCCTAAATCTTTCCTACATTTGTAGACTTTAAAGTAATCAGTCCATGTTCCGTTGTTTTCAGGAATCATATTGCAATACCTTTTATCTTCATCACGCATAGTGGGTTGTTATATTTTTTGCAAAAAAAATTCCTTTTTTGAATTTAAAAATATATCATAAATTATTTTATCTTAATAAGATATGAATCAAGAATTTAAATTTTGACGAAATAAAACCGATTTGGCCAACAGCATAACATATTGGCTAGAAATTTGATTCAGTAAACAGCATTTCGCTGTCATTAAAACTCCTCTTCTTCTCCTTGTTTTATTGATGTATTGCTTCGGTTTTTTTTTCTTTTATTTTTCTTCGCTTTTTTTTGCTCTTTTTTCTCCTTCTCCGATTCCCTCGTTTTTTTTTCTTTTTTTCAATAATTTGATTAATATTATTTATGTCATGAATTGGAATTGAAATGAGATTAAAATCATTTGAATGTTCATTCAAAAATTTTGGGATTTTTTTGACTTTTTCCTTTTTTTTTCCACTCATTTTAAATAGTACTTAAGGGAGCATTTTGTTTCGAACAAAAAAAATGGGATCATCCCATTTATAATCCGACTAACTGCCAAACGTTTCAAAATTAGTCTGATTAGTAATTTGATTTTAAAAAAATTCCCTAAATATCTTTAGCTAATTTTTAATAAAAAATAATTAGTTATCTAATATAAAATTATTATATGGATAATTTTGAAAACAAAGAATATTAGTCTTTTATTAGTTGATCTAGTAATCAAATATCAAAAAAATAATTGGACTTTTTTTTTTAAACTAGTCGAACTAAAATTTAGTCATGTTATCTTTTTCAGTAGTTAAATTCAAATTTAGTCAACTATTTTAGAATCGTATGCTACCCAAAAAGATCATTTTCTTTAAATTCATCTCTTTGAAAGTAAAAAAAAATAAAAATATTTTAGCAAACAACCACCTAAATTTAACAATTTAAGTTTATGGGTTGGGTTCAAGTTAAGTCAAATCTATAGTATTACACTAACCGAATCAACTCGAACTCGAACCATTTATTAAGTAGGTTAATTTTTTGAAATCCATCCCAACCTAGTTTTTAAATGGAAAATCCAATCTGACCTGAATTAATCCATTTATTAAGTGGGTCAGATTCGAGTCATGACCCAATTTAATCCAAATTAACCTATTTAATTGAATGTCATGATTTGACTTAATTTAACTTGATTCGATTGGTCCAAATTATCTCAAATTGATCCAAACTGACCCAAGTTGATTCGACATATTTAAGTAACATTAATAATATTAATATTTTTTAATAATTAAAATAATAATAGTATTAAAAATTAATTGTAATAATAAAATACTTAATTTATAAACAATAATTTAAAAAAATTACTAAAAATATTTAAAAAATTTTAAATAAATTTAATTGACTTAATTGGTAAATAGGTTGACTTGACTTGATCCGACTTGACCTGATCCATTTATAACCTGATAAATAAATGGATAAGTCGCGTCATAAATGATTTACACGGGTTGATCCAACAACCCAATTACGACCTAAATTTGCTTATAACATATTGGAACCCATCTAATTCGGGTTGGGTTCAAGTCGGATTAACAAATTGGATTATATATTGTCAGATCTACTAAACTTTATTGCGGATTTACGAAAAATCATATACTTTATCACAATTAATAAAAAATCATTCATCTTATATTACAAATTTATAAAAAACTTACTTCAATTAAATTATATAAAAATATTTTAATTTAATTTAATTTTACCAATTAAAATTAATAAAAAAAATAAATTATCCACTTTTGATTTTGGTTCGAATAATTCATAAATTAATATAAAATAATTTATTTTATTATAATTTTTTGTAAAAAATTGGTTGTTTGATATTATGAAACTGAAAATTTAAAATCTAATTTATGAAATTAAAATTTTAAAATTTAAGATTATCGATAGTTGTGAACTAGTTGTTCAAAACAAAAACGAGGATAATTTGACCTTTTTTATTAATTCAATTAGTAAAATAAAAATAAAATAAAATATTTTTTAAATATTTTAATTGAGATATTTTTTTATAAATTTGTAATATAAGACGAATAATTTTTTGCTGTAATTTTTTATAAATTTATAATAAAATAGATATTGGTTAAAAATTCAAAAAAAAAATAATCAAATAACAAGAGTCTTTACAATTCTTCCTTTATATCTTTTTTATACTCATAAATCATGAAATAATCAAAATTGTCTTTATTCTGCCTCTTTTTCAGGAATCAAGCTATATTTTGACATAAAAGAAAGTCCTTTCTTGAATCTCAAATTTTTTTTATAGTTTACTTTACGACAGTGAAATATAAAATTGTGATGAGCCACCATGCAAAGGATCCAATCTCGCCCCAATGGGCCCGCTAAAGAATTCCGGTCCACAGCCACGTCAGCTTGGCCCATCGAGACTTGTACATCGAGCGCGGTCCACCAAGCCTTGTTCGTATCCAATTTGGTAGCAAACATGTCCCATTGTTAACGAGGTGCCGAGACAGATGGAAGTTCGCTACCGAATGGGATATGTTTTCAACTAATGAAGTTTGTTGTTGCGCAAGACGTCTCTAGCCCAAGCCGTGCCCGCAATCAGTTTCTCCAGGTCGGCCCGGCCCGTTTTCGGCCTAGCAGGACGTGTTGGGGCCTCTTGTTGGCCCGGCCCCATTCATTCTCCGGTACATGCAAGGCGCGCTCCGAATCGGGAACAAGTGCCCTCACGTCTGTTCCTCTCTCGAAGAACCAACAACACATTCGGCTCCCAGCGTCATCGCCGCCTCCTCATCTCTCGTCTCCGATGGCCGGAAATCCGACCGATCGCCTCTATTTATACCACTCTTATCTTCTCTACTTCTCCTTTCAAAATCATGGTTGGATCTTGCAACTGTTTTTCATGATGGACGCAATTTGTTGAGGAGTTGTTTAAAGAAGCATTTGTCCTGTTTGCAAAGCAAAGAAATTTGGCGTATTGATAAAATCTAAAATTTTCAGAGATCCTTTCATTGTAGTTGCTATTTTTTGATTTCAGAATACTTGAATTTGCTGGAATTTTAGCATCTTTCTGCTAGATTTGCAGAAACCGCACGCAATACCAAATCTTTAGCTTCAAGGGAAAATTTTGATAGATGTTTGGATTTTGATACCTATGTCATTGTGACTGTTAAGGTTCTTGTGGCTTTGTTCTTCTGTTTTCTTGACCTATGGATTGACTGTCATGGCCAATGGCCGCATGTTGACATCAGTTACTCTCCTGTTATGGTTTATTCTTCTGTTATTTATTTTCACGAATTCAACATTGCAGCAGGGAACTTCCTAACAATTACTTGGAATAGTTTAAAATAGTCCTAAGGACCATGACAATCCAAAATTTTACCTGATGACTCATTTTACTTATTAATTTGAAGTGGGCTTTCTGTGGAATGCATATATTGTTGACAATGCTTTAATTGCTATGTCTAATTTCTGCTCCATTTGCTGCATGGAGGATAAAACTGTTCTGGATGTAATTAGATTATGCTGCCTATATATATTAGCTTTTATAATCCTTTCATGATGGAATTCCTTGGTGTTGACGCATAGATTTTACTGGTAGCTCATTCAGGAATGCTTCAGTGACATCTTGTTTCTTCTCGTCTCAGCGAAATAAGATATTGGTGTTCGTCATGCATAGGATATTTAACTGGATTTGTTATCAGAGCAGAAGTGGGAACCATATGGCATCGTTTTTCTCCTAGGTCAAATCAGCATGTAAACCAAAATTGGCGCTCTTAGATTCTTGAAATGGTCGCCATTGTTGTGCGCATTGTTTCTTACTCATGATTCTGATATTCTGGTTTGGATTGTTGAATGAATTTGATATTCTCCATCCAGATTAGGCATTTGGAATACGAAATATAAGAAAGTTTGACTTTTCAACCTCTAATGCGCTCTTGTATTGCTGATGCTGGTCTCATTGGACTGACACCAGTCGAGCGAAGTTTTTCCTCTCTCTGGAGTTAAAAGACTAGAGTGGTATGCAAAGTAAACTAGTATGTCGGCGTTCGAAGAATCAAAAGCTACGCTCGTCTTCCTTGTAACTTTCTTTGTGGGAAGAAAGAGTTCAAAAATGCAGTTCAAGCTGTCAGAATCATGTTAGGGGAGACTATTTCATCAAACCTAACAATTTAGCAACTGAGGACACTTTCAGAATCATGTAGGGTCTTTCTAAACTGAGGATTCTCATCTGCAATGCCAGTCTGCCAATCCTCCAAGTTGTATTGTGTGAAGGCCCAGTTCTAAGATCATCCAGGACATACAGCCAAGTGCAGATGAATCAGAGAGTTGCCTAGTACAAATATAGAATTTGGCCCATGATTCGGAGCTTGATGGCGGACAGCACGGCGACAGGCCTCGCATGTGATCTTGTTAATCTCAAAACTAATGTACACTTCACTGGCTGTCCCACTCTAGCTACTCATCAATTAAATGTAATTTTTTTTTCTATTTTTCTGTGACCTGTCTCTGAACCATTCTATCAGCTTTTCAAGTGGAAATTGAAGAGCCTTTTTGTCCGCATTTTTGTTTGAAATCTTATAAAATTGCATATTCCTAATTCAAAATTTCACAATTGCAAATAGGAATCTCCAATTATTTACTCTAATATTAGATTGTGTATAAAGACAGGATTGGATGATTGTTTTCTTATGTATATTTTTTCTATTTTTTGCTTTCTTTCTCGGATCATCACGGCCCTAACTTCTGGATTGGACTGCCTAACAAGCCTATTACCAAATAAAAATTCGATCTTCGTTGCTTCCAAAGGAAATCTCGCCGTCTTCCACAAACTTGACAAAAACTAGAAATATGCAATTTTTCCCTCAAAAGATTGGTTCATATTGGTTTGTTTCGAACGCAACGAAAACCTAAAAATAGCAAACTATCTCCAGAGCGCAAAAATGCAATATGCAATTGAAAAAGAATCCAAAGAATTGGAAGAATTCAAATAAAATAAACCAAATAATAAATGGCATAGATATAATTCACATCGCTTGACCATGCAGGTATCTGGACAATCAGTAATGGCAATCAACCATCGCCGGTGGAAAGAACTTGAGCGGCCGCGGCCGCTGTAATGCTGGTGACGACGGCATCTTCGCCAGCTCTCGTCGGTCTTCCTCCGACGGGACCGGTGGAAGATTGAGATCCAACGACAACAGTTCCTTCTCCTTCCTCGGCTCCGCCACCTCAGGGATGCTCACTGGCCGGTGCCGCCTCATGTGGCCACCCAGCGCCTGGCCGGAGGAAAACTCCGCCCCGCATATGGAGCACTCATGCACCTTTGGCTTCGGCGGCTTCGAAAAGTTTATCAATAGTCCGACGTCGTCTTCGTAGACAGCCGACTCTCTTCGTCCTCCCTCCATGGTGACCGGCAGTAGCTTTGGCCGCTTGTGGCCGGTCCTGTGCCCCCCGAGCGCTTGGAACGAGGGAAAGCATTTGTTGCAGTCCTTGCACTCGTAGACGTAGAACCCAGCCTTGCCGTCGGCCATCGTGGCGGCCTCCGTGAACCTCCGGCTGACGAATTTCTCCGGCTTCGGGGAGGGCTCTGGGACCCCGCCACGGGCCAGGAGGATGAGGCAGTTGGCCATCTCTTCTTCCTCCTCCGTCACGACGCTTCCGGAGAGCTCCGTGGAGGAAGTGGACGGAGAAGCAACCGCGGGGGCCGGTGGCAGAAGCAACAACAGCCTCTGCCTCTGGCTTCGGTTGCGCTTCACGGGCGCCCGCCCGCAGTCGACGGGGGCTCCCTCCGGGGCATCCATGGAAACCGAAGGTTCAGAAAGGAGATAGGAAGATGAGTGAAAAAAAAAGGAATAGATATTTATAGAGAGAGAGGTGCCTGAATTAGACTATCATTGATGGGTTTGGAAGCAGCAGAAGGTTTTATAGTATACATCGAGAGATAGATAGAGAGAGAGAGAGAGAGGCGACGAAGAAGAGATGTGCTGGGATGGGCAGGAAACAAAGGAGAGGTGTGGAGCGAGAGGAGGGGGGAGTGGGAGGAGAAATTAGCAAAGAGAGGAACAGGAGAGGTTGCCTAACTAAAATGAGCTCGGAGGTGTGCACAGCTAGACACTTTGCGACGGTTTGTTGCAATGCAAGAAGGCAGGCCAATCACTGCCGCACAAATTTTATTACAGGCATAGAAAGTGACCAACCAGAATTGCTGTAAAATTACATATTTGTCATTGTAAGAAGAGATAATTATCTACACTCTTGATATTTTTCTTATTTATCAAATTTTTTTTTGAGATTTTCATAATTATTTATATTTTTTTATAAAAGATTTATTATTTAATTAAATTTTTTTCTAAAAATTTTACTTTTATCCTCCGTAATTTTATAATTAAATCCCTAAAAAATTTATTATTTATTTTGTATATAACTTTCGAATATTTACGTACAATATCCTGAAATTAGTCATATTTATAAAAAATCCTTTGAGATTTTAATATCTACTACTCTTCAACTTTAAATCAAATTTTTTTACCTTTGCCTTCTCTCCTCTTGCTGCTGCTCTATCCAGTCCCATGCAGCTACTCTGCCGCTACTCTGCGTTGTCGCTCCCCTGCGCCGTCGCGCCCTCGCTCCCCTATGAGGGCCCTCGCGCCGCCACTACCCAACCCCGCTCTGACTCGCGCAGCCCTGCATCGCTACTCCCGGTCGCTATCGTGCCTTCAGTCGACACCTGCATCTACTTCAACCAACCAGCCGTGAGCAGATCCGCCACCCCTCCGCAAGCAGATAGGCCTCCACTTGCCCCGCAGGCGAGCATATCCATGTCCACGGCTAGCCAGGAGCAGATCCGCCACCCCCCCCCCCCCCCCCCCCCCCCCCCCCCACAACCCTTTTCCCTCCTCTCCTCCCTCCTCCTCTCTCCTCGGTGAGCAGCTTTCCTCCTCCCCCTCTCCTGTGAGCGCGAGCGCGCGGGTGAGGATGTTAGAGGCTGCGTCGAGAGCTCGTGAGCACGCAGATGCCAAAGGCCGATGTGAGCACAAGCCCTAGGTTGACGAGGGTGAGGGCACAGGCGCCTGCGTTGGCACCCTCGCCAGTCTGGCTCCTGCACCGACCTAGAGCATCCGCACCTGTGTGCTTGCGCACCTCACCGACCTGGGGCTCGCATCAGCCTATGGTGTCTGCACCCGCGCGCTTGTGCGCCTTGCCAGCCTAGGGCTTGCGCCAACCTCTAGCGTCCTCACCCACGCGCTTGTGCGCCCTGGCCGGCATGGCGCTCGCGCCCGCTGATTTGATTCTCTCCCTGTAGCCGCCGCCCCTCGCCCCTGTGAGCGTCGGCGTGGGTGCCATGTTGGCGAGGGCTCACTAGCGCGCGGGTGCGAACATTAGAGGCCAGTGCGAGCACATACCCCAGGCCAAAGATGGCGCACAAGCGCGTGGGTGCGAACACCTGAGGCAGGCGTGAGCACAAGCCCTAGGTCGACGAGGGGGAGGGCGCAATCGCCCGCGCCCGCACCCTCGTTGGCCTGGTGCCGCGCCCATGCCGGCCTTTGGCATTCGCACCCGCACACTCACATGCCTTGCCGGCATGGGCCTTGCAGCGACCTCTAGAGTCCTCACCCGTGCGCTCAGGCGCCTTTGCCGGCATAGTGCTCAAGCCCGCTAATCTAATTCCCTCCCCGCAGCCGCCACCCACCACCCACCATCCACCGCCACCCACCCCCCCCCACCCCACCCCCCACACAACAACCCCCAAAAAGTCAATCAACAAACTGAGCTGCTTGAGTGAGTTGGTCTAACTTGCCCTAGCAGTGAAGCACCTCCAAAATCACCCCATCCCCCACAAAGCCGATCCGATTTCCAACACTTCCACGACAAAGTCTATTCTTTCAAAGAAGAATTTTTTAAGAATTCTTAATTAATGTGATTTCTCAATTTATATTAATTTTGGATTACATTTGAATTAATTTTTGATGAGTTACTTGTGATCAAGTGTTTACTTTCAAATAACACTCCTCCAACTTATATGTCAATTAATAGTGAAATTCAGCTCACACCAATATGGACAGTGATAAAAGACTTGAACTATAACAATATTTACATATCAATCGAGGACATAAGGAATCCCTTATCAGTGGTGCCTATAACAAGGCTAACTCCTTTGACTCCTACATGTGGTATATCACAGTATAATAAAAAAAATTATGTCAGAAGAATCATCTAAGTATCATATTGTGTAAAGAGATAAGTATATTGATTCAAATTTAGATACTTGTCCTTCTGATTCTAGTTTTCACAGTCTGAAATTTTCTTCTAATGATGATTAAGATGAGGAGGATGATGATGATGATGATGAGTTAGAGGCCAAATAAGAGGAAGAGGAGATGAGACAAGGTAAAGAAGGAGTAGAAGACAAAATAGAAGATAATCTACTACCTTTACTTGAAAATAATTTAAATGATAATGTTATAAAAAAGGAGACATATTTGAGGATGTATATGCATTCAGAATGACTCTTAGATAGTATTGTATTATGCATAAGTCTTAGACTTTGTTTGTGAAAAATGAATATAATAAAGTAACTGTCAAGTGTGCTTCTGCAAATTACATATGGAGGCTTTATGTTTCAGAGAGATCTGATGGTTCAGATTTTCAAGTGAAGAAAATAGAATTAGTTCATACATGTATTACTATTAATACTTCTGAAAATAAAATAGCAAATGCTAAATGGGTAAGCAACCAAGTTTTGCATTGAATGAATGTTGATAGCAAATCACAGTAAAACAAATACAAAATTTGATGAATGATAGAGAGAATTTTCAGCTGACTTATATGTAGGTATGGAGGAGAAAAGACTATGCTTACAGAGTTATTCATGACAATGAAGAAGATTCTTTTATTTTGTTTCATTAGCTTAAGATAGAGTTGGAGAAGAGAAATCCTGACAATATTGTTCACTTTACCCAAGATTCAGATATGTCTTTTCAAAGATATTTTCTATCACTACATGCTTGTATCAAAGCTTTTCTTACTAGATGCAGGCCTATATTGGGAGTTGATGAATGTTTCTTGAAAGATAAATATAAAAGCATACTGCTTTCAACTTGTGAAATTGATGGAAAGAATAACCTAGTTCCAGTTGCATATGTAGTTATAGAAGTGAAAATATACCAATCTTATTTATAGTTTCTGTATAATTTGAAATAGGTATTAGAAAATTTGGACAACTTGGCTATTATTTCATATAGGCCAAAAGGTCTTTTTAATGCTGCGAAGAATATCTTCCCACATGTTGAGTATAGAGCTTGTATAAGGTATAGATTGCAAACTTCAAAAGATTATATCCTGAAAAAAAAAATTTAGTTTTTAATTCTTCAAATACATTTTTGCCTATTGAATTCATCAGGTACATGGAGAGGATTAAATAGCTATCCATACCAGCTTGGCAGTACATGAAAAAAATAAATGATTTTGCATAGAGTAGAAGTTATTTTGATCCTTCAGTGAAGTGTTATTATGTGACTAATAATATTTTTGAGTTATTTAACAGTTTTATTCAGGATGATAGGGAGTTTTCCTTACTTGAACTACTTGATTTTATCAGACAAAAGATAATGATAAAATTTTTCACAAGAAAAAACAAAGAATCCCATTGGTATGGAAAGTTAGTGCCCAGAATATAAGCTTTTATTAGGAAAGTTTCACAAACATATGACGGATACCATATTTGGAGGTCTTTTGATGATATTTCAGATATTAGTGATCCTACAGGGCGATGGATCGTCGACATAAGACAAAGAATTTGTGACTGTAGACAGTGACAGCTGACAGGAGTGCCTTGTGTTCATGGTATTATTGCTATTCTTGATGTTCGGTTTGATCTAGTTGATTTTATTGATGACTACTATACTCTGGAGATATACATAAAAAAAAATATGATGTCCTTGTTATTCCACTTCCAAGCAAGCAATTTTGAATATCTGTACCAAATGCTATGCAAGTACTTCCTTCATGCTCAAGGAGACAATCTGGTAGGCCTAATAAGAAAAGGATTAAGGATCTAATAGAAGTATCAAGTAAAACGATATATATTTGTATTACATGTGGTAAGGTGGGATATAACAAGAAAACGTATAAAAATACTCTTGGATCACAATAATAAATTGAAGCTTCTGGATCTAGTAGCAATAAAAAATCAGTGGAAAATTAAAGATTAATTGAAAACCCCTATGTAAGAAGACATGGCAAGCGAACGGGAAGAGAAAAGTCTAGCAGAAGGATTTCAGATTTTAGTATGCATTTATCATGCGAGTTTTTCTTAAAAAATATTGACAAATTTTTTGATATTAATTTATGTCATTTTGAAATAATACATTGATAAATGTCACTATATTTTTTCGCAGGAAGTTCATCAGATGTTAGACGATACTTTTCATGTGATTTTTGGATTGTAATATTGTGATTTTTCAACTTTTATTTGAGTATTTATAAATGATTTGTTATGTGGGTGTCAGCACTATAGCATATGTCTTATGATGTATAGTATTTGCGAATGATTTGATGTATGTGTGTAAGTTTATTAGATCCTTATCTGCAAATGTACTACATATTTATCACTACTATTTTGGATGTAAGCACTGTAACGTATTTATTACGATATCTAATATTAGAATATGCTGCATCTATATGATTAATTATGTGTCTTTTAATATCCGTATATTACTTACGATTTTATTCCAGAAAATACCTAATTTTTCATATTAATTTTTAAGCAAAATTTTGTCAAAATTTAGACTTATTTATTACTAAAAATATTTGATGGGTTTATTTGCAAATATTATTCTTTCTATATTTTCTATAATTTCACATCGAAATTCATTATAAAGTGAGGGTATACCCTTATTTCAATCATGTACTATTTTTTTAAAGTAATCAAATAATATTTTTTTCTTCTTTTCTTTCGTGTCTCTATTTTTATTGACTAGGCTTCTCACTTTAGAAAGTTTTTGACAATTGTTGGGGTAATTAATAGCAAAGGATTATACCTGTTAGAAGTCATGTTCTCACAATACTTGATAGCATATTTTAAATTAAAATAAATTTTGATTTGTGATTCGAGGTCACTTCTCGATGTCTTTGCTATCCCGAGCAGCCAACTTCAATCCCACATAATGTACTATGCTGTAAAGTGGTTCAGAGGCCAATCACTCCTACTCCATTATCCTTACCTCTCTCTTGAAGACTTTAGGGGTCTGTTTGGATCAATTCCAAATAGCCCGAATTGAGGGAACTAGGGGAATTAGAGATCCAATTCCCCCAATTTCAGTGTTTGGAAGTCAATATGAAATTCGAAATTGGGTGAATTCGTAATTCTAGTAATTCTGAATTACTAGTTTGAATTCTGATATGCAAAATTTGGAATTCGCAATTCGGGACGGAATTGGGTGGGTCCCACCAACACATGGGAACAGTAATTCTCCCGTGAAATTCGCGAGGAATCGAGAATTTGTGCCCTAATTCCGGCCTTCGTTTCTATCATCGTAGCAATCGTCTTCATCATCTCCATCTCGAGCTGCTCTGTCATGCTATATTCACCGCGCGTCATCATCCCTGGCAACGATCGTCTTCACCGCTCCATTCTGAGCTGCTCTACTGTGTTGTCTTCACCGCGCGTCACCATCCCCCATAGCGATCATCTTCACTGCTCCGTCTTGAGCTGCTCTACTGTGTTATCTTCACGGTGCGTCACCGTCTCCGGGAACGATCGTCTTTACCGCTCCGTCCCGAGCTGCTTTGCTATGCTGTCTTCACTGCGCGTCACCATCCTTGACAACGATCGTCTTCACCGCTCTGTCTCGAGTTGCTTTGTTGTGCTGTCTTCACTGTGCGCCACTGTCTCCAGCAGCGATCATCTTCACCGCTGATCCTCTACAGCAAGCATTCCCCCCGTGATCGCAGCAGGCATCCTTGCCGGAGATCGAAGCAAGCGGCGAGCTCTAGGTATTGCATCCTATATTCTTCTCATTTTTCCCCATATCCCATCTTTAATCTTTGATCTGCGTTGATCCTCTACAGGAAGCATTCCCCCCATGATCGCAGTGGCCATCCTCGCCGGAGATCGGAGCAGGTGCTGAGCTCCAGGTACTGAATCTGTATATGTTTAGTTTTAACTATAATTATTTCTTTAGCTCCTAATCTATAATGTCTTTTTTTTACTTGATATAAGTTTGATAGTAAGCATGTGTATGTTGAACTTAAATTTATTATTATTCAGTAATTTTGATCGATGGATGATGACGAGGACTTAAAATTGCTAAACATTCAAGCTGGTTGCTTTACTGTTATAGTAGTTGTGTGTATCATAATTCAATTATTGACGAGACGAAAAAGAACTCGTTTATGTATTAAACCAATTGTCAATAGAGAGATGCTTAGGAGAGGTGTGTTTGAGCATATGCTACATGGTGGGAGTACTTGAGGATGGATCTTATGGTATTTTTAAATTTGGTCAATATGTTAAGAGACCGTAATCTTTTGCGCGACACACAATATATAACTATTGAGGAATAACTTGTAATATTTTTGCATTATATTGGTTTTTATTCAAGAAATAGGAGTATGAAGATAGTGTTCATATATTCGGGTGAGACAATTAGTCGATATTTTAATATGTGCTTGTGAGATATATGTGAAATTTGAGATGAATTCATATCTCAGGCAGTCTCCTCGACCAGTACAGTAATTCTGAACAATCCTAATTACTATCTGTGGTTCAAGGTATGTTATTGATAATGGTTTATTTCTGTCAGAAATGAAATATATGTTTTATTTTTTTTACTATTTATACCATATAGGATTGCTTTGGTTTGATTGATGGAACGCATATTCCTGCAAAAGTTTCATCTGACATGGTTGCACGTTTTTGAGGGCGTAAGAGTATCACACAAAATATACTAGCAACAACTGATGTTGAATTTAAGTTTCTTTATGTCTTGGCTAGTTGGGAGGGATCAGCGAATAACTTCGCTGTTCTGAGAGATGCTATTCCCCGACCTGCGCCCAGTGGACTAAGAGAAATGGAAAGTAAGATTTGTAGGTTATAAATATTTTGGCGTTTGACTATATTTTATTTTGATCGTATTATGTTAGTTTCAGGCAAATATTATCTTGTCAATGTCGGCTATATGACAATGGCTGATTTTATAATACCATATAGAGGTGTCAAGTACCATATGAAAGAACATGTCACACGTACACCACAAATAAAAAGGAGTTATTTAATTCCCGACATGCGTCATTAAGGTTCAAAATTGAACGTGTTTATGGTATATTGAAGAATCAATTCAGCATATTGGTTGAGACTCCATTTTTTCTATTTAGCACTCAGGTTGATTTGGTTTTGGCATGTTGTGTCTTATACAACTACATCCTTACAATTGATCCTTATGATGAATTGTTGAACAAAGAACCTATAGAATCAATGTTAGATGAAGATGAAGAAAGTTTTGATGAAGAAGAGGAGACATTGTATACAGGTCCCACCCTTAGGGAGCAACGAGAAAAGAACCAAAAGTGAATTCAGTTGAGGGATCAATTAGCCACTGAGATGTGGGAGGATTATAATAATAACTAGGCTTCTTCCTTATGTGAACACGTGTTTTGTTATATTATTTGTGTTTTAAATTTTCTATAATGAGTTATTTGACACTCGCTTGTTGACTGTTATTGGTATTACTGTTTGTTATAATTCTATATATCTTTATTTGCTGAAAAGTTTTTTTTTCTAAGGGATGGAGTTTTTCAATCTTGAAGATGTTGACTTCCAGTTAATGATTGACTCAATGAGTCAAGATTTGAGTCTTGTTGTTGCTGAGACACAAAAGAATACAGAAGAAATCCAGAAAGCAAAACCATCAAGGACACAAATCTCACAAGATTTGGTCAAAGAAGGAATCTCAGTTTCTCATTAGATTCCTTGTCGAGCAAGTACATGCTAGGTTAAAGCAGGATAAGGGTTTCAAGCGGCCCATGTTTGTGGCAGCTGCTATTGCTATTAATGCCTAATTCAATAGTAATTTTAGTACTAATAATGTTAATGGTTATTATAGAACCTTGAAGAAGCATGCAGTGATAATCATCCAGTTAAGGGACTACAGCGGGGTGGGCTGGAATGATATTGATAAGATGATCACTACCACTGGGCAAGTATATCTCGATATCAAAAGTGCAAGTCAAAATAAAAATTTATTTTACAAAATTACAAAATTATCTTTGAAATATTACATATTTACATATTTAACCAAAATAAATTATGTAAAAGGTTAAAGACTCTGATCAATTTCTGAATAAATCAATTTCACTGTATGATGAGTTGCTCCTTATATGTGGAGCGGATTCTGCTACTGGTAGTATGGCAAAATCATGCTATGATGATTTTGGAGGGGAGTCAGGTAGAGATGTAGAGGTGGAAGAACAACTAACAGCAGGGGATGATGATTCTGATGCTCCTAGTGGTTCTAAGCAAAGCACATTCACAGCTTGGGCAGGAAACAATGTTGCAACCAATTCTAAAGGCAATGCACAAGCAACTAGTTCTCGTGATAGCTTCAAGGCACGAAAATAGAAGGGAATACATTAAATGATGAATTGGTTACAGAGTTGATGGAGAGCGTGCGCGAGGTTGCATGCGCCATTAAGTCAGCTTCGAGGGATTCATGAAAGAAAACTTTATACTCCATACTAAATCGATTCAAAGGATGTTTTACTGCATCGTCCTTAAAGATTGCCTATAGGCACTTACATGGTGATGATGTTGATGACATGGCTTTCGTGGAAGACATAGACGACGATGGTAGGATTGAATGGTTACAATAATTTCTCGATCAACAGTTGTGATATGACATTTTATTATAAGTATGTTTTGAACTTATTGACTTTATCTAGGCTAATGATGAAGCTTAATTATTGACTTTGACATATTGTAACTTTTTTATATGTTACGACTATCTATTTTATATTCTACATATTATGGTTCTATATGCATATGTTGTATTCTCTTTTTAAAAATTGACTATGTGTCTATTTCTGAATTGTATATTGTATTTTATAGGTTAATTGTGTGTCTATATATTATATGTTGTATATGAATCTATTTTATGTTATATGTTGATGCCTATAAATTTTGATACTACAAATTAACTATTTCTATCTTCAAAAATATTTTATTGATTGAATATTATTTAAATTAATTATCCTTTTTTTTAAAAAAGTTAGATATTATAAATATGCAATTCTAATATTTTTTATTTTTTTTACCACAAAAATATGTCTAATTAATTTACTAATTTAATATTTATATTTATTTTAAAATTAAATATAAATAAAGTTAAAAAAATGGGGGTAATCTCACTCATTAAGAATTGGGTGATAATATCTCCCATTTCAAATCCAACTAAACACTGAAATTTTAAGAATTGACAGAATTCGTTGATTTTTACTTACATTCCAAACGACCGAATTCACGGAATTGAGTGAATTGATAATTTTTTTCTTTACTATAAAAGTACATCAAAACACCGAAATTTATCAATTCAATCAATTTCCCCAATTCCCCAGAATTGGTTGAATTAACAATTCACCCAATTCCGGATCTGGAATTGATCCAAACGGGCCCTAACTCTTTACTAGTACGATTCTTCGTTGGTGAAGCCAATTTCGTACACTTGCCTTTGCTCCAACCGACAATGTCAATTCTAAACTAGAGTTTTACTCTCTTAACACCTCCAAATAACCTTGGAGTGCTTACAATCGATTATGAAAGAAGAAAAATACTCTAATGGCTCATGACAAGATTACTCAATGTGAGAACAAGGGGTTTAAAGATTTAAAAGTTGAAGTAAAAAGATTAGAGCTTTTGGAAGATGGAAGATTTTTAGAAACTTATCATCTTAGAGAAGGATTACTCAAGAATATGAAAAAGCTATAAAGGAACAAGTTTCAAGCCCTTAAATATTAATTGGTAAGAACACTAGTCATTAAGCTGTGCTCTGTTGTGTTCGGGTATCTAAACTGTACCTGTTTGGATGTTCAAACCCTCCCAATGATCAAATTATTACTAGCCGTTGAAGCTGATATCATAACTTCGGGTGTCCGATCAACGATTCAGACATATGAACTATACAATTTTATAACAAAACTATCAAGTAACCGAACTCTGAATATGAATTTTCTCAGAAATTATAGTTTCCAAACTTCACGCATCCAAAGTTGTCAGTTATTTAGAGAGTTATTTCTACAACATTTGAGCATCCGAACTACAAAGTTTAGGCATCCGAAACTAATAGAAAAATTTCTATTTTTGGTATAACTTTAGTCTTTATACTTGACACCATCTCAAGTTGACCTTGGATTAAAAGATGAGCCAGTGAAGGCGTTCCAAAGAAAGTTAAGTGTCAATCAATGCTCTAAGCCATGAATTCAAATAACAAATCTTCAACTCAAATTTTTTTTTAAAAAAGCTAAACCTATTGAGTCTTTTTTTTCAACTTCTCCTAGCCAATCTTCATTCCTTCAAAATCCGTCTATTGATCTACCATCATACTTCATTTTCAATGATATCTTCATGTTGATCAATATTCGAGGTTTCCGAATGGGCTTAATCTTCATTGTGAGTTCAACTTAATTGCTAGCTATACATAGCTCAAGAAATAGATCAAATATATAGTTTGTTGATCATCAAAACTATAAAAGACAATAAGTATGGATCTCTTAAAGTATAGTGGATAAGAGAAAAATAATATTAATTATTACATATTTGGAGACTATGCTATTTGTAGGGCATTAATCGTATTAAAATCTCACGATCTTCAACGTCATGATCTCACCAGATTTCTTGTACCGAATATCCCTGAACGCTGGATTCTTTGAGATTTGCTTGATATAAATAGAGAGATTTGATTCCATGATCATCTTATTTTTACCACAAGTACACTGAAGTTATCCGAGCCTAGAGGAGCCTTGGCATAACCTCTTTACAATCTCGCCGAACTGACGAAAGACTCGCTGCTAACCGAGGACTTTGAACTTTTCATAGGTCGATGTCAAAAGCTTCTTTCAATTAGGTATCAAGGTAGGTTTTTACCTCGAACACACTAGCTCATGACTTAGTTCCGCCTTTGGTTCCTATCACTATTTGGCTTGGCTCATGAACCTCAATGTATCATCAAAAGTAAAATTATTTTTATCCACTTCTGATGTTTAGTTGTCGAAAAATGACTTTTTAAAAATTAGTCTATTTCTGATAACTTTTAATCTAAAAATAAAAAATAAATTAAATATTACTTTCATATTTTTTTTTGATTTAAAGTGACTTACGAAAGTAGATCTAATAATTTTTATTATAATAATATTAATAACCTTATGTATAATAATAATATAATTTTTTAAAATTATTTGTGAAAATTTTTAAAAAATATATTATATCTTAATAATAATATTTTTAAAATATACTCCAACTAGAAGTTAAAAATGAATCAATTTCAACTACCTTGAGAAACAGGACAAAAATAAAAAAATAAATTATTTTACATTTTTATTTATTTTTAAACAACTAATAAGTTCTTAATGTAAAAAATGGTGACAAAATGGACGGAGTAAAGTGGTCATTTTGAAAGTAAAATTCAATACACAAGAAAAAGAAAACTTTTGGAGGCAAAACTGTGGGTCCAGTCTGCCGGCCGGGTCGCGATGCAATCCGGTTCGGAGGGGTCACTCTCCCCTGTATAGGCACCAATTAAGATAAAAAGGCTCCAAATCTAGTATTTGCCCACAGCACCAGTGTATCACTGGGCGATGTAGAGCTAAACTTCGGCTTGACCAAGTTTTTCCTGCACTTTTATCTCCAAATCTTATGATTTTGTTTAGTTTGAGGTTAAAAAAATGAGATAATTTTTTTAAAAAATAGTAGTTTTAATTTAATTTAAGTTTGAATCAAAATTAATTAATCTGACTGAAAAATGAGCTTATTTCAAATTAAATGCTCCTTAAAATTTCAAAAATTTGTGAAAACGGAATATTTTCTAAGGATTGGTATATGATATTCAAAAGGTACGCCCCACATACTATGTACATGGAATCCGAAATTGCCAATCTTAAAAGATACTTCTGCACCCATTCACTTTTTTATCAAAATATGATATTTAAAAGGTATGCCCCATATATTATTCAGATCATGTAGTCAATCAACGAAAGTGTTCGATTTTAGTATAGAAACATATGGACCTTTCAGAACAAGTAGATATTTGAGAAGAATCATATCAACAATTTGATAATGTGTTCCTTGCTATATTTTTGTAATCAGCCATTTAATGTGTATATATAAGCTTGAGGGTATCCAATACCATGATCGAGAAAATCCACCACAATCATATGATGCTCTAATATTAGTTGGAACTGTTAATGAGCTATCCAAACTCACTCTAAATTGTGATTTTATTTAAGGTATCATGAACCAGTCAATTAATTATCTCGTGATTATCCCAAACAATCATCTACTGACTAATAATAATGCCTAAAGCTTGTCGACATTAAAAATTATATGTCAATATAAAACATAAAATATTATAAATACATAATAAATTATGCTTATATATTATATATATATATATATATATATATATATATATATATAATAATTATATAAATTGGTTTATGAAAGCCTATTTTTACATTTGACCCATCCGCTAATTTGTTGGATAAGTTTGAAGTGTTTATCGGTGAGAAATCCATGGTTCAATATGATTGGATGAACCCGCATACACCAGATGCCATACATTTCAGGATGGTAAAACAAACAGTCCAGCCAAAAGCAAGGACGCCATTAATGTAGATAATGAGATCCATCTCTCGTTAAGCGCAAGGGTTGTAGAAGAAGGCCACAAGTTGTTGCCAATCAAATAGTACAACAGTAGAGTAGTCCTCATTGTAGCTTTTCTTGTTTTCCTGTTGAAGGTGGGCTAAATAACTTCTACTATGATGCGGGTAGAATCTGGATTAAGTGAAAATTAAGCCCTAAAAAATGCAATAGCTTCCTTGGTTTATCCACTATCATGGATGCTTTTAAAGACACACTCTTCTCCTTGCTGGCTTTGTAAGAAATTTCAGGACTGCTTCTACACTTGAAGCAACAACAATCCATTCATCCGAGTTGTTCTTAAATTTGATAGACTAACACACAGATAACTTACATGTATTTGCAGATTCTGCGTCACGAGGATTCATGGAAAATACTTGACAACTCTACAAAGTCAGGTAGCTCCCAATAAGATCAATAGGAAGCAAGTCAGAAATGGTCCTCAAGAAAATTCCGGCAATAATAATTGTGCCAAGAAAGCCCTCGCTAATAATAAATTTACATTAGAGCTTTAGATGATTATCATATTGTTGCTCGCTCAACCTGAAGCTTCCGGATCTAATCATGTTTTTCCAAGATGTGCTTTTTCTATTTATATATATTTTGCTCATTTAGATTTAATTTATCATCTTTGAGAAATTAGAGAGAAAAAAGAATGCCCATCTCGAGGATCGCGATCGGAGCTCGGGAGGACGTGTCGCATCCGAGTGCGGTCCAGGCCGCGCTCGCCGAGTTCATCGCTACTCTCATCTTCGTCTTCGCTGCCCACGGTTCCCGCCTCGCCTTCTGTAACGTTTCCCTTCTTGCTCATCTCGTTTTCTTTTACACTGCTTTCTGTTTCCCCACTTGCAAAAACCCAATTCCCCTAGGCAGATAGTCTTGTCCTTAAGTGCGTGGGTTTGGGGGAGTCCAATTCCTAGTTCTCGTTTCCACCTCTGAATCTTGAGATTCTGCCTCGCGCAGGCAGGGCGACAGGCGGCGACGCGACGACTTCGGCGAGCCTGTTATTAATATCAACATCCAACGCTTTCGCACTCTCCGCCTCAGTTTCAGCTGCCGCCAACATCTCCGGAGGACACTTGAACCCTGCAGTCACCTTCGGTTTGTTTGTGGGCGGCAATATCACCTTCCTCCGCGGCCTCCTCTACTGCTTCGCGCAGCTCCTCGCCTCCACCTTCGCCTGCCTCCTCCTCCGCCTCACCACCGGCACCGTCTCCTCCGCCTCCCTCTCCCTCACCGGCGTCTTCGTCTGGAACGGCCTCCTCCTCGAGATCATCCTCACCTTCGGCCTCGTCTACGCCATGTACGCCGCCGCCGTCGACCCCAAGAAGGGAAGCCTCGGTGTCCTGTGGCCTTTTGTGGTAGGATTTCTTGTCGGAGCAAACATGCTCGCCGGGGGAATGGTGGACGGGGCGACCATGAACCCCGCGGCGGCCTTCGGACCGGCAGTGGTGGAGTGGGCCTGGGAGGACCACTGGGTGCACTGGGCTGGGCCGCTCATCGGCGGCGGGCTCGCTGGGCTCGTCTACGAATTCTTCTTCATCTCTCATTCTCCGGAGCAGCTTCCTACGAGAGAGTACTGAAAGTGGACGGATCTCCTGGCGCTGCTTCGTTTTGTGATCTTGCGGCTTTCAATTACGTTTATGCCGTATGTATACATATACATTCATGCATGTAATTTTGTAAAGGTCTCATGGTATATTTTATTTTTAATGATTACTACGTATGAGCCCTAAAAATACCTTATTTACCAATTAACCCTACGTAAATTCAATATTTACTTAGAACTATTACTTTTAAGATTTGGTTACATATACTCTGTAAGTTGATTTTGAATCATAATTATAGAAAATATTTGATCAAGATTTTTTCTCTCACCTGCGAACTGACTCTTTTGCTCCTCCGAAAATAGCCATTGAAGCAATCCTGTAAAATGTTGATCCGTTCGCCTACTTGATACTCAAATAGTAGAAGTCAAATTTATAAAAAAAATTGTTATCCTCATGTAAGTTGAATATTTTCATATGAGCCATCGTATTTTCTTTATTTACATTATAGTTTCTTCATTTATAATATCTTTTAATTTTTTGAAATAATTATTTGATTTTGTAAATACATTATTTTTGTGTCATATTTTGTATGAAAAATATCAAACATGATACCTACAAGAGAAATGTTTGCAAATAATATTCTGAAAAATTAATGTTTGTAAATATAATCTTGATTTGAAAATTTTACATTTTAATACAGTTATAACTTGCAAAAAAAAAATCTATAAAATAGATAATCGCAAATAATATCCTATTTTGAAATTTATTATAATTTGCACTAAACACTAAGGCAAACAAAAATATAAAAGCACTGTTTTGAAATTTATTTACATTTTAATATATTATAATTTGCAAATAATGTTTGATAAGATAAATAAATACAAATAAATTTTTTAAGAGAAATAATTACAAATAATATCATGTAAACCAAATAATTACAACTAGCATTATGTTATTAAACTTATGTATATTTTAAACCTAATACAAATGGCATATACCAACTTGAGAACTTTAAACTCCCACACAACACTCGGTTTGTTAAATATTTATATAAAGAACTTGATTTTTAATAAAATAAAATATTCCAACCATTCATAGTCTTACATTCACATAACATATAACCAATTGCATTCAAACAATATATCCAAAGCATTCATGATGTCTTATGTTTGACTTAACTTGCACATTTGACATCAAAGCATTCTTGTTATAAATTTGTAAGGTCCAATGGGATCAGTGGAGCCTATGAGACCAATAGGCCAGTAAGCAAGCAGTGAGTCTGTAACTGACAGTAATTATCTTTAATCTCATATCGACAAAGTATTGGAGTTGAGACTGGGTTAAATATGATGACTGTCGTAAACCCAACAACAAGGTCTTTTCCCGGAAAACTAGGAAAAACAAAATCCTAGGGTCAGGTCGGAAGTGTCACATAGTGGTATCAGAGCCACTACGCACCTCTTGATCGACATGGGCTACCTCAATAAGGATGCTGAGCCCTTGAAGGTAGGAGATTGTAAGGCCCGGCGGGGCCAGTAGGCCAGTAGGCAAGATATTAATAATGTCACACGATCTAAATTTCATTCAAGACATAAACATGCCCACTTAAAAATAGTAAGGTTACATATAAACAATTTCACAAATAAGCAAGCAGAAAGCTCTTGGGCGCCATTCTGAACACCATCCCAAGCATACTGAAACCTGAACCACTTCATGCTCCTTATCCCCTTCCCATCATTAACTGAGTGCCCATCATCCTCCAGCCAAAACACAATCGGGTCCAGGACCTCCTGCTAACAAATCCATTCGCGGTCAGCAACACATTCGCTATTAGACATGGGCAGCAGTTGGTAACTATAATAATGTCAGATATGATGAATTAATATCATATTAGATATTAGATAAATAGAGTCCAATATATATAATAAAAAAAGTTTCATATCCCATGAGCTTAAGTTTTTGGGATGGTTTGGTGTCTGATCCACTATATTATTCAGATTTGATACTCTTTCGACTCTCTCAATAAATGGTATCAGAGTTTTAGATTCGAAGCTATACAAATCTTTAAAACCAAAATTATCGTGATGATGTGACTGAATTGAGTTACATGTTAGTCTCTCTTTAAAAAATTAAAAAAATGAGACAAAAACCCATTAGTATAGATCACACGGTGAAATTGGTTAAGTAAAAAAAAAATAACATGATGATGCGACTAAATTGAGTAGCATGTTAGTCTCTCTTAAAAAAAAAAAATAACCCGTTAGTATGGGTCACACGATGGAACTGATCGAGTAAAAAAGTTTTTAATTAAGAGTGTTAAAATTAATGTGATCAAATCACACATGAAGAGGAAAATTATTGTTATATCAAGTGTGACAAATTAGTCTCACATCAGATATTAGATAAATAGAGTCTAATATATATAGTGGAAAAGGTTCATATTCCATGAGATTAAGATTTTAGAATGATTTAGTATTTGACCCACTATATTATTCCGATTCGATATTCTTTCAACTTCCCCAACAAGTAACCACCACCTCGAACACAAAGTCAAACCCGGCTGATTGCCCACTATTGTCTGCTTGACCTCGATGTCTGAGGAGATATCACATAGATGGCTTTTCTTTGTTTGTGATTCCCAGAAGGAGATGGTGAGGAACAGAAGAGTGAGGAGAAGAGTGTGAGTTGATGTAATTAAAGATGCTCTAAGAAGAGATGAAATGTTATAGAACTAACAGTGGGATTATATATAAATATGGATTTTAGGGAGGAGGTGAAGTGATGTATTTTATTGTTGATGGTTTCAAGTATTCCTGGGTGACCCGCTGGCTTTTGTTTGGAATAACTCGGGGTGCCATTTCAGATGCTCTACAAGTGGATTTCATCAACCAAGAATTGTCCCCCCACGGCTTTAGTTCAATCCAAATCCATCCCACGAAAATACTGGACTCAAGGTTTAACAAGATATTTTCATGATCCAATAAAATGCGTCCTAGTCTCATTTCAGTTTGAGCTTGGATCCGGCCGCATATGGTGGCTATTATGCATTTGTTTCTAATAATATAATAAACTCTCGAACTAGTTCAGTCAAAATCCAATAAATTGATCCAAAATTAAATTTTTTAAAAAATTATTATTATATTTTAGAAGATAATAATGTCAAATTTATTAAAAACCAGTGATACTATTTTTATAAAGCATAGTTCATAAAAGTATAAAAATAAGATATTTTTATTTTTATTTTACATACACATTAAGTCTCTCAGTCTCTCAATTATATGATTCTTTTTTTTTTTCAAAAAATGATACTGACTTAAACTTTGGAAAGACAGTTGCACTCTGATTCCTCTCATGGTATTTTCATCTTGCAGATTACATGGTGTGAATCACTTCAATAGGTCTATTTTTTAAAATATTTTAATTTAAAATAAATGACAAATTTAACCCCATCAATAGTGATATTTTCATTAAGATTCACTTTGTCGCTTCGTAATAAATATGAAAGATTACTCACACTGATAAATTTAAGGATTTTCTATAAATCTATCGTGAGAAAAAGTGAGAAAAGACCTCAAGTTTTGATCAGAGAGAAACATAAGAGGAGACAAGTTTAAGCCAATCAGAGAACAAGAGAGCAAAGCTCTTGTCGACCACGTCCCATCAGTAGCGACTCTCAGCACAACCAGTTCGTGTGTGTGGGACTACCCGCAGTTTTCACTATCTGTCGAACCCCTGCTCTGGCTCTCAGATTTGTGCTACTCTCTCACCGATCGAAACTTCTTGCTGCCATGTTGAAGGAGCTTGCTTGTTGAGTTTTGGGTGTCTCAAACTTAGATTAAAGTTTGAGTTAAAATAGAAATTCAAAATTGAATTCAGACTTATAATTGATTTTAAATACTTACTATATAATATTAGAAGTTATAATTAGAACAAAACTCAGACTCAATAAGGGCTTAAAGATATTCTAGTAAAACATAGGATTTAAGTATAGTGTAGTATTGAGGTTGAACTAGAGAAAAATAGAGAGAGAGATATAAAGAGAATAGAGAGAAAAGAAAGAGAGAGTGTATCGGCTCTCGTGTGTGGATCTTTCTAGTGTTTCTCGGTGGTCTCTCGTAGTGTTCTCTTAGAGATTCTCTCTCAAGCCATTGCCAAGACTTAGTGAATGAGTTTAGTTGGGTAAGAAAGAGTATAATTTTTCTTATAGACTCTTGTAAAGACTTTTGATAGTAGATCTCTCGTTTCTTTCGTATACATAATCTAATTTTAGATGAATCATGTATATCGCTATATCTTTTTTTATTATTTTTTTTATCTTGCATTAGTTCTCGTTTTTTATATTGTTTGAGAATAAGGTGATTCGAAAATTTTTCACTGCGAATCCCAACACTTGCTCTGGTGAGATGAAAAAATAGAGGAGAAGGAAGTTGGCTCGAGAAGAAGGAGAGGGAGGAGAAAGTTAAAAAGCAAAAAGGGAAGAGCTCATGTGGGATTGCTAAGGCAAAAGAAAAAATAAAAAATAGAAAAAGGAGGCTAGCTGTAGGTAGGAGGGGAGGTGAGGTGGAAAAGAAATGATAGAATTGACAAACCACAGCATTCTAGGTCATCTTTATTGTTAATCAAAGCATGAAAATCTCTCAAATTGCTTGATAAAAAATCTTACTTAAATGACTTTATAACTTGGGCATATTATAATAATTATTTTTTTTCATCGATATAAGGTATACTATAGTGAATGATCAATTTTTTGACATAAAAAATGAAAAAACGTGGTCAATACTGACCTCTTGCAATTCAACTTCTAAGATGAGCAATGTAATCCTAAGCCAGACCTTTTGCAGTTTGGTCTTCAGGTCGAACAATGTGATCTTAAGCAGAACCTCTTGCAGTTAGGCTTCCAGAATAACCAAACACGATCCTAGACATAATCTTGTAAATTAACCTCTGGGACAAACGACACAATTTTTGGCATGAGCTATTGCAAATTGGCCTATAGGATAAGAGATGTCTCCTCTGCATGACCTCCTGCAATTCAATTTTCAAGACAAGTGATGTCATACTTACTTTGATCTCTTGTATGCCACTAGCCTGCAACTTAAACTGTCACTTCTAACAGCCTAGCTTCATCACTCAAGACCTTGGCTTCACTTGAGGTACAAAACTCGGTTCCACCCGAAATACAAGGCCTCAATTTCACCCGAGACACTAGCCCTCAGTTCAACTTGAGACACAAAACCCAATCTCTATGTCAAGCCATAAAAGCTCTTGGGCCAACCCAAGGTATAAAAACCCAACTCTATAATTACAAACTTATTTTGAGGGATAAAAGTAGTTCGATAACAAACTACAAACTTGATCGAATAAAATGTTAGTTCAAACTAAAAACATGACTTAAGAAACATATGAAGTTAACTCCACTCACTAAGCCACGAAAATTCGATGCCTAGAGTTAGAAGGATTTGATGATACAATGAACCATCAATTTAGTTCAGTCAAGGACAAATAAGTCGGTTCAAAATCAAGTGCAAAAGAATCCATTATAAAGATACAATTATATTCCAAGAAATAATCATACCAAATCTTTTAAAAATCAAGAATACTATTTTTATAAAGCACAATTCATAGAGGCATAAGAATAAGGTCTCTCTATCTTTTTCACATACACATCTAACCTCTAAAATCCTGAATTTTATTATTTTATATTTTCTCTAAAAGAATAATATTAACTTAAGTTTTAAAAGAGCCGCACTTAGGCAATCTCTCTCACGATGGCTCCATCTTATAGTTCACATAGTGTGAATCAATCTCGCGAATCTAATCTCCTGGGATCTCCTAATTCGAAATCGACGACAAATTTGACCCCTCCATAATTTCCATTTTACGTGTCTGATTTCATTTGATGACGGCATCCATGCCGTCTAAGCTTGCTGCAAGGAAACCGGTAAAAAGGAAGAATGATGCAACGTAACATACCAAGCTCTTGCACTCGCTGGTAAGATTAAAATGCAAATGGTGATAAACATCTTTATCAAATTTACAAACTGGTACATTTATCAAATACAGAACACAATACAAACCAGTACATTTATCAAATACAGAACACAACCAGACATGTATGACACATACAATCTGACTTCACCTTGGCATTCAGCTCCATTTGTTGACTCATTCACACTGATGGAGAAAAATGATTATGTAAACACAAACGCAATATGCATGCCCAACCCGTTAGTACAGTTGGGTTTTTTTTTTCACACTCAAATCATGCATCAGCATTGTATTCATTTGTATGGATGTTCCTGGATCATGGTTGATTCAGAGTGTTTGGCTTTTCAGGAGTCACAAACAGCAGCCACTGCTTGGTGGTGCATTGTAATCCTGTTTCTGTTTCAAGTTGTTCCTTTTCACCACAGTAGATCCTTCCTCCAATAAGCTCGGAACCTCCATAATCTATAACACAGTAATATTCAGCAACATGATCATAGTCCACAGATATATAGTTTTTTCCATTAATTGGTAGGTATATAAATGCAGCAATATGTGAAAAATATGTGCCTATGTATAGGCACTTGGGTTTCACAAGGGGACTCCTACAGTTCCCCTTTGAGTTTTATTTGGTTTAGAAATGAAGAAAAAAGCAAAAAAAATGATGTAAAATATGAACTATCCATGCTTCTCAGAAGAGCAAACCATCCATGATTCAGAGAAAGTCTAGGTTTAGATTGTGTTAGTTGCAACAGTTTCTGTTCTTACATTGGCACAATAAAGCAGCCCTGATTAAGACACATCCCAGGCAGCCAAAAGCTGATATGCACAACGCTACGATGGTGAAGATGGGGATATAAAGCATGTAGAAATAGTAGTACAAGATTCACACGACAGATCAAAGTAACTGTATCAGTGCTACTGTGACTTGACTCGAGGAGATATACTCTCAAGAATCTTGTGACTTTATTGTAAGTTGTGAGAGCCTAATTTGAGTGTAAAATAATTCTCTAAGTGCTCTAATAATCAACTTGTCCCTAAAACTCTCTCTAGTTTCCAGGATTTCCTTTACGGCAAATTGCTCTTCTAAGAAGCATTATTGTAATTTTCTTTTAGGTAGAGATTATTGTTATTCAACTCAAAGAGATATGTTTCTGAGAATTTTATGGTTTCATTGTAACTTGTGAAAGCCTACTTAGGATGTAAAATTATTTCTAAACACCCTCAAAATCAACTTGTCCCTAAAACTACCTCTTGTTTTCAGGATTTCTTTCATAGCAACTTGTCCCTAAAGACTCATGAAGATCAAGAGAGGAGATGACAGTACTTCACATTATATCTGTGCAAAACCAAATTTGACTAGGTAGCAGGAATAAAAGGATATCAAATCAAAGCAAGAAGAAACTCGCATCAGATGCCTAAAAACCCAAGGCATTAGATTACTAGTTTACCTTTAATGCAAGCTCTTCAAAACATTTCTCGACATTCACCCTTGTTTTTGCACTACATTCTAGAAATAAACACCCATATTCCTGGGCAAGGGCAACTCCTTCTTCTCTGGTAACCATTCTGTCAGCTTCCTGAAACACATGGACTGAGGTGAATAAAAAAAGCCTACTTAGCAACTCCCTTAGTATGCATGCTCAATGATAATAGAGATGATTTGCAGTAATGATTGATAGTTCCTCCCTTCAATAAAACAGAATAACAGACAGATGCCATTTCCCAGTTCTGAAAGGTCCCCTTTAAGGCACTTTTAACACTACAATATTATCTTCCATAATAAATGTATTACATGTAAAGCACAAAGTGTGATTCAGCATAATCAGCCAATTAACCTCAATACTACTACATGAACAAAATGCATTCAAAGCAATTGTGAGCATCAAAGAAAAGAAAAGGTCTCAGGTTTATTACAACACTAATCTTATTTGAGCTGAGCATCTTCCTAACTGCTATTGGACAACCAAATCCAATCAAATAGTTGCAGGCACATAGCTTACAACTAAAAATACCAACGAACAACCAACTTGTTTGTAAACAACAACAAAGCAGTTGATCACCACATTCTAAAACTATCAAATGGCACACATAAAATACAGCAAGCATTCCAACTATAAAATTATTATAGTGACCCAATAATGAAAATATTGTTGTCAAACTGTATCCAGGAAAATGAAGTTATGAAATTGGAACATGCGAAAAGTAGCCCTTTTAGATCATGTTCGTTAATCTCTAATAATAGCACATTAAAAGATACATTGACTTGTTTTCCAGAAAGTGAAAGACTGATATTTCACACATTTAATGAACAATTTACACAAGGGAAAAGAATCAACTGCAAAGGCATAAACATTACCTTGTCAATTTTATTTCCCACAAGCACTTTAATACAATTCTGATTGGTTGAATAGAGCTCTATTTCCTTGGCCCATACCTCAGACAAGTTTGTGAAAGTTTCTCTCCTTGTCACATCATAGACTATAATGCAGCCAAAAGCATGGTGTTAACCTATGTGTAGTCTTTACATGTGAAAAGTATATAATGCAACAGCCATAGCCAATCGAACAAAGGAAAAAACAGAAACAAAGGACAGATCCAAGATAAATAAATCAGGACAAACTACGAACCAAAATAAATGAGATATTCATAGAAGAAAAATTATTCTTTTTGAAAATGTTGAAAGGAATACTTTTAACAAAATCATGACATTCAATTATTTACTGGAACTTGACTTCATGAAACACACTAGTGTATATGATCTAATGAATGCACTTGGATATTTGAAAACCAAATAATGTTCCAATTATGACACCAGGAACTAAAATCTATCGTGAAGAAATTAGAGCAAACGGTCATATATTATTCAATATGAATTCTTTGTCAAGTTCATAAAAGTATGATATAACTCATAAAATTCTCATGCATTAACATGGCAAAAGAAGATGACAAAAGCAACAAGATTTCATCTCACTGTCCACACTAGGTGGTACAAAAATACCAATACCTAAAATTATTCCTTGAGCGCCTCTGTAGTAAGAGCTAGTCAGTGTCCTAAACCTCTCTTGGCCAGCTGTCAAACCAAAAAAAAAATATAGGATTAATAAAAACTAATCGGCACTTGTATAACTTAAAAAATGCTCATCACTATCGTCATTGCAAAAGATGTCAATATTGATAAACTCTATTAGCATTATATCTTGGCAACTGACATTTGTCACCACAAGTTATCCGAGCAAAAAATTTGTATAAACGAGAGAAAAATAAATTAAATATTAATTGCCAGCAAAGGTTGTAATTGTTACAAAAACAGTAACCATCATACTCCAGAAAAGAAGCATAAGACGGATTGATGAAATAGAAACATTCAAAAGATGTATGTGTAGCAATAAGAAAATAAAATACGGAACAAGGATTATTATTCAGATTAAAATTTAGCCCTACACTTCAAAATCTAATCCACCTTACCAGTATCCCAAATAGTAAGCTTTAATTTCTTCCCAGCAACCGTGAGGAACTTGATCTTAAAATCAACACCTGCCCAAATCAAACGAGAAGAAATTTAAGAAAAAAAAAAATAAATATCCTTCAAGAATCAACTAGAAAATAATATCCGTTCTGCTCCACACACACAACCATCTTCTTATATTAATAGGAGACAAAAACTTAAAACAACGAAGCATTCACCCGTTTCCTATCTTAATATGGCATATAATTCCATGAACAGAATCAAAGACTTGCTAGAAGTGCACGATCGTATATTGCAATCAAGAGAGAATTAGGAGGTTCCAGTACCGATGGTGGGGGCGAGATCGTCGACAAGGGCGGAGATGAAGCTGACGAGGAGGCTGCTCTTGCCGACGCCGGAGTCGCCGATCAGCAGGATCTTGAAGGAGTAATCGTACCCCGACGAGGAGCCCATCACGGTCGATCTCGCTGGGCGGTGACTGGATTGGTGGCAACGGAAGAGAAGCGAGGGAGAGGGGAAAGTGAAAGGGAGGAGGGAGAAGAAGAGAGAGAGGGCGATGAGTCGGGAATAATCGGAAGAAGGAAAAACGGAGGAGAATAAGAATAATAAAAAGGAAGAGGGGAAAAGAAAAGGATCTGCATCAGCAGCAGATGAGATGAGAAGGATGGCCGACAGACGGACAGATGGATGCTTTTCTTCGGCACTGCACCGCACGCCGTTGGCTGTTACGTTCCCCCCACCTCCGCGGCTCCGGCCCGCTTTCTTGCTGCCGTTCCAAGGTTTTTTAATTTCTTTTGACTTTTTTTATGTTTTTGCGATTAACACCCTGTATTCTTTTTTTTCTCTAAACAAACACTCGAATGATTAACTTTTACGCGGAAGTATTTAAATTTGTTATTTAGATCGAAGAAAAATCAAGAAAAAATCATCAAAAATCTTCTGAAAATTTCTGAAATTTAGAATATGGAGCAATTAACTTTTTTTAAAAAAAATAAAAATTATCATTATTTATAAATATTATATTATATCCTATATATAACTATTTTAGGGTTTAGATTTTAAGATAAAATGCTTATAAATATGATAAACTCACACATTTATTAATAGAGTTAATCACTTTATGGTTGATTTTGAAATTAGAAAGATTCAAAAACTGATAAAAAAATTGTAAAAATTTTATGAATTTTCAGATAATTTTTCTGAAAATCAAACTATCACTTTTTATATTTGTAACATTTGTGAGCAATCAAATAAATCTAAGAACTAGTCACTTTTCGCACCTCCCAAAACTGTGAAGAAGGTAGCATCATATATCCATTTGGTCCGAAGTGAAAGCTAATTATTCGTATTTCAAGGGAATTGGCTCCCAAAATATTTCACCACAAAAAAAATTCAGAAAATGAAAAAAATAAATTACCTTTCAAAATAGGAATCTTTGAATGTATACCCTTAAAAAAAAATATTCAAATTATATCTCTGTTTTTCGAAAAATTAAAATTACTGAAAAATTTAAAAAAAAATTATAAATATTCATATGTTGTCTTTTAAAAAAATAATTATCATAGAGTCAATGGTTCTAAGAAAGATTTGATAAAAAAATAGTCTAGATCGATAACACTGACAAGATAACGACATGTGTATTTGTATAAAAAATAAAATTTCAAAAAAAAAGAAGAAATAATTATGATTTTTTTAAAAAATATAAATATATATATTTTTATTATTTTTAGAGATATACAATTAAATTTTTTTCAAAGTGTTTCGCCTACACCATATGAATATCTCTGAACGACCCTTAAAGAGGGAGATCCTCGAAGCACGAGTGTTTATTTGGTATAATAAGAAATGGATCAAAATGAATGTATGTTATTTAAAATAAATAAAAAATAAAAAATAAAATCACTTCTATTAATTTTTTTTGTTGTTCGATTGTATAAAAATATTTTTTTAAATCAATACTTTTTTTAAATACTTCTGATTTGAGCTTACGTGCCTCCACGTGGAGCGCTCTCATGTCGCCGCATGCCCGGCCATGCCGGCTATTTTGCAACTTTCGTTGGCCCTTCCTGCAAAAAAGAAAGAAAAATTGTTGAGGATCTGGTTGATGTGAAGGGGGATTTCTTGTTTGTTTCGCATGTATTTATTCCCATACTCACGGAGCATGAGGACCATTTTGTTATCATGGTACGTGGTACCATGATCATTGAGGTCTTTTTCAACTGTGTAACACATGTTTGAACCAAATTTGGCTTTCTTTCTTTGATGGTACTATTTGACGCATTGTCTCGTGGTTTTGTGTTGTACCGACTTTAATTTTTGAAAATTATAAGTTCCCGTTTGGAAATAAAAAAAAAAAAATTTAATAATGAATATGTCTTCATCTCTATTTTGTAGACAAACATTTACTAATTAATAAAATTAATTAATATAATAATGATAAAATAATATTAAAATTTTAGTAAATAATTATCTCTCTTATTGCAAATTTATAGAAAATGACTTATCTTATCATTATAAACAAAAAATTATTCATCTTACTCGTAAATTTAGAAAAAAAAATTGCTTTAATTAATATATTTTAAAAAAAATTAATTTAATTTTAAAATTTTAAATTAAATTAATAAAAAAACTAAATTGTTCTCATTTTAATTTTGTTTCGGATAGTCAATTCATAATTATCGATAATTAGTTTGACAAAAATAAATTTTAAGTTTCTAATTTCAAAATATTGGACAACCAGTTTTTCATATTAACTAAAATAAGACAAATTATTTTTTTATTAATTTAATAATTATTCCAACTAAAATCACATGAAGATAATTTATTTTTATATTAACTTTAATTAAAAAAATATAAAATAAAATAAAATATTTTTTGTATATTTTAATCGAGATAATTTTTTATAAATTTATAATATAAGATGAGTGATCTTTTATTAATAATAATAAAATAAATAATTTTTTGTAAATTCGTAATAAGATATGTGGTTATTTATTAAAAACTCATAATATTAATATATATAATTCTAATTTCATATTAATCCCAAAATACCTGTTAACTAGTATGTGTTGCATTATTTTTATGTTTACCTTTTAGGCTTACTCATGTTGTATCCCTGTGGCCAGGTGGGCTGTGCCAACCCATCAGAAGAAATGTTTTTTGGGCGGTAGGACTGTTAATGTTGTACTTGGGCCTTGGGCATTTTCATATTAACCCCTAACATTTATCAATTTACAAAGTAGTCCCTACAATTCCTCCGTTTTGCAGTGAACTCAGCTTGTTTCCTTTGTTTATTTGATGACTGTTATCTCCGAGTTTGGATCGATTCCGAATTTAAAATTATATAATTAAGAAAATTAAATGATTTCAGAAAATTAAAAAAATTAAAAAAAAAAGATAAATTCAGTATTTGGAATCGATAATTTTCTGAATTTTAAAAATCGAATCAAACAGTTCCTAATTATTTTGCCCGTAATATACTCCAAGATACTAATTAACTAAGCTTAATCGAGTTTTTTTAATTACGTAACCGTCGTTTAAGCAAGGTTGCCCTGCATTATAAAGTGAGATTCCTCCCCCGATGATCCTCCAAAAACGAAACCCTGGATCACTTGCTTCCTGTTAAGTTATAACCACCGTTGTTTCTTTCCTATATTTTGAACGTGTCAAGAGTCAAAGAGTAACCATCCTAAAATTGATGCATTTGGCTGCATTGAATTTTGTATCGCGAATTGCCTTTACCTCTTTAATTATTTGTCATATTTGTTTGACTAATTGTTCGGCGTCTTTAAAATAATTTATGTGTCATAAAAAAGATAGTACTATTCAATAATAATTAAATATATGTTATTTTACATTAAATTAAAATGAGTACTTTTTAATGTCTCTATTTATTTTAATTGGATGTGTTTAATTAGAAAAAATTTATTTGGAAGCATTATAGACATATAGGGCCGTTTGGTACAGGGTCGGGGTCAAGGGTCAAGATTAAAGGAAGGGATAAAATGTAAAACGCTAATGTGATCAACTAAATTCCGTTTGATTCCTGATCTGGTTAACAGATGGTTAAATTTTTATATTGACTAAAATGCCCTCGGTTGAGTAGTCTTCGTATTACTGTTCATCTTCCTCTCCGGCGGAGATCGCGCACGGAGCCGACCGCCCGATCTCGGCCGCAGAGCCCGGGCGGCCAAGCTCGCCCGCCGCCCGAGCTTGCGCGCGGAGCCGGCCGCCCGAGCTCGCCCGCGGAGCCCGCCGCGAGAGCTCGCCCCCGGCGGCTGGGCGGCCGAGCTCGCCCGAGGTCACCCACGGAGCCTCGGCGAGGAAGGAGCAGAGTCGTGCGCCGCCGACTGCGTCGTCGGTGGGGAAGGGTGATACTCGTGCGGCGTCTGCTGCGTCGGCGGCGAGGAAAGAGGGCGGCGTTTGCTCCGTCGTTGGCGAGGAAGGAGGAGACTCGATTGGGAAGGAGCAAACGCGTGCGCCGACTGCTGCGTCGTCGGCAGGGAAGGGGAAGAATCGTGCGCTGTTATGCGTCGGCGGGGGGGAAGGAGGGCGGTGACTGCTGTGTTGTCGGCGGCGTCTGTGGGAGCTCTGATGCGTGTTGGGCCGCCGGGGGGGGAGCAGGAGGCGTTGTGGGCGTAATTGTATCTTAGGGTTTTATTGTTCATCGATCTGAGCCGTCGGATCGAGATCCAACGGTTCAGATCAAGTGACGGTATTCGGCTGTTACCCGATCTGAGCCGTTGGATCGAGATCCGACGGTTCAGATCAAGTGAGGGTATTTTAGTCAAAATATGGTTAAAATTTAAATGAATAAAATAATGTTAGTGCGGTCAACTATTTGGTGTTTGAAAGATAAACTGGTCTGGACGGGGTCAACTTAGCCCTGACCCCGTACCAAACGAGGCCATAACCTATAAATAGAGACTTATCATAAGTTTTGAAATTACACAAAAAAGACAAAAATATAATAAAATAATAGATAATATTTGAGCATATTTCTTACTTATACTCTCAATGTTAATTCTAAACGATTAAAACTTCTGAATAAACCAAATTACTTGTTCACATTAGACATTATACTTGTAAAATAGTATTTTGTAATCCAATCTACAAGAGTATTGAAAAAAATCATTTTAGAGAAAAATTCTCTTCAGATTATATTGAATACTATCATCTTTCATTTTCTATTTTTTTATTTTATAATAATTCTTCACATTCCTAAATTTTTATTGTAATAATTCTAAGACAGTATTATTTTTTGAAGTCTTCAACGTTTGTTGAAAATATTCAAAACATGAAGATTAAATTTAATTTTCTAAATTTATCTAGCATATTGATTTTTTTACAATGCATGAATTGGTTGAATGACAATATTTTGATGCCAACGAATACAAAGAATTAGTTACAATACATCTCTTCATCCAAGAGACAAGACTTAGTGGGAGTTATTTAAAAAAATAAATTAATTCTTTTATACAATGCTTTTTATTATATTATGTTATAAGTTTATTAGTGCATGAAACATTCACTCTGTGAACAATATACAATAATAAAAAAAAAAATGAGAATGAAAAATTAAATTCTTAAGTTACGTGTTTAAAATAGTTGGTTATTAATCAAATGCGAGTGAAAGACCATAAAATAATAACTTTCATTCAAAGGAGAAAAGTGATATTTATATATTACTTATAATAGTTTTTAATTGTTATATTTATTTTGAGTATTTTTTTATTTTTTAATTATTGTCATCGAGATTAGGAGTGTAAAAGAATCGAGCCAAGATGAGTTGACCTTGCTTCGGCTCGACTCAGCTCCGAAAATAGCTAGCTCGAGCTTAGCTCAAATCTAATTTTCAGAAATTAATTTTTAAAAGTATTTTAAATTAATTTATATTAAAATAAAATTTAAAATTATAAAATATTATAAAAATACCTATCATAATATCATAATTTATAATTTATAAATTCATAATAAAAATATTAAACTTAAAAAATTTGTAGATAATGCTAATAATATATATAACTTAAAAAATATGGGTATTGAAAAAATCATACTAATAGAATAATATCTAAATATAAAAAACTATATCAACTATAACATCACCATTAAATAATTAAATATATATTATATGTTATATATTAAGGATACATTTTAAAAGTATATTTTTATATAATAGAAAAATAAATAAGCTCTTGAGTTGAAATCTATCAAATGAGCCAAATGTAATTCAAGCTCGACTCATTTAGTAAACAAGCTAAGTTTTCGAGCTCAAATTTGGCTTATTTTCTAACAAATTGAGCCAAATTGAAGTCGAGTTTGGGTTGCTTTTGAGTTACAAGCTAAATTGACACCTACAATAGAGATTATGTATTTAAACGATCAAAAATTTTGATTGATTAGCATTTACTCGATAATAATTTTAATTATTTTAAGATGAATATAGTATACTTATTAAGGATTTACATTTTATAAAATTTTAATTTGTGTTGACATCATTTTTAATGCTAAAACATTACTGTTGTGAATTTGGATTTATTATAATTATTTGTTAGAATATTTCATGAGTTAGAAATGTAACAAAATATAATTTTTAATATATATTACATGTGAAAGAGTAAGAAAAGTGCATTATCTACTTAAGAGTCAACAAAACTATAAAATGATTAGAATATCTATCAAAATAAGATATAATCATATAAAAAAAAGGTTTGGTAAAATATAGATATCAAACTTGTTGAAACTTTTTTCGTTAAAAGATATTTATATGGAGTAAAATATGTTATAAGTAGGTTATATGTTAAGGTTTAGTCTCATATTGAATGAGTATAAATCTAACTTGTACTTTATTTATCAGGATAAATTTTTTAATTTAATTTAAAATATGGAGGAAAAGTAGGGAGAAAAACTAAATTAAATAAATTAAATAATTATATATCATATATAATTATTTAATTGATCCAATGATAGCGCTTAACACTTTACACATGTACGAACTAAATTTCTGTATTTAAATTTTATTTTTATTTTTTCAAAAAAATTGATAAGGTGTTTACAAATAGTTGTATTTGTCTGCAAAAGGTATGATATAATTAATTTTAGCAATTGTATTACAGCTTATAAATACACAAACATACATCTCTTTTTATATATAATTATTCATTATCCCTTTTCATATCCAATCACTATGAAATCATTTGAGAAACCTTCAAAAATTACTGTCTGTAAGTTTCTAGACTTTGTTATATCTTGTAAGAATATTGTCATAACCCTGCAGCAATAACTTTACTAGTAGAGATAATTAATTCATTAAAAATAGTGATACTTCACAGCTCAAAGCTTGGTCAAATACCCACTGTCCTAACAAAAATGTTAGTTAAATCTCAATAATACTTTTATTTAAAACAAAAGACAAGTTTGAGAGACATGATATTATTATCGATTGATAGGTAGATTATTTGGATCCACTTTATTATATTGGTATCGATTATTGTCAGAAACCATTTATATAAGAAATTGACATATTTAAGTAAGAATCTACTAAAAAATATACAATGAGAAGTTATCATTTCTAGTACATAGAACTCTAAGAAAATAGTGAGATGAAAATATATTCCTAAATAAGGTCTCACACTCGCTATATTGTATTTCACAATGAGAAAGTTGAAATTAAATATTTTTAATTGATTCATAATTTATGTGAGATGCTACAACAAATTATCATTCTAAGCAAATAGAAGGTGATGTCATCTCTATAGGTTTACTGTAGATAAAATTTTAAAAGTATTTATCAAAAAAGACAAATGCATGACCAAATATATAAATTACGCTAACAATTACAGAGTTTAGAATAAATTATATATTCATATAGTTTTTTTCAGGATTATATTTACGCAATAATTTTAAAATTATGAGAACTACAAAATATTTTAAAAATTAGGCATATATTATTTATAATTATATTTTCCAACCGCTTAAAATGGAGATACACATCATTTTTGCCCATATACCTTGGTAAATATAAATATTTAGTATCTTATGTTGTATTTTCTTCGCCCATGACTCGGTGTTTTTGGTGTAAGGGGATTTTGGAAGTGAAAGCAAGCCCAAGAGACAGTCGAAATGAAGATCTCAATGCTCCATTTGAATTTGGACTCCAAAAAATCACAATTCACTTAATAGTAGTAGTGAATATCTTTTTTTAGTCCTTAGACATGGGACTTGTGCGTTGTTTTGGATCCGATCCAAAAACGAGGACATTTGGGCAGCCGACCAGACAAAGTTGCATGTTCATGTATCTGCTCCATCATAATCCACCAACATCGACATTCCATGTGGTTCCACATGCAACTCTGTACTTTCCCTATGATTTTTTTTTTCTTTTTTAATCTCAAAAAAGAAAGGAAGATAGACACTATTCCTAGGGTTTTTTTTTTCCGAATAATAATCCATAATCTAAAACCTTATTTGATAAAAGAATTCCAATCTAATATTTTTAAAAAAACTGATGGACAACTTACAACAAATTAAGTATCTCAAGCATTAATTTAATAGTTATGTATTTTTTTTTCACCAAAATAATATACTAAATCGAGAACAAATTGAAAAAGTAACAGCTAATCAACATATTCCAATTTGATCTCATCAACTTTCCATATATATTAGGGTTACAGTATAAATTAAGGTGTTTCGTAGTTAATAAATTAAAGACCAATTTTAACCGTGGCGAACAATAGTCCCATGTTTGTTAATCACAATGTCAGAAAGAATCAACTCAGAATGTCCAATTAAATACTATGGAATCGAGTACAGTAGATGCCAAATACATAGAACGAACAAAATAAATCCAGATCAATCATTGTTTAATATGGTGGTCACTTAAAATCAAAATATCAGCTATATATAATCCCCCACACAGGCCTTCATGACCTCCCCCATCAACTGTCTTCTCCGATCAGCAATGGAAACTAGAAGAAGAAGAAGAAGGGCAGAATGTGTCATATTCCGCATGATCTCCTCTCTCTTGATGTTTTTTGTTTCAGGTCAGTAAATTTATCCATGTATTTTCATTAATATTTCTTTGTATTACTCATATATCGTTTCTTCAATCTAGGTGCTCAATCTAGTACAACCTTCAGTTTTGCCAACCACTGTCCCTACACAGTCTGGGTCGGCACCCTCTCCGGCGCCGCCTCGCCTCCGCTGGCTCAAACCGGCTTCCAACTCGACCCTGGGGCTGCCGTGGCTCTCCCCGCACCCGACGGCTGGTCGGGCCGCTTCTGGGGACGCACCGACTGCTTCACTGACCCAACAGGCAAGTTCTCATGCGCCACCGCCGACTGCGGCACCGGGACGGTCTCTTGCAACGGCGCGGGCGCCATTCCCCCAGCCACATTGGCGGAGATAACTCTGGGCACCAATGGGTCCCCGGATTTCTACGATGTCAGTCTCGTGGACGGCTATAACTTGCCGATGACACTGGCAGCCGTCGGGGGGCAAGGCGGGTGTCAGCCCGCCGAGTGCACGCAGGACGTGAACCTCGTGTGCCCGAGCGGGCTGCAGGTTGTTGGGTCTGACGGTGGGGTGGTGGCGTGCATGAGCGCCTGCGAGGCGTTCGGGGACCCCAGGTATTGCTGTACTGGGGATTTTGCGGCACCGTCGAGCTGTAGGCCGACGTACCTCTCTAGCTTGTTCAAGGTTGCTTGCCCGGCGGCTTACAGCTATGCTTTCGATGACCCTAGTAGCACCTTCACTTGTGCTGGAGCGAGTTATGTTGTCACTTTTTGTCCTTGAAAATTTGATTGTTGGACTAATGGTGGTGGAGTTTGTGATCTGGGAAGGTTGATATATATATTTTTTTTTTCGGAGAAAGATGTAGATTGATTTTGGAGATTGTTGAAGCATTCGAAGTCTTCTGGTTAAGCCAAGATCCGACACATCAGTGGCCTGTTCATTTTTTTTTAATATGCAAACAAGTGTGCTACCAAAATAAATAAATAAACAAAGTTGAGGACTGCATCATTGTTAGCTATAAGCATAGAAGCTGAGATCGAGATCTAAAATTCATGCTAGATCTAATTTAAAATTTTTTATTACTAAAATTTGTATTAGCTTTCAATTTTTTTTTCATATGCATGTGCAAGTGTGGTATTAGTGTTAGTCTTATAGTTTTATAAATGATTTATTTATTTCTTTTTAAATGAATTTAATTATACAATTTAGATTAGATAATTTAAAAATGTAGTGAGTGATTCAAATTTAGCTGTCTTATTAAATATTTAGATAATAATTGATAATAGTATAGACAAAGCTAAATGTTATATATATTCTCAATTGGGTATTCCATGATGAGTCAAAATAATTTTTTGTATATCCAATATCTAATCTCATATTAAGATTACCTGATTTAAGGAGGATAAATTTTGGGTTTGAATCCAATTAAAAATTTTGAATTTGAATTACAATTATATTGAAATGTGCGATTCTTTGTGCTTATATTAATCAAAATTTAATCTTGATTAATTGAGCTAATAACTATTTAATCTAATAAAAATTTATTCATAACTATTTAGTCACAGATATATTTATAAGTTAAAATAGTCAAACATTCTCCAAAGGGTTTTGACATTATTTTAATTCATAAATATTGTTATTTTGTATTTATTAACTCTAGTCAATTTGACCCAAAAGTTAAATTGGTGAAGAGAAGAAATAAATATAGAATATTATAAAAAATTATTTATGACAATAAAAAACTAAAGTGGACTTTTATTATTTATTATAATTATTGTAGATTTTATTGGTGGAATATCATGATTTATATTTTTCTTTCAACAGAGATAATACAAGATCACAATATAATTTTAATTTCATTTTGATGGTTATATTATGGAATATCGTAGTTTGTGTTAATTTTTCAAAGAAGTTAGTGTAAGATCACAATATAATATTTATTTGTAGTTAATGTAATTATAAATTATTTATTATTAAGATAATTTTGTTGTATATTCAAGTTGTCTATTGTAAAATTTGCAGTATAGAATCTAGTAGTCAACTCTTCAAGATCAATATCTTAAATAAATCAAATTACTCGACTTGGAGAAATTAACTAGAAGCTTATTTGGCATTTCAAAATTTTGATATTACTCTTGGTATTCCTGAATCGACAATTGGGTTTAGCTAATTTGAAAGGTTCCAGTTTGAGGAATAATACAAAATAGATAAATTAGCAAAGTTGATAACTAGAAAAAATAATTTTTGAATAATTCATGTCAATTTGCAAGAAGTTATTTCAAAGTATTCCTGATAGGTTTATTAGGTCCTCCAAGGCAGACGAATTAAAGTATCCAATTTGTTTTGAACCAAATTATATTGATATTTCAATTATTATGCAGGGGTTTCTAAATCTAAGGAAGCCAAATGATTAAGAGAAGTATGTTTTCATGGAGAACAATGAGCAAACTAGGGCCATCGGTGTTAGGATATACTCTCTAATTCTTTATAATGGTAGTCATACTATTTTATTGTCAAATACAATTTTTGTATCATGTATCAAGCGTAATCTACTATCCGTTTTCAGACTTACAAAATTTAGTTACTCTTTTATTTTTAGTAGAGATTGTGTATCTTTGATGTGTGACAGTGTTGTTATTGCTATTGGTATTGTATTGGATGACTTCTACAAATTATATATGAAACTAGATTAGATTTTGCATTTCAATGTTATAATATTGACTTCTAGCATATACTCCTTATGATTTGAATATACAGTTGAATAAAAATTCTTCTCATTTGTGACATTGTCATTTAAGTCACATTGGTAAAAACAGATTAAAAAAATTCTACCGCGATGAAATTCTATAAAATATAAATTTTGATGATTTTTATATCTATGTAGATTATATTAAAGGTAAGATGATAAAAGTATCATTTTGAAGTCATTAAGGTCTAGTAATTTATTAGATTTGATCCATACATATGTTTGTGATTTGAATGGTGTTATTTAGAATGGTCAACAGCATTCTGTGACGTTTATTGATGATTATTCATGATCTGCTATATAAAAAATTAGATGTTTTTGAAACATTTAGAGTGTATAAGATTGAAGTGGAAAATCAAGTGGGAGGAAAGATTAAATATATCAGGTTAAATAGAGAAGACAAGTATACTTTAGATGCTGTCCAAAATTTCTTACAAGAACATGAGATTATTACAAATAAAACTATTTTAGAAAATGTAGAGAAGAATGGAGTGACAGAAAGGAGAACTGAACTTTAATGGACATGGTACGTTGTATACTGATTTTTAGTGAACTATCAGACTTCTTATGGGGTGAGACATTAAAAATAGCTACATGCATTTTAAATAGAGTACCATTCAAATTTGTTTCTAAAAATCTTTTTGAGTTATGGTTTGCTAGAAAATATAGTCTAAATCATCTTAGAATATGGGGTTATAATATAGAGGCCATAATTACTGAACATGGTATGCCAAAAATTGTATCCCACAGTTTGAGTTATAAATTTATTAATTTTCCTGAAAAGTCTAAAGATTATATATTATATAATCTAATTTAGGGTTCTATATTTGAAAGTAGAGATGTCAGATTCATTGGACAGGGTACATCTATCATAGAAAGTAAGAGAAAAATAATTGAGTTTGAGGATGAATCACATAAGATTAAACAAAATGAAGCACCAATGGCTATGCTAAATCAGCTGAATAAAAGACCCAAAAGAATTTATAAGTCAGCTATATCAAATGCCTATATTACATATCTAGAGAAAACTGATGATTTAAATATTCAGAGTTCAAATGATCCAGAGGAGGTATCTAATGTTATTAATTACAGAGAATGATGATCCATTAAATTTGTTAGAGACTATGAGCAGTGAGAATGCAAGAGTTTGGATGAATGTAATGATTGAAGAAATTGGCTTAATACAAAAAAATGAGATTTGGTCTTTTGTGCAAACTCCTAAAAACTATAAACTAATTAGTTATAAATGAATTTATGACATAAAATTGAAATCCAATGGTGAGGTTGATAAGTATAAAGTAAGGTTAGTTGCTAAAGGTTATACTCAGAGAGAAGAGATTAACTATGATGAAATATTTTCTCTAGCCTCCAAAAAATATTTATTTAAAATATTTATGGTATTGATTGCACATTATGATTATAACCTTATTTAGATGGGTATTAAAATAGCTTTTCTAAATGAAATTCTTGATAAAAAATTTATATGAGTCAGTTAGAAGGATTCATCGGGAAAAGTAATGAAACAAAAGTCTGTATATTACATAAATCTATTTATGATATGAAATAAGCATCTCGATAGTGATATTTCAAATTTTATGATACAATTACAAAGTTTGACTTTCTGGAAAACGTGACTGATAACTGAGTATACCTAAATATTAGTGGAGGTAAAATTCAAATATTGATGCTATATATTGATGATATCTTATTGGTTGATAATGAATTAAATTTTCTCAAAGAAACAGAAAATATAATATATATAATTTTTGAGATGAAGAATATTGCTTTCATATGTCTTGGGTATTAAAATATATAAAAACAGAAAATATCGATTGCTTGGCTTTCTCAAGAGACATATTATTAAAATGCTTTAGAGATATGGTATGGAAAATTGCAAAGCTAAAGAATTACTTATAATTAAAGGTGACAAAACTTAATATTTAGCAATATCCTCAAAATAAGATTGAATATTAGGAGATGCAGAAAATTTCTTATGCATCAGCTATTGATAATTTGAAGTATTTGATGATCTATACCTATTCAGATATTATTTTTATTGTAGGACTTTTTGGTAAATATAAGAGTAATCTAGAAAAGTCTCATTGGAGAGCAACTTAAAAGGTTTTTCACTATTTAAAGAAGACTCAAAATTATGTGTTCCTATTTGATGGTTATAAACCATTAAATATTCTTAGATATATAAACTTTGATTGGAAATGAAATAGACTATCATTGTTTTATCAACTATAGTGGCAGAGTACATAAGTTATTGTAAAGTCAGCAAACATGCTGTGTGTTAAAATTTTTTCTTTTTGACCTCAAGATAGTTAACTATGTTTACAAACTAATACCAATAGTCTCTAATAATGATACAACTATATTTCTTACTAAAAATATTAGATGTTATTTTAAGGCAAAACATATTAAGCTACAATTTCATTATGTCTATAAAAATGTTCAGAAAAAAAGATATTATTATTTCACAAATATCTTCTATAGATAATTTGATTGACTTGATAACTAAAGGTCTTATTGTGAAAATATTCAAAGAGCACGTCAATCATATAGGGATAGTTTGTAGAAATAATATCATGTTTTAATTGCTATATGTTTTATTTTTAGTTTTCCAATTTGAAAGATAAAGTCCTTTGAAATGTCATGAGTCACTAGCTATGTTAGTGTTAACTATCTACATCAGGATTTAGTAATCATGTGTAGGTGATTCCTAAAATACTTAAGGTAAATGTATGATTGAGTATCATATCTATTTTATACCTCTTACTTAGATAATATGCATTAGAATTTGTATATCTAAGTGATATATTTCTGAAAAAATAAGAAGCGACTAGACCATTAGTAAAAAAGACATTAAAATTTTCACTACTGTTATGCTTTATTATATGCCTTATTCCATGAGCACATTATCTATACTTATATTTTGATATTTTTAGCTCATTTGATATAGTACTTTGTTTGTTTTGACATAAAAATAATTGAATACTATTAATATATATTTATTCATGATTGTGCATGTATGAGACAACTGCGAAAGAGTGGTATGTTCTATTATCTCTGAATTGCATAATTGAGATCACATGTGAAAACTAGTTTTTTCAAAAATTATTTTTGATATACATTATCTATATATGTATAAATAAACATATCTATATGCCAAGTGGGGGATTATTAGTCATGTCATCTTATAAACTATTTATTGATTTATTTTTTAAATGAGTTTGATTGTATAATTTAGATCAGACAGTTTGAAAATATAATGAGTGGATTAAGTTTGACTTAATTAAATATTTAAATAATAACATATGATAATATAGATAGAGTCAAAATTTATATGTGTGCTTAATTAGGTATTTCGTGATAGTTTAGAACAGTTTTTTTATATACTAAGCATTTGATCTCACTGAAGGTTGTCTGGTTAAATAAGGATAAATTTTCAGCTTGAATCTAATTGAAAATTTTGGATTTGAATTGATCTATTTAAGTTATTTTCTTATTAAATTTTTTTTATAAATTTTTTATTCTTATTTTTAATTACAAAACTTTGAGTTTGTAATTACATAACTCTCAGGGGTTTTTTTTAAAAGGCCAATATTTTAATTTTTAAGGAGATGAGAGTAGAGAGCAAAATTAGATTTTGTTTTCATTCTTTGTTCCAATAACGAAGTAGAAACAGAGCATGTGAAATTTGTTTCGGAAATTTTTTCTCCTTTTCAATTCTTCTCCATCAAAAGTAGTCAGGATGCATTAGCCAAGAATTATGGAAAAAAATTTAGAATTTCATCTCGGACTCTAAAATATGTAAATTTATTTAATTTAATTTTATATTGGTTTATTTAGTAGATCTTGCATCAAAAGATAATATTTGAGTCCACAATTAGTGTATGAAGAATGAGATCTTCATTCTATCCTCCATCCATACTTATAGAGGGGAGATCTATCGCATGATCTATCCACCTTTTTATCCTAGTTCTTGTTATGAGAAAGCAAATTTATTTGTTTTCTTGAACAATTAGTGTGGCAATGCCTAAAGGATCAAAGAATGTAATCTAACCATCACCTCTTGTTGTATGATAACTCCTTTTATTAGATGAAAGAATGTCAATAGCCCAAGTTTAATTAAAAAAAAGGCCAAATTGTAAGTACACAACATTAGGTCACCTAACATAATTTCTCACAATATAAGCACACAAATTACAACATTCAAGACCAACAAGAGAGAAAAACAAGTCTTAGTTTGTAGTGATTCGCAGTGAAAAATTCATGAATCACCTTATTCTCAAACAATACAAAAAATAAGAAATAATATAAGATAAAACTAAAAAAATAAGAAGAGATATAACGATATAAGTGATTCATCTAAAATTGAATTATGTCTAAGGCAGGAATGAGACATACACTATCAGCAGATTTTATAAGAGTTTACAAGGACTCTACTCATTTTTTTCCAACTAAATTCTTTATTGAGACTAGACAAAGTCTCCACCTTCAGAAGAAAGAACACCACGAGAAACTAACATGAGAGACTATCGAGAAGCACCAAAAAAATCCATGGATAAGAGGATCACTCTCTTTCTCCTTCTCTCTATTCTCTTTATTCTTCCCTCTTTATTTTTCTCTAATTCAATCACACCACCATTCTTAAATCCTATATATTACTAGAGTATTTATAGGTTTTTGTTAAGTCTAAGTTCTACTCTGATTATAACTCATAATATTATATAATATGTATTTAAAATTAAACATAAATCTAAATTCAATTTTGAATTTCTACTCTAACTCAAACACAATATAAGTTTAAGACATCTAAATTCAATAATCTCTACCTTGACTTGAATTTGAATATGTCACCATTATGAAGTTTTAGCCATCATCTATTGTCCAACCCCTTCCCTTGTATGAGCTCAAACCAATCTCAAATTTGCTCTTCATATCTATAATCTTATACTTCTGAAATTCTTTCGGAAGACCTGTGTTTATTGTCATGACAAAAGTAACTCAAAAAGAACGCCTATCTCCTACAAAGTCAATCCAAATATCACACTTTCTCCTTGTTGTTCTAGCTATTGAAACTCCACCTTCAATGGTATTTCCTACAAATCAATAAATTTTTTTTCACATTTCTCTCTTTTTATCAATATTCTAATACTATGTGCCACCTTCATAACTCCATGTCTTACTGAATAACTCTAGCTATTTAAGTCTTATACACCAAATAAAATAAATTTTTTTTTTCACACCTTAGGGACATGCTTCGCCATATTAAAAGTGCAAACTGCTCCATCAAATATCTGAATTTTGATTATTCTCATACTAGTGATTTCATAAGTCAAATTATCACCCAACCAAAAAGTACTTTTCTTTTTATTCTGCTCATAAGAAGTAAACTAATATTTACTAGAGTAAATTTAGTAAGAATTACTAAAATCTAAAATCCACTCATTAGTGTTAATTTATGTGGATACTGCAAAAATATCTCTATATGTACTATTCTTAGAATTGTCATCCACCACTTTGTTATATTAGAATACTTTATCTTTCCAAACTCTGGACAATATCGTCTGATGTGGTCATATTTCTTACATGAATAATAACATACTTTACCTTCAATTTTGATTTGGATTATTATTTGCTTTCTCTACATTCTTTCAATCTTCCTCTTTCGTGAACTACTAATCCTTTACCAATCTTAATAATAATGTTAGAGTTTCTCCTATTTCTATTAGAAAGAAGACTAGTTATTATTTATTTCGTCTTGAGAATTTCTTTATCGTAAAAAATTATGATTATAAAATGATTATATGAACCAATAAGAGAATTAACGCATTATCATCTTCTGCAAACTTCATATCAATTTTTAATAAATCATTGATAATCTTATTGAAGATATTTAGGTAATGTAACATGCTTGTACATTCACTCATACATAGTTCATAAAAATTATTATTTTAGGTAAAATTTATTTATGAGGCTTTTCAACATACATGACTCTTTGAATTTTGTCCAGATGTCTATTGTTATCTCATCATCGATAATATTATATAAAACCTCATCATTTATACTTAAAATAATTAAATTTAATGTCTTCTAATCTATTTTCTCTCAATCTTTATCACTCATCTTGGCCGATTTTTTTATTTACCTTCTAACATCTTTTGTAGACTTTGATAAATAAGAATCGATTTCATTTTCTTCTTTATAAAGTAAATTTTTTTTGGCTATTAAACTTCTCTACGTCAAGTAAGGATTTTGTCATCTTAATTGTTTACTCTTATAATCTAATACTAATTATTGTGATTTATAACAGGAAGTTCATAGATCACCTTAGTCTCAAATAATATAAGAAACGAGAAATAATGCAAAATAAAATAAAAAAAATAAGAAGAGACACAACGATAAATATGATTTATTCCAAATTAAGTTACATCCACAGGAGGAGCGAGAGATCCACTATCAATAGGCTTTATAAGAGTTTACAAGAAAATCTACTATCAATAAGTTTTACAAGAATGTATAAAAAAGACTTCATTTTTTATTCTTTAACGAAACTATTCACTAAGTTTCAATGACAACTTAGAATTTTCAAGAAAATACCGCAAGAAACTAAAAAGAGAGACCATTGATAATTGTCAAAAAGACCAATCACAATACTATACTTAAATCCTATGTATTATTAAGCATTTACAGACACATATTGAGTCTAAATTTTATTTTGCTCACAACTCATGATATTATATAATAGGTTTTTAAAATTAAGCATAATCTAAATCTAACTTTAGATTATTATTTCAATCCAGACTCTAATTCCAGCGTGAGACATTTAAATTTTGTCAATACAAGAGGTGGAAGAGGGGCCACTTCTTACTCAAAATGATGCAACCAATACTTGAGATGCTAATGTGTAGTTGTGATGTACTACATGCCAGAATGATGAATATCGTTGAAAGAGTTGCGCTCCAATCAAATATTTCACAACATTGCCATGGTGAAAAGTGTTCACATGGCAAAAAGATTCCATGACTCATGGAAGGAAGCTCCAAAGTGGATGCTACCCTTGAGGTTATGCATGAATTGGCGCCGTATGGGCTGTGAGTAAGGGCATTGTAAATGTGAAGCGACTGGAAGCGAGTCCATGAAATCGACTGGAGCTTCGTTTCACTTTCCATCTATCCTTAAAGAGGGGAGATAAATCCATCGCATGATCTGTCACCCACCTATTTGTCATAGTTGTTTCAGAAAGATGAATTTCTTAATTTCTTGAATAGTTAGTATGTCGATTCTTGAAGGTCAAAGAATGCAAGCCAACCTTGGCCTCTTGTAGTCGGAGCTTAGGCCCCGGATGTTCCAACCTATAATCTCTATTGCTCAACGTTAGGATTTTTAGTGACCTGAGCATGAGAGTTGTCTCTGTTCAATTCTTTTTGATCTCCTTAATGGCCAAAACAATTGCTTCTTTCTCCACATCTTTGAGGCCAAGGGCAACACCACAGATATCTCCTACTTGCTGGAATCGTTCTGGCGTCCACCCTTAAAGACTAATGTAGTAAGAAAGTCGTTGATCCTCTTCGTCTAGAAGCTAGTCACTGTAAGTAGAGAAAATCAGTGTGACTAGGGTGATCAGGGTAGGAGGAGATGGTGTGGGTGTGCCTGGTGAGCACTATGTGGTCGGATGGAGATAAAGCATTTCAAAATTGGGACGAGGGAAGACGTAGGTAGATGGAGCAAATACAGGGAGATAGGGTCGGTCTTTGTTGTAGATTACAGTTAAGGTTGGGGTTTATAACAACAAAGCAGACACATATTGACTAAACTCGGGATTCCATTCCCAGCCTCTTGCCACATCTCTGCAAGGCCATCATTGATATCATTTGCATCAACCACTCCTTGCAGTACGCATGCAATCCTGTAACAATTGATTCACCATATTTTGTCACGGATGCCTTGACCCATAGAAGGCTCCGTGCGTATCGTTGGTCTGGCAATCTACCTCCTTGATAAGCGACAATAGCCGACGATATGGCCAACACCTTGCCATCCTCCACATACCAGCCAATTTCAGCACATGTACACAAATAACCCTAGAAAAATTATAAAGGCTTTTTTAAAATAAATCTAATAAAAGATTTTTTAAAAAAATATATTAGGGTAATATTTTTAAGAGTTTTTAGTGAAAAGTCAATTGTGTTACTGCAAATTTACACAAAATTACTTCTTTCATTATTATTAGTAAAAATCTATCTATTTTATAATTTTTTTTAAATAACCACCTCTTAATCAACATTTTTTATCTTTAATTTATTTAAAAATACTGTAATATCTAATTTTTTAAAGTTAGGTATAAAAATTTATTTTTCTCATTTTCTCTTATTCATCACTCTCTCTCATTTCAAGAGAATTTCAAACTTTTGAGCACCATTTTTTAAGTTATAAGCTAGTAAATTGAGAAGAAGATATTATTTAGATATTTGAGATTTTAAAGAGGAGGCACAATCCCCGTTTTATATTAATTTAAGTGTTAAAATAAAAAATAGTGATAGGAAAATGTTTGTTTATAAAAATTATAATGTAAGTAATGTTTTACAAATATAATTAAAAAAATAATTTTTTATAAATTTATGATAATTTAAGTGGTTGGTTCCTAAAAGTTTTATTTTAAAATTGGATACACCTGGTGCGTCAAATGAGCTGATGCACCGGGCCAAGTGAGTGATGACATGTGGCTACATGGCCATGTTGGCAGTCAAGGTCCGCACACATGTTCTAAACTCCCAACTCGTGAGTGGGCAAGATTTCCAAAACCCTCCTTCTGTTCACTTTCTTCTGCCCGTCTGCACCTCCATTATGACTTCGAACGAAACAGACACTTGTAAGGTAGCTCTTTCTCAAGAATTTCAATCCCAAACTTGCAAATTCGGACACCGGCACCACAAAAAAGATCGATATTTACGATCTTTCTCGATGCAATCCAACAAGAGGAGCAGATCCATGGCCTCCTGCGCAATCCGCTTGGGATCAAAATGAGATTCTTCTGGAGAACTGATCCTCAGGGTAGATGCATGAAGTTTTATGGCGGCGAGGAGTTTGATCTGCCGAAGAATAATGCACAACTGCATAAGGACCTTGCAAAACAAATCTCGGGTAGTTCTTGCGGGCACATTCCAAAAAGACAGCTTTGAAGGTGGCGCCTGCTGCCGCACCTCCCCCGTTACTGACGGCGATCTCTTGGTGCCACCGTCGGAGATGACAGTCGAGGAGGAAGTGAGAGATCTAGAAGTTGGATTTCGAGCATTGACACGCAGCCAAGGAACGAAAGGAGGAGGGATTGTGCCTGTCTTTGAGCACTGGGATTGGGTTTTGGAAGCTTGAGTTTTGAGAAAGGAGCTGGCTTGAGGGTTTGGAGGAGTGAAGCTGCGAAGGGGAAGGATACGGCAACCGCTTTGTTAAAAAAAATCAAACCAAAAATGCATTCGGAAAGCTTGATGTGCTGGGTCGACGAATGGGGAGAAGCCCGGTGGTTCACAAAGCCACATGTCATATTTTGGTTGGACAGGTGCACCAGCTCATCTAAATGAGCCGATGCACGGGGTACACCCAAAACCTACTCGTTTAAAAATAAAAATTTTTACATATAACTCTCAAGATTTATTCTAGAATAACTTCTAAAATTTCAGTATTTATCTATAACACCCTCATTTTAAAATTATTACTTACAACTTCTAACTGTAATTACTAAAAAAATTTTCTTTTTCCCTTTATAATTTTTTATTTAAACCCTCAAAATTTTTTATATTTTTTTATTTATAAATTTGTTTTTTTAAATCCTCATTCTCCTCCCTTTCTTTTTTTTTTCTCACAATATACTTCTCTCTCAATCTCCTAACCTCAATCTCCTCTAGCACACTCCAAGTCTGCTTTCCTCCGGCCTTGCTTATCCTCCTCTCCCACTCTAGCCCCATCCTCCTCTTGCTCCGTCCATCCTCCTCTAGCCACCTTTGGCCCTGCCCTCCTTCAATCCCCTTCAGCCCCTCCTCCACCCCCATCTGGCCTCACCCTCCTCTTACCCACCCAGCCAATTCCAATCCCCTCTATCACTGGCTACCTCCATCCTCACTAGCTACCATTTTCCCCAAACTCTTTTAGCACCCCCCCCCCCACCCCCCCCCCCCCCCTCTCCACCCTTTTTTTCATTCATCCCCATCCTTTTTTTTAATTCCGTTAAGCGTTGTTCTCCCCTTTGGTGAACTGTAAAACATCATCCTCTTTCTTCGGTATCTTTTTTTTTTGTTCTCTATTTTTTTTCATGAATCATTACTTCAGGAGAAAAAAAGTGTTTTTGTTGCAGGTAAAATAAAATAGATATGCTTTTGTTATAAAATATGTAAATTATTCACAAAATATGTTAATTTTTGTATACTAATTTGTACTAAATTTTTATTGCAGACGATATGGATGATAGCAATTTATCTTCAAATTGTAAGCAAATGTGTTACTATTGTATGACATATATAGAGTTTGATATTCAACAAAACCACAAAATATAGAGATATATTTTTATGGGTGTGCAAGTTACCAAAATGAGATCGATAATGAGTGTAGAGTTTTTAATAGATAGAGGATTATGAGCAATCAAAGTAAAATATATAAAATCAATCAGAAAAAATTGAGGAAAAAAATAAAATTAAGCATACAACAACTAAAAAAATGCTAAATATTGCAAATAATAGGTTGAAAGCAATTTTAGAGAAGTCAAAGAGAGTAGATGGAATGGTTGAAATACTCAATGGTACCTTGGATACTCTATAATATTTTAGGGTGATAGAATTCTCTGTAATGGTAATTATTGCATTGAAGATAATATTTTGAAAATGTAGTGGATATAAAATAATGAAACTGCAAATTAGTATAATATCAAAATATTGAAGTTGGTGAATGCTTGAAGAAATTTCAAGTAATTAGGTTTTGTTAGAAAAACTCTGTTAAGAGTTTTTTGCAAATAATATGTTTGAGTGTCCAACCTTACAGACATACAAATCATTCTCCTTGTCTGTATTTAAACATATTAAAAAGTCACAGTTTAAATTTTTTTCAACCATCCTTCAATATATTTAAAGTTCAAATTATGTTATGATTTTTAAATAAACTTATTCAACCGTTTACAAACAACAAACTCAAATTACATTGACACATTAAGTATTAAATTTTTTTGATAGTTTGAAAATCATAACATTACAATCCAAAATATGTCACAAAATATTCATCCATCAATTGACTCAAAGGCATCCTTTATGTCAGAAAATCATTCTTATCACAAAACTTTGCAAATGGCTCAAAGGCCCCTTCAATATCCAATTAATATCCTATGAAAGAATATAAAGATAATTATTAATTTATAGTTTGAAAATCATATATGTTATAATACAAAAATAAATTATAATTTTATAAAAAAGAAACTCACGTAATAGAAACATACTAAAATCTGGACTTCTCCCCCTACATCTTCCACCAATATTTGCTCCTATACCCCTTCCCCTTCCCTTGTCATGTCCTTTTGCATATTGATTTTTCGTTGATCCTTGATTTCATACTGATCTTAGTTACTACTAGATCCAAAAGTTTTTTATTATTGTGGTATGGAAGGCTCTTTACACACGCTCTTATTATGTCCTATATTACCACACCTATTGCAAGTGTATATAATTTTATTTAATTTCTCAATTACATCTTTAATCCTTTTTCTCTTAGGCTGGCTAGGTGGTCTCCTTGAATATGAAGGAAACACATGCATAACATTTGATATGAACACCCAAAATTATTTGTTTAGAAGTGGAGTGACAGGAACATCATATATTCTTCTATATGTCTCCATAATGTAGTAGTCATCAATAAAATTAATTAGATTAAGCATAGTATTAAGGAAAGCAATAACACAATGAACACAAGGTATTTTGTCAGATGCCATTATCTATAGTCACAAATTCTCTACCTTATATCCACAATCTATCTCTCTATAAGATCATTGACATTTGAGATATCATCAAAAGACCTTCAAATGTAGTATCACTATAAGAATTGAAGGTATGCTCGGTGCTAATCAATGGGTGCTAATAATGCACCACTAGTAATTTGATCATTCACGACACTAAATAATTAGCGTTGTTAATGAAGCTATAAAGCCCTCTCCCAGCACAAGCTTCCTCTCCCACTTTGATCCTGTCATATGTCTCTCGCAACTCACCAACTTGATCGCCGATCACTATTATTTTTTGTTAACCCGTCAGTGCCTTGTGTGTGAGCTCTCCATTCGCTTGTCGGAGATCCTACCCTAGGTGGAGGTCACTACCTCACTGCTGACTGCTCCAGCTCCTCACTATGGGAGCATCGCCTCACACCCTCTTCTAGCAGTTCACAAGCTATTAGGTTAATTCCCAACCTCTAGCTTCTCTATTTTGTGAAATTTGTTAATTGCCTAATGATTGGGGCAAGAAGCACATGAGTATGTGGATGATTTCAATGATGAAGTCTATTATTATTTGTTATAATCTTGCACTATTATGATGATTTCTAAGGATATTGAGGACCTCTATTAAATGGTTCTTTTTTTTTTTGGATTTCTGAAGTTGTATGTGTAAAGAAAGTGAAATTGTATGGCCATGATAAATGTCTATTGTTATGAAAAATCAAATTGTTGACTTATGTGATGGAAGTATTTTTTGAGAAATTGACATTTGTAATTGAGTACTTTATGTTGGAATGATTATTTACATTTAGTTATGTATTTTCAAGGTGTTATAAGTTGGGAAGATAGGTTGTATGTTCACCTAGTAAGGGATTTTATGTGCCTATTGATGCATTCGCAACTATTGATCATATGAAGTCTTTCCTTCAAGATAAAATTATTATTAAATTGAGGCTATAGAGATTGTAAAAGAGGGGAAAAATAAGCAAAAAGTGCATAAAACGGAAGAGAAACAAAGCTGAAATCAACTAAATTGAGTTTAGCTATAAGATACCTAGATTTTCCTAGAAATAAACTCTTTAAAAGTAGTAGAATTGATGAATAAAGTTAATTTTTGCATGGTTGTCCAATACTGTTTGTATAGACGCTAAAACAAATCCTATTTAGAGTAGGATTACTCTAAATAAAAGAACTCAAGCTATAGCTTGATGTAATAGTATTTGTTAAAAGAAAAGTGAGCTAAAAAATATCCTCATTAACTCAAAGCCTAAAAGTATAGTTGCATTAATATGCCATCCAAATACTTGAAGCCTCTGAATTCATAAAATCTGAGATCCAACAAAAGCAATTGAAATAATTAAACTTATCATGATCGTTATATTTATCTCGTTTACTTTAATATTTAATCACTTAAATAGAGGATGTTCTTGTTGTATATGTAGAGCATTAGACTAAAAATTGCATAAATTTCTAAGATATGGACAAGAGTTGGATCACGATAAAGAAACGATTAACAATTATTTATTTAACTAATGATTGATGATTATGTTTTGAATTTATAAATCATCATGGATCGCTGAGGAAAAAGACAATTTGTAGGAGACATGGCAGGACGGTTGCAAAAGGATGTCGAGACTGTGGATTCGATGTACGAGGAGAGTGAAGATTCCGACGAGGACTTCACTGACGCTAGTGCGGACTCTGCCCCTCCATAGTTATTAGATTAGGATTTAGATTGTGATGTTGCCGAAGGCATGAAACTCTTTACTATATTTGTATACTCCATGTTTGTTTGAGTTAATTTTGACAAAAAAAATCTTGAATATTCTAATTTTCGCAAATAAACCCATGAATTTTTTAAAATTTACAAATAAGTTTCTCAAAAATCTTTATTTGCAAATAAACCCCACTGCTCTAAGCCCTCTAGCCTACGTCTCACCGCAGGCCACCACTCGGTCGACCTCCTTGTAGAAACCCTAACACGCACTCGCAGCTGCTAGCCTTCAGATTCAAGTCAAAGTTAGTCTTCGAGCTTGCATTCAAACTAATCTTTGGTCTAGCACTTAGCCAGGCTTCGGGATCACATTTTAAATAGCCTTTGAACTAGCACCTAGCCAGTCTTTGGATTCACACTCAGCTAATCCTCAAGCTTACATCCAAGTCAGCCTTCGAGCTAGCATTTAGCCAGTCTTTGGGCTCATGTGAAAATTAGCCTTCGGGCTTGCACTTAGCCAGCCTTCGGATTCACATCTAATCCGGCTTTCGAGCTCGCACTTAATCAACCTTCGGGCTTGTATTTCAACCAAATTTCAAGCTCGCATCTCAGCTAGCTTTCAGACTCACATCCAAGCTAGCCTTCAGCTCACACTTAGCTAGCCTTTCGGCTCACATTCAGTCAACCTTCGAGCTTGAACTCAGCCAACTTTCATATTTAGATCTAAACTAGCCTCCATGCTCACACATAGTCAACCTTCGAGTTTGCATCCAAACTAGCTTTCAGGTTCACATTTAGCTAGCCTTCGGGCTCATTTCTAGCCAACTTTCAGGCTCGCATCCAATCAACCTTCGAGCTCACATATAGCCAACCTTCGGACTCGCACTTAGCTATCCTTTGAGACCACATCTAAGTTAGCCTTTGGGCTCACACATAGTTAGGATTCGAGCTTGCATCCAAGCTAGCCTTTGGACTTGTACATAACTAGCATTCGGGCTCGCATTTAAGGCAGCCTTCGGACTCACACCCAGTTAGCCCTCGGGCTCACATTAAGTCAACTTTCATGCTTGCAAACAAAGGCAAACTTTGGGTTTGTACATTTTAAAATTAGACTACGGGTCCGTCTAAAATTATCATAAACAGTCAAGGACCCTCAAATCAAATTATTTAACATGAAGTAATTCAATTATATTAAAATTGAACTTAGCTCAAACAAATGGACAAAGACCAAGTTAGCGCAAATGAACCTAAATTGATCAAACAAAAGAGCTAAAACCCACATTGAAATGGACTCAAAGTCTAACTAAGTTCAAGTTGGGTCAATTAGAATTTAAATTGAATTAAGTTCAAATCAATCCCTGACTGGGTTAAATCAAATCCAAACTAAAAGGACAAACTCAATGCCAAACCAAAATCAAGTTAGGCTGAGTTTGAATTGAAACCAAGTTGAATTAAATCGACTTGAACTTGAACTAAAGTCTAGCAAACCCGGACTCTATAGAGGTCTAATAAAAGGTCAAAACTTAACTCAAGCTAAATAAAATCAAACTTAGATTCGAACTATATTAGCTCTAATAGAACTAATTAGGGTCAAATTGAGTCCCACTAGGAGTGTTGAAGTTTCAATAATACTATAAACTATGAACAAAGGATGATGTCACCCTTTGGCTTGAACCTGAATTAGTTTGAATAAAACTCAATAAGGTTAAACTGAATTCCACTGAGTGTGCTAAACTTTCGATAATATTCTAAGACTATAAACAAAAGGGGATGTTACAAGCCTAATCTGAACTAGAATTAGTTCAAATGAAACTAAATAAAGTCAAACTAAGTTTTGCCAAGTGTGCTATAAAAGCCGTTAACAACACTTTAAAACTATACCCAACTTTATAAGTAGTTGGTGATACTGCCAAATCAATCCAAAGAAATTAATCACCAATATGCTCTAAGCTATTGGTCACACTTCAAAGTTATACCCAACCCCTAAGTCATCGGTAACGCTTCCAAATCAATGAAGTTAACCAACAATACACTCAAAGTCGTTGGCTATACTTCAAACTAGTCAACCCCATAAACAGTTGATGATATACTCTTCAAACTAGTCAACTCCAAAAGCAATTAATGATGTGCACTTCAAAGCTAGTTAACCTTAGAAGCCGTTGATGATGCATCTTCTAAGTTATATCCAAACCCATAAGCCGTTGGTGACACTATCAAGTTAAAGAAGTTAATCGTCAACATACTCCAGGCTATCGGTCATACTTTAAAAGCTATATCTAATCCCATAAGCCATCAGTGATGCCATCAATCCAAACAAGTTAATCGCTGATATGCTTAAAGTTGTTGGTCACACTTTAAAACTATATCCAATCTCTAATCTGTCTGTAATCCTGCCAAATCAATGAAGTAAACTAATAATGCGCTCAAAGCTATTGGTCACACTTTAAGCTAGTCAACCATAGAAATAGTTGATAACACACTCTTCAAACTAGTCAACCCTAAAAGCAGTTGACGATACACCTTTCAAGCTAGTCAACACCAGAAACAGTTGATTATGTGCTCTTTCCAAGTTAAATAACCTTATAAGCAGTTGATGATGTGCCTCCCTAGGCTAGTCAATCCTAGAAATAGTTGATAACGCTTCTCTTCAAGCTAGCCAACCCCACAAGTAGTTGGCGATGCATCTCAAAGTTATACCCAACATCATAAGCAATTGGTGATGCATTCTCTAAGCCAGTCAACTCCATAAGTAGTTGATGACATGCCTTTTAAGCTACCCATCCTCATAACCCATCAGTGACGCTACTCAAATCATAAAGCTATCGCCTACTTCTTATCGGCAATGAAAATGTTTCAAAGACCAAAAAAGTTATAGCTTACACCTTATTAGTTATAAAAACACTTTCAAGAACTAAAAAAGTTATCGCCTACATTCTATCTGCATAAAAATACTTCAAAATCAAATAAATTATCACCTACACCTTATTTGTTATGAAAATACTTTCAAAACTAGCGAAGTTATCACCTACGTCTTATTAGTTATTAATAATAACTAAGTTATCACTAACGCTTTATCAATTACAGAAATACTTTCAGGTTAAACGAAGCTATTACCCATACCTTATCAACTAATGAAAATATTCCAACCCCAACTTTGTTATTACTAATACCTTATTGGTTAATGGAAATAAGCCTTATTGACTACGAAAATACTTCAAATCTTGAAGTTATCATCGATACTCAAAGTAACTAGAAATACTTCAAACTTCTTTCATTCCTTCCATGGTTTGAGTCAAATGACACATAGTCTAACTTAGGGGGAGCGAGATAGTAGCACACATCAAAACTCCTTCTCCACTCTCTCTCTTTTTTTTTTCTTTATTTCTTCTATGTTTTCTATAATTTATTCTGAAGTAAAGATATGTCATTACTTAAGTCATGCATATTTTTTTTAAATCAATCAAATAATATTTTTTTTCTTTCTTTTATGTCTATTTTATTAGCTAGACTTCTTACTTTAGGAAATTCTTGATAATTATTGGGGTAATTAACAACAGGAGTTTGCGTCTATTGAAAGTCAATATTTTCATAACACCTAATAGCTTATTTTAAATTAAAACAAAATTTAATTTATAATTCAAAGTCATTCCTCGAGGTCTTTGCTATTCTGAATCACCGAAATCGATCTCACACAACATGAGTTAATAATTCTAATATTATAATCTAATATTTTATTTTATGTGAATTACAGGTCCTACTGCAGCTTCCACAAGTAGGACCTCTCATGGCCTTAATAGACTTATAGGGATTTGGAGTACTGCTAACTTTAAATTACAGCTTAGTGTCAACCATCATAATTAGGACATTAGCAAGAATTCAGTACAACTCTCTACACAGTTAAGGATATTTGTAAGGAACGACAATAAGTTGTCGATGGTCTATACTGACTGGCAGACTGTGCCCCAAGAAAAGGAGCAAATTTGGATAGGTGTAAAGGTAATATGATGATATGTTATATTTTTTTATATGATTATATTCATTATTTTAATATGTTGCTAAATTTTCTAATCTCTTTGTCTTTAGACCAATACCAATTTAGAAGATAATGCAAAGAAAGACGTTATGCATATCCTTGGCAAGTGTTAACATGACTGAAAGGCGAACATAATAAAGAAATACTTCATGTTATATAGCAATAATCTAGAGAGATTTGTCACTTGTTCAGATCTAAGAATAGATGAAGAATAGTGGATGGTCTTGGTCAGACATTGGCAGATAAGAGGGTCTCGAGTAATGCTTTGACTAGTTGGTTTTTAGATTATAAATATGATTATCATTAATAAATTCGCATTGTTCATTCAAAAATTGACTTGGATAAATAGAAAGCATCAACGATGTCAGACAATGGGTCACTCTCTCTGACACAAGGGGTATACAAACTTGAGGCTAAGGTATATTTTTTAAAAGTCCAACAACCTTATTCGTTATCTTGTATTTTTTATTAATTGTATTATTTGCAGCTTGAGCCATCCACTAGAGCTGAATCTTCTAGGTTGGATGTCTTCTTCAAGTCCCATACCAAGAAGAATGGACAACATTTGCAACTACTATAATGAGTACTTAATTTTTAATAATATTTGCTGTAATGAAATAATGGTAATATTTTTTTATCATATTGTATAAGAAAATCACTCAACTGAGATAATCTCAGCAAGAGGACTCTCTTTCAAATATGACTACCCATGACATCATTTTATGATCAAGTGTTCGATCTTGACAAATACGATCGAATGTGGACTCTCAATATGGGATGCCCAAATCTCTATCTAGCTCCTCCTCCAAGTATCATAAGATGAGCCTCTTTTCTATACCCAAAGTCAAATGCAGACTATAATCTAGAATGAGATAGCCTTTGCAATGTAGAGATTCAAAGGAGATATTTGACAATTTCTCTCATACTTTGTTTTGCTCTACACCAAAAGAGCATGGGATATGAATCAAATCACATATTTATCTACTTTGTATATATTGCATATCAATATTTATTAATTTTTTTTCTAAAACATAACAGCAAGTCATTGGTAATAGTAGTGAAGTTAGGCTCGGAGAAACTTCTTCCACTTTCAAGACTCCTTGGTCATATTTCTTTACTACTTTTACAATATTTTTTAATTTGTGGACTTAGGCATGGGAGGGTATGGGGGATGGAGTCTTGGGCAAAGGAGTGAGTTTGAGGACAAATCATGACATATGTATTTGTATTGTAGTTACTACTGACGTTATACATTATGCATTTGTATTACAGATACTACTGGTATTTTTCTTATTTTGATATTATATTCATTTAAATTTATACAAGGAGACTATCTACGAGCTAGCAATCGGGGAGCATGGTAGGTGGATATATATATATATATATATATATAATGTTTCATCTTCTATAATAACTTTGTATTGTATGTGAATGATATTTGGAGATTATATTTATCATTGGTATTTGTACTAAGAAGTTTATGTTTTATGTATGATTATATCTTTTGTGTTGAATAAAATTATATTTCATATATGTTGATATTGTAAAAACAATATTTGATTTTTAACAAATATTCTTGGCACTATCAGATTGTCATTAGCAAGGCTAATACATTAGCAGTGATAATATTAGAAACACATTAGCAGCGCTAATGATCCTACATTTTGAGTTTGGATATCTTGAACTCGAATTAGAGTTTGAGTTAATATAGAAATTTGAAGTCGGATTTTAATTTATGTCTGATTTTGAAAATCTATTATGTAATATTAGGAGTTGTAATCATAGTAGAATTTAGACTCAACAAGGATCTATAAATACTTCAGTAATATATAAAATTTAGATGCGATGTGATTTCGAGATTGAACTAGAGAGAAATAGAAAGAGAGAAACAAAAAGAATAGAAAAAAGAAGAAAAAGATAGTATATTAGCTCTCGTATGTGAGCCTTTCTAGTGGTTCTCGGTGGTCTCTAGTGTTTGTTCCTCATAATATTCTCTTAGAGATTTTCTCCGAAGAAGGTATCACCAAAACTTGGTGAAGATTTTAGTTAAATAAGAAAGAATGAAATCTTTCTTGTAAACTATTATAAAGTCTATTAATAGTGGATCTCTCGCTCCTCCTGTGGATATAACTAAATTTTGGGTGAATCACATATATCGTTGTACCTCTTTTTATTTATTTTATTTATCTTATGTTACTCTTCATTTCTTATGTTGTTTAAAACCAAGGTGATCCATAAACTTTATGCTGTGAATCACAATACCTATATTAGTATCAAAAAAGCTCTATATGCTCGTTGTGCATGTGAAATTTTTCTAATAAAAGCCTCTATTATGGACACTAGCTTTCTAGACCAGTAAGATCTTTCATTTCTCCTTGCAACAATTTTACTATTATCCTCTATTTGATTGAATCAACTAATTTAAGTAAGGAGAGCTCCCTGTCATCTTGAATGAAACTATTAAATGACCCAACTAGTATAGATAGTTGTTTAATCCTTTCTATTTGCTTGATGAATTCAATAGACAAAAATATATTTGATGCCTTAAAAGCCAGATTTTTTGATTTTTTTCAGGGAAGAATTTTTTGAAGTTTAAAATCACATGGCTTATACAAACTCTATATTCAGCATATAGGAAAATATTATTTACAATATCAAAAAGATCCTTTTGCCTATATGAAACAATAGCCAAACTATCTAAGTTTCTTAATACATATTTCAAGCTGTATAAGAACCATAACTATGATTGATATATTTCTCCCTTTACCATTGCATATGCAACAGAGATTAAGTTGTTCTCCCCATCAATTTCATAAGATAAGAGCAATGTGCCTCTATACTTGCCTTTTAGGAAGTATCTATCAACCCCCAATATAGGTTTACTTCTAATAAAAAAAGCTCCACTATAAGCATGTAATGATACAAAATATCTTTGAAAAGATTTATTTGAACCTTGGCTGAAGTGAAGAACATTACTTGGGTTCCTTCTCTCCAACTTTGCTTTGAGAGAATGAAACAAGTTAAAAAAATTTTATTTTTTGCCATGAATAACCTTGTAAACATAATTTTTTTTCCCTTCATGTCTGCATATAACTCAATTAAAGACTATATTTAACATTTATCATATTATTTATTTATTTATTTGTGTTTTTTTTATCAACATTCATCCAATGCAAAACTTACTTGTCTATCCATTCAACATTTATCATTTTATTTCAAACCCTATTGACAATAATATATATATGAACTAGTTCTATTTTTTTACCTAAAAAACTTCACCACTAGACATATTTGAAACATGTAGCCTCTATAAACAATTTCTAAAAAGCACATTTGACTGTTACTCTATTTTATTCATTTCTCACAAATAAATGTTGCAACTTATAGACAATATTGTCTAAGAGGCATTTTGAATACATACACATCCTCAAACATGTCTCCTTTTTCATATTATTATCATTCATTTCATTTTCAATTAAAGATAGTACATCATCTCTATTTTATCTTCTACTCTTCCTTTTTTGCCTTGCCTCATCTCCTTTTGCTCTTGATCCAACCCCTTTTGCTCTTGCTCTAACTCATCCTCCTCATCTTCCTTCACCTCATTATCATCAAAAGAAAATATCAAACTGTAAAAACTCAAATTAGAAGGACAAGTGTCTAAGTCAAAGTCAATATACTTATATTGTTGCACAATACGAGGCTCAAAGGGTTTCCTAATATAGACCTTCTTTGCCCATGTTGTGATGCACCAAATGTAGGAGTGAGGGGAGTCAATTTATTAATATTTATATGCTAATTTGATTTATTAAAAGCCTCACCACTGAGACTTGTAGGAGGTATTATATATAGGGAATCTCCTATTTCCTCAACTGATATGTAGATGTTATTATATTTCAACTCTTTTACCACTGTCTATATTACTATGAGCTGAATTTTACTATTAATTGACATATAAGTTGCAGGAGTGCTATTTGAAAATAAATACTTAATTACAACTAGTTGATTTGACCTTACTTTGACTAGTTTACATACTTCAACCCATAAATGAAAAAATATGTACTTATTTGTATTAATTAATAAAGGCTTTTGTCTACCAAACACATAGTTTGTCTTTTGAGTGTGTTGAACTACCTTCCATTAGCCTCTATAATAAAACACTAATTTTATTAGACTCTCTGATTCAAGCATCTCTTAAGCATAAATTCTGATATAAAACTCATTTAAAATATATAAATAATAATTAACAACATAATTAACAATCAAATGTATGGAAGATTTGACAAAAAAATTAAAGAGTATTAGAATAATTTTTGCATTACCTCAAATTTTCATCAGATAATATATTGATGTCAGGACAATGAGAATGACACCGAGTTGGAGCTAAAAAAGGATAATTGTAGGAGGAAAAGAGAATGCACTTGATGGAATGAAGAAGAAAGGGGATGGAAATGGATGAATATAGGGGTGAAGAGGGGACTGCAAGAGTTTGGGAGGATAGTGGGTAGTGCTAGAGGAGAACAGAGATAACCAGATTAGGCAAAAGAAAAGCATGGCTGGAGGAGGGTGGAAGAGGGCAGGGCAGGAGGAAGGCAGAGTCAGAAGGCGTGAAGGAGAATAGGGCAAGAAGAGGGGTGGAGGAGGGCAAGCGAGGCCGAAGAGCATTAGAGGAGATTGAGAGAAGAAGATCGTGAGAAATAGAGGAAAGAGAGGATAATGAGAATTTTAAAAAATATTATAAATAAAAATAAAAATTTTGAGCATTTAAATAAAAAATTATAAAGGATAAAATTTTTTTTATCAGAATTTTAATTTAATTTCAAGTAAGGGGTTGTAAAATAAATTTTAAAAAAAGAGATTAAATATAAATACTGAAATCTCGAGATTACTCCTAAATAAAATAAATCGCGAAGAATTATAGGTAAAAATCTCTTGAAAATATTTTTAAAGTTGGGACAACTTAGTGGTAGTGTTGCAATAGGCAGAGGTTTATGAGAACATGTGAAATCATAGAGGGTTCTTTGCTAAAATCTCATATTACTATCGTACGAATTTTGACAAGATTAAGGATCTAAATGCAAATTCGCCATTCGAGCGCTTTCATAACCCAAGTCTTCCCCTCTTCGTCGCCGTTCGTGTCGGTTTCCCGAGTCCCAGATCTTCCCCTTTTTCTCAGATCTACCGATCCGATTCTTCTCCTCAGGTGAGAATCTACTCAATTTTGTTCTTAATTTCAGTTTTTCTTCTTTTTCTGTAATTTGATCCGAAATCAGATCCAGCCAATGGATTTTTCTCGCCATGATCGCAATGCCGTTGAAAAACAGCATTTAATTCCAGTTTGGGACTTTAATCTGAGAAAAATTCGAGCTTGGAATCAAAATCTGTGAGAAAAATGGGTACTTGATTGAGTTTGGATCTTACTTTGATTCACTCACTTCAGGAAACTGTTGCTTTGATTGATTGGATCGTTGCATTCGTTGGTCGATTAGAATTGTAATTAGGGGACTGTGAGACATTAGAATATGTTTTGATGCTCCTGTTATCTGAAAAAGTCGACACTGATCATTTGGCTTGCGTGTTTGAAGTGCCATTGGCCTAATATCATTATAAATTCAAGTAGTAAACAATATTACTTTGCATCTTCAAGGGCTATAACCTGTAGCATTGTAGAGTGTTTTTCTAGGTAATGTATGCTGGTCAATCTAGTAACTTAAAAAATGCTGAACATTTCAAAGACTAGAATTGATATTGTCAGTTGTATTATGGATTGTCTTAGCGTACTTGCTCGTTATAAGTTTTGATGTCCTTGAGGTATAGAACATTTCTGTGGCATCACCTTCTGTTCTGCCTTCATTTTTCTAAAGATTGCATTGAGTTACATGGCTAATATGACCTGCCGCTGAAAATTAACTTGGTTTTGCTGAAGGTCGCTAACGGATTTAGCATGATTGCCAATCAATTGATCAATGAAAATCTACAGTTAAGAGCTAATAGAATTGAGTAGGAATTTACAGTGGTCACTGGTAATTTATTGTTGGTGTTTTTTTTAATTGGCCTTAGCTTTATAAAAATCTCATGAGGCCTTCTTGAGATTGGCTATTATTTCATTCTTTTGGCCACTTTATATCATATTCATCTGCTACAAACCAGGCACATAAAAAGGGGTCTTGATGTGGTTTTTATTTATAATAGATTTTTTTTTTTGCTCACAAAATTGACAAGTTATTTTTTCATGCATTTTGGCATTTTCGTTTTTTGAAAAAAGGTACTGCTCCACTTGTGAACTTTGTGGAGCTAATAAACTCTCCAGTATATGGAGGAAAAAGGCATTAATGGCGATCTCAATTGCAGTCCTTTTTCAGTATTGCCCTATGAGCAGTGGTTACCAATCAAACCATCTGGTTGGTGTCCACCAGGTCGTTACAAGGTATGTGTCCTGCCTATAGGTACAATGGACTAGATGTGCTGCCAATAAAATTTATTTTGAAAATAACTCATATTTAACAATGAATTATGTTGGATACTATCTTTGCTGAGTTGTTTTGTTTTCTCTTTCAAACCCAAACCTTGAAATTCATAGTCACTGTACAATCTTTCTTTCTGCAAATACTATAGCATGCAGCAGAGGTGATCCAAGAGAGGCTCTACATTGTTGGTGGGAGTCGAAATGGTCGATATCTCTCGGAAATTCAGGTTTGGGACAACTGAAAATATTAGTTTATGACATTAGCAAGATATTTTCATATCATGAAGTCAGTTTCTTTTTTGTGTAGGTGTTTGATCTTAGGACTTTGAAATGGTCTCAGATTAGTCTAAAAGCAGATTCAGATAGTTCAAAAGCAGAAGGAATCACTTCACATCAACTCCTCCCAGCTTCTGCTGGACATAGTCTGGTGAGGCATTTGATATTCCAATTACATCCTTCGTAACAATCTCACTTCATTATTAGTATTTTTTTTTGTTATTACTTGTCTTGGCCATGAGTGCTAGATGATAATGCCCTGATTCTATGCATATACTTATATAATATCACTGGCATTTCACACAATTCTAGCAGTTTATTCAGAAATATTTACCAATGGATAATTTAATTTGCATCACTCCCAGCTTCCAGTTTCCCTTTCTAAAATATTTTCTAGTCATGACATTTCTTTTGAGAATCTATATGATTCATGACTAGTCTTAATGTCTCTATCTTTGATCCTGATCCAATATGCACAGGTGAAGTGGGAAAACAAGCTTTTGGTTGTAGCTGGACACCAAAAGAAATCATCAGATAGTGTCTCAGGTTTGTTCTAATAGTAAATGATATCAGTTTTTTGCTTTTTTTTTCTTGTCTGGGGTAGAGTATGCACATGTCATATGCTATAGCATACAGAAGAGCATTCTGTAACAGTATAATTTGTTGCACTGTAATGCATGCTGAAAATCGATTTTCTTAACCTAATTTTCATACTATCTCCTTGGGCCAAAAGTAGATGTCCTATTTGCTAAGGCTTTAATGCTTCAGCATGTGATAATATGAATACAGAAAGAGAGACTGGTGGTTAGATGATCAATCTTGTAATTTTTTGGTCTGACTTAATCATGCAACAATATATTAAACTCACCCATTCTAGAGGTGTGCAACAGGCTGGCTCGGCCCAAGCATGGTGCGCTAAGTTACAATCGTGCTCAGTCCAGCCTGACATGTTTCTTAACCTTGTCATGCCAGTCCGGCTCACTTATCAATTAGGGGAGGCTTGGTATGCCCCCCTAGCCTGTCCACTAACAGGTCATGTTGTGTCGTCTGGCTCAGCATAGTGAACAATAAGAAAGAGTATGAACTTTTTGAGTTTGTGAGGTTGGTGAAGGCAAAAATGTTGGTGCTTTTGGGCACAATGTATCATTCAACGCTAAAGTCTCATTTGCAATGAAAAAGCCCATTACTATTACATTTTACAAAAGTAAGAGCCATTCAATGGGCATAGAGCAATAAAGCCCTACATTCCAGCATAAACCGGTAAAAAAAGGACTTATTACAAATAGCTCCCTTTTTTTAAAAGGGACATTGGGAATGTAGGGAGATATATAATTATTTAGAATTGAAAGAGTTATATGTAATTTTGAAAGAATTCATGGAGCTACTTATAATAAATCCAAAAAAACTAAAAAAACTTAACTTGAAAGCAATCCGAATTTTTTTATTTTGTGCGATTTTGTTTTCAATGCAACTTTTGAGATTTTTTTTTTTTGGCAAAAATTTTTTTAAAGGTTTTCTTTTGTCACTTTGTTATGTTTTTTTAAAGAATCTATGTCTTTTTTTGGGTAATGATCTTTTGAAGTTTTTTCTAGTAAAGAACTTTTTGGAAAATATTTTCATATTCTTTTCTAAATATAATCTTGAATATACTTAAAAATCGTGATTTTCTCTTGAAGGTGTTCTAGAATTTTTTGGGAGTTTATTTTGGTAAAGAAATTAAACTTTAGGATTTTATTTGGTAATATTTTTTTGTTTGGTTGTGAAGATTTTTGGATTTTTGTAAAGATTACTAAAATAATTTTTGGATTTTGTAAATTTGATTTATTATTTTATTGTGGTGGTATCATGCTAGTCCATTCGTGTTTGCCCTCGGCTTGCGCGGGTTGTGCCCATACTTGCCTATGGGCTGCAAAATCTTAGTCTTGGCATAGTCCTACTTTTTAGGTTGTACCAAACATAACCACTATGATAGAATACGTGTTGTATTAGGCACGGTCTGAATCATGCTATGTCATGCTCGGATCGGCATGGCCCAATGCCCACCTTTAGTCCAACTATTTCATCATTTTCTTAGTAGTGTTGGTTTAGGGATTGTTTGATTGGCGAAAAGTAGATGAAAGTGTGGAAAAGTTATTTCCTCTTATCTACAACTTATTTCTAGAGGTTATTGTAATTAATTCACTTTCAACATTTGGTTGAATGTAGGTATGTGTTGTAAATGTAATTATTAATATGTGAAATATTATTGATTTAAAATTTAAAAAATGATATTATTAGAGCATGTGAGATTATTAATATTATTATAACTCAATAAAAAAAATTTATTAGATTTATTTCTAACAGTCAGCTCGAATAAAAAATGCAGAAGTAAATTTTAGTTTATTTTTAGTTTCAATCAGAAGTCATTAGAAATGAGTTTACTTTCAAAAAATCACTTCTGTGCAACCAAACAATAGAATTGGGTGGATGTGATTTTACTTTCAGGCAATTTTACCCACTTCCAGCCAATCAAACATGATCTTAATCAATGAGAATCCTCTCATATAACATGTGTCTCATTTTTGTTGAATACATTACATCATTGCTAAAAGAATCAACGAGGCACATGTATACTTCTATGCATGTGTGCTTCTATAGAACATCTGTTTTTTGTGTTTATCTCTAGATGCATAGCCTAGGAAAAAGTCAATGCAACTGAATTTTCATACTATCAAAGCATATGTTTGAGATAACTATAAAAAAATATATGATATATCTGATTCCAGTCTTGTATGTATATGGAAAGAGGAATAGTATAGACTTTGTTGGTGCAAATTTTAGTTCTGCTTGTATAACTTGAATGATTCTGGGTACCTGAAAATGCAATTTGTAGCTCTACTGACCTTTTCTGTTTAATATAATTACTTCGAACTGAGTTCTCCAAGACAACTGATTCTAGATACTTGCTTGCAGTTTGGTTAATTGATCCAGAGACAGACAGCTGTTGTCTTGTAAAGACGCATGGAGAAGTCCCGGTAATTAGATCACTATCGTGTTTAGATTCTTATTTCCTAATTTCTGAATCTAGTATCTTACATTCCTTGATTGCGCTTTTTGGTCTGCTCTACTACTGGACAGCTTTGGATTCTTTTTGTAAAATTTGATTAGTCTTGAGGAAGGCTTTCTTATTTTTCTGTTTTTGTTATTTAGACAGCTCGAGGAGGGCAATCTGTAACACTGGTTGGCTCTAGACTTTTGATGTTTGGTGGAGAAGACCACAGAAGGCGTCTCTTGAATGATCTTTATGTCCTCGATTTGGAGACTATGACCTGGGATTTAGTAGAAAACAAGTTAGGAATTTTTTTTTTCTTAAATTTTTCATTGTGATAGTGAAGAATTTTTAAGGATGATTTACTGTGTTTCTTAATTTGTTCACGTAGGAAAGCTTCTCCAACACCAAGATTTGATCACACAGCTACAGTGCAAGGAGACCAGTACCTTGTAATTTTTGGTGGTTCTTCCCATTCGACCTGTTTTAATGATCTTCAGATATTGGATTTGCAGACTGTAAGTTCTGCTATTTGTTGACTTTATGATTCATACATGCATCTTGAACTTGTTACAAATATGCTGGAGAATTAAGCTTCAAATTACCTATATTATCTAGGATTAGTATGTATGCCTCTGTCTACCTTCTTTTCTTCCTGATAGTTTAATTGCAAATAAGATTTACAAAACAGTGACATCCGATGCTGATTTTAATGCACCCTTATTAATATCTTTATTTTATGCAAAATTTTTAAGTAACAATATACTAAAGGGTGATTAACATTTGGGTTATTCTTTTGTGTGAATTCGATGATCTTTTAAAGTTTATACATTGTTAGGTTGGTAAATAGCTGACTCGTTGGAATGTTTAATTCACATCTCAGATGGACTGGGCTAAAGCTGAGATTCTAGGTTCAGGGATCACACCTAGGGGAGGCCATGCTGCTGCTACTGTAGATGAAAATTGGTATATAGTTGGCGGTGGAGATAATTCACGTGGTAAGTGAGCCTTTTTTTGGATCTATTTATCTTCGTTAAAGCATTTTTAACAACATAGTTCCTGTCTTATTTGGATTTTGCTGTGAAATAAGTTTTAAATCTTATTTACAGGTGCAACTGAAACCCTTGAATTAAACATGTCAAAGCTTGTGTGGTCAGTAATCACAAGTGTCGGGCAACGGAATCCACTTGCAAGTGAGGTTGCTTACTGAAGCCTTGCCTATTGGTTTTAATAGTTCCTCTTTATATTATTTGTTACTTTTCTGTTAAATGCATTACGAAGATCTTTGGTTCACAGTTTTAAAATTTATGCAAAGAAATGTTAGTGTCTCCATGGTTCCAGTTTACGTATCAAATATGTATGTTTTTTATCCATAAATAATATAGTGCCAATTCTGGTTTAGAAATCTTGCAGTTCATTTTATTCTTATACACATCCTTGCAAGTTGGGACTTTATTATCTTAAACTCTTGCATAGCCAATTCTTTTACCTTTGCATTACATTTGAAAAGTTACTTGATGTCCTACTTGTCAATAGTGAAATGAAGTTTATCATATGATCTCATGATTTTGCTATGGATGTTTATAGGGTCTTAGTCTTTGCTCTACAACAATTAATGGGGAGAAGGTTCTCATTGCATTTGGTGGCTACAATGGGAATTACAACAATGAGGTAAATAATTCGATAACATGCATTATTGAAATTTTTACAAATTATTAGCACTTTTTAATGCCAGTTCTGAAACAAGGAAATGGTGTCATATTCCCAGTATCATTTGTTTGATGAAGAATTCAACATCTCTATTTCATAGATGATCAGGCACAAGTTGTATGCTGCCAAAGAAAACTAGTGCCTTGTATGGTTCCTCTTTTTTTTTTTCTTTTTTTTTTGAAAATACCAACCAATTCTTTTCTAAATATGCACACAATTATCTAACAGCTTCTGTTGATGCTGTAGGTCCCACATTGAAACTTTGAAGTGGGACATAAATCAGTTGGAAGGCCTGGTATCACTAGGTTGACCAAATTCTGAAACCTAAAAGTTTAGCGTATGTCCATTGCCTGAACCCAACTGGTCATGTGCAGTCTATAGCAAATGGATATTATGAAAAAAGGACTTGAACGGTTTGACCACGTTGGACAAACTAACTAGACTTGACTGTAAGTATATGTCTGAATTGCATAACTAGGGCTTTTAATAGGCTGGGCTTGGATAGAGCCACCTCAAACAGAACACCACATGCATTAACCAAGAATGAGAGCGACCCAGGCTCCAATAGTGCATTTTAGGTCAGATCCTAGTGTAAAATCCGAGCCAATCCTGGTGCGAAAATGCCGTTTTGCATTCTTGGCCTTCACTGCTTCATGTCTGCTTACAGGCCTCTAATATGTCTCTCATGTAGAAACAGAGATGTCATTTGTGGCCTTCACTGCTTCACTGCTTCTGGCCGCTAGGTTTTGATTGGAAAGTTAATTTCTGCTTAATATTGTGCCGAACCCTAGCCAAACTTCATTGCATTATCCTTCAATCTTTTTTGATGCAGACGGCCCAAGCCTCTTAACAGCGTTGGAAGTTAAACTGCATAATGTTTGGATCTTTCTGCCTTCATTGTGAAAGAATTTGTTTGAAAGGACTTTGTCCTCAACAATAGGATGGATATCCTAGATCATTTTTGTGGTGCTTGAGTTTCCTACTGACTTGGGACTTCTTTTGCTGAGCTTTGTATATGCTAGTCATTTGTCAGTTATATAACATTTCCTGTCTGAGAAAGGAGAAACTAGTTTTGCCTTTTTTCGGGTCAAGAGCTAGTTTGCCTTGGTAAAGATTGACTTTAGGTTAGCCTTGTTCATTTGGTTCCATATTTCCTTTAATTTTCACACATCCCCATATTTTCTTTCAAGTTAGTGCCTACTTTCTTACAGAAAGGAACTATGCATAGTTTCTTTCTGCTTTTACTGCCCGCTTTCAAGTAGTGTCACCGGATGCCTTCCAATACCTGTATAGGACTGTTGTTTGCATCAGTCAGATAACCAAGCTATGAATGAATCCTTCCTGATAATTGATGTATGTTGCAGGTATTTGTTTTGAAACCTAAGCCAAAAGATTCAGCACGGCCTCGGATTTACCAGTCACCGGCAGCTGCTGCTGCTGCAGCATCTGTTACTGCTGCATATGCAGTAACAGCTACAGCTGATAAGGAGCACAACACAAATGTGGAGAATGCAAGCCTGAATGGCTTGCAACCTGAGACTCCCCAAAAGGTTGTTAACAGTGACATTGATGAAATTAGGGCAGAAAAGAAGATCCTTGAGTGTAGGCTTCCGGAAATAAGAGCTGAAAACTCAAGACTCGAGGGCAACCTTGGTGAGATGAACGACTCCCATGCTGAACTATCACTGGTAAGCTCTTAGGTCCGAAAGGAGAAAGGAAAACCTAAATGAATTTGTTTAATTCTCAAAGTCATAATATAATCTATAATCATCTCTCGTTTAGGAACTGCAATCAGTTCAAGGTCAACTGACAGCTGAGAGCTCAAGATGCTTAAAGCTAGAGGTCGTTTCCTTCTCCTTCATGTCAAAACTATGCTCATTACGGTAGCTTTTGCTGATTAGAATTGTGTGTTACACCCCCCGCCTTGGTTATTTTCAGGTGCAAATTTCAGAAATGCAGAAGAAGTTGGAATCATTCAGCCCTTTAGAGCAGGAGTTGGAAGTTCTTCAGCAACAGAAGTCACAGACGGAGACCGACTCAGCAGCAGCTCAGAAGCCGAAATCTGGGGGTGTTTGGCAATGGATAAGCGGCGGAACTTAGACGCCACAGGAAAGCCAACTGCTTTTCAGTGTGTTGCAAGTTGCTAAGATGGTTAGCACCTCCATTCCGCGTCTGACCATCAACAAAGATTTGAAGCCATATTCAATGGCGGACGAGCAAGATTTACCGGTTTGTGGAAGTCCACTGTAATGTTGTGGGCGAAAATGCATTATTACAGAAAATAAGTGCTTACTGGGCTCTTGAATTTCAATATTTATTGGATATTAACACAGTGGAGGGTCATAATCATTCTTTTCTCCATCTTTTTTTTTTTTTTTCCCTTTAATTCACTTTGGATTACTTCAGAAGTCATAACTTTTGATGCGGAAAGCAAGAGGACAATGACGAAGGAGTTTCATTGTTGGCATGCAACAAACAGGCACACTTTTTCTTTTTTAAGAGTTTATTACGAGAAATTTGATGACATACATCAAAATTTATCACCAAATTATAAAAGAAAATTAGAGACGATGATGAAGAGAAAAAAAATCCTTCTTTTGAAGGCATGTTTTGATTAATAAAATTAAAATCCGAATGCAATTATTTATATACTAAATATAAATATTTATTCATGTGCAATTTTTTAAAAATTCATGGACTTATCCAACACTGGTTTCTTAAAAATGCATCTCTTCATATAAGACTTTTTCATAGAGTATTTTTTTATAAATTAACGAACTAAACTGAAACTGTAAATTCATTATCAACCCTAATTAAATACTAACAGAAATAGAGAAAGAACTATAATTAATACGCATATCGATCTCATCCTACTTTGATGCTGAGGCTCTTGCATCAATTTCGACTTTTCAATCAAGTTCTCTAATCGTCGCAAGTGGATTGATTATACTCTCATTGTAATCAATTCAGATTAGGAATTTTAAATCGGTCTGAATTATTCTGATCTTGATTCTAGTCTAATCTAAAGAAAGACGACTCTTTGAGTGGAGGCTTGCAAAGTTTACTAGTCATATTTTCCTCTTAATTAACAAAATCTTACTTGTACATTGCCAACAGTTAATTAGCTAGTAGCGTTTAAATCTCAATTGGTTAGGCCTGTAAACAGGAAGGGCAAGTGGTTTGCGAGGACCTGAATTTCATTGGAACAAGTTCGTATGTTTGCCTTGGTTTTGTGGCCATCTTAATGAATAAGGATCAGTTAGTCAACTAAACTATACGATGGCCAGCTCACCAATTAAATTTAACGTTCCCTTTGGTCTCGAAGATTTGGAAACCAGGAGACGAAGCTTCCAAGTTGCTGCTTTTACCATGTAGCATAATAAGAAATAGTCTTTATTTTTCAAATTTTAATGAAATACACTTAATTTTTTCATCAATTGAATTGAAACCAACAAAATTTTCTTCTTTTTTTCAAAAAATAAAAAAAACCTACCTACGATGAACCCATTGACACGAGGATACATTAAAAGCAGTATATATATACAATTTTTTTAAACAAAAATGGCTTATTTTAATTATCGTTATCAGCTGTCAGTTAATATTTATCAATTATCTCGTAGAATACGAATCCAATGATCGAAATTGATTAAGTGACTAAAATTGATCAATCCCTCAAATGATTTGATCAATTTTGGGCCATTGACTTGTAAGTCAAACTACAAGTATTTACTTGGATAGATGATCGCGGGTTTTGATCTTGAATTAGGACAGAATCCACTATTGGGTGAAAAATTAACTTAAGCTACACGTTTTAAGTCTAAACCAGCTACAATTTAAGTCCCAAACTTGCTGCATTTTTTTAGGTAGTTAATTCTTCACCAACTATTTAAAATCATAAACCCAACTGCGTTTGCCTTCAAATTTCCATGCATGCATTCCCTATAAATACCTCGTAACTCGCTTCACAAGCAGCTCATCCGTCGTTTAAACACTCTTCTTAGCACAACAATGGCTAAATACCCTCGACTTGTTGCTCTTGCCTTCGTCCTTCTCCTTGCCATTGGCCTCACCTCGGCCGCCAGGTCCTTGACTGAAGTACGAGCCTCTGGTGGGGGCGGTGGCAGTGGTGGAGGCGGTGGGGGTGGAGATGGAGGCTCTGGTAGCGGCTATGGCTCTGGAGGTGGCTCTGGATATGGTGAAGGCGGTGGTGAAGCAAGTGGCGGAGGTGGCGGTGGCGGTGGTGGAGGCGGAGGCTCTGGTGGTGGCTACGGTTCTGGCTATGGGTCTGGAAGCGGCTCAGGATACGGCCAAGGTAATGGTGGAGCAAGCGGTGGAGGGGGGGGAGGTGGTGGTGGCGGAGGAGGTGGAAGTGGAGGCGGCGGAGGTGGTGGCGGAGGTGGAGGTGGAGGCTCTGGCAGTGGTTCGGGCTCTGGATATGGATCGGGAAGTGGCTCTGGCTATGGGTATGGTTCTGGTGGGCATGAAGGCGGAGGTTATGAAAGTGGTGAAGGTGGTGGTGGAGGTGGCGGCTCCGGTGGAGGCCAAGGGGGCGGGATTGGATCTGGATATGGTTCGGGCTCCGGCTTCGGTTCTGGTTATGGTGCAGGTGGTGCAAATGGCGGCGGGTATGGAAGAGGCGGCGGAGGTGGAGGTGGTGGAGGACAAGGCAATGGGAGTGGATCTGGATATGGTTCGGGCTCCGGCTCGGGTTCTGGTTATGGTGCAGGAGGTGCAAATGGCGGTGGATATGGAAGAGGCGGCGGAGGTGGCGGTGGTGGAGGACAAGGCAATGGGAGCGGATCTGGGTACGGCTCTGGCTCTGGTTCTGGATATGGTGCCGGAGGTGCACACGGCGGAGGGTATGGAAGAGGTGGCGGTGGCGGAGGTGGTGGCGGGTCCGGTTCGGGCTCAGGATATGTTTCTGGTTCTGGTTCAGGGTACGGAAGTGGTGAGGGTGGCAATGGGCATTACTGAGAGCATTTCGTGCTATATGACACTGCATCGCTGCAATAAAATGATGATGCTATGTACTAAATCTTTTACAAAGAATAAGGTCTTCATGGCCAGCTTGCATAAGAATGGAGTTCAATCGCTCCATGTATTTCTAGCAATAATAAAAATGACAATAATTTAAGGTATTAAAGAAAACCTATGCTTCGTTGCTTCTTCTATTTTATTTCGAGTGTTGGGTTAAAATTTTTCAGCAAGTAATAACCAAATATTATCATACAATTATTTGATGCATTGTAAGTGTTAATCCACGTTGTTATGCAAATGAAATAGTTCTAATTGGAATCATAATAACCAAGTATAGACTTTTAATCCAGCTTGGCCGAAAATACCTTTGAATATATGGCTGTGAAATTATATATTCCTCCTCCACTTTTGAGATTAATTGCTCTCGATTTACTTTCACTTGGTGTAATAACCAACAAGAGTCAAAGAGGATTTGTGTTGGTCCTCATAGGAGGTTGTGTAGTGGTTTATTATATCGTCTTCTTGAATTCTTCAATTATAGTTGGACTATTACATGTAAATATGAGATATATTGACACAAAGATAAACTATAAGTATATCTTCTTTCTCCTTCATATAGATGGCATGTTCATCCGAGCACTTCTAAAATTTTTTTCTTTTTTGAAAATAAGAATTGATGTAGGTGTTCTACTTGCTTCAATCCATGCAATATATTCTTCAACTTGTAAATTTTACCTTCTTTTCCTTCATTCACGTATTCAAGAGGTCGCTTGACATAAACCTCTTATTTAAGAAACCTATTCAAGAAAATTAACTTCACATATATTTTGTGTATCTTCCACTGATGTTGAGAAGCCAACACAATCATGAATCTTACCGGCTCCATCCTTGCAACTTGAACAAAAATTTCACGATATTCATTTCAAGCTTTTGTTTATAGCCTTTGGCGACTAATATGGCTTTATAACAATATGCTGAGCTATTTTTCTTGTGTTTAGTCTTGTACACTAACTTTATGTCAATTGCTTCGTGCCCTTTTGGAAGTTTTTGTAAGCTCCCCAAGTTTTGTTCTTCTCAATTGCTTCAATTTTTACATCTATAATCTCCCTCCATTGTTTCTGTTTATTTGTTTGCTTCCTCAAACTTGAACAAATCACAGTCAACAAAGTAAACGTAGAAAATCAATTAACAACCATGATCATCGTCAGCAACAAAATAAAATACATAATGATTATATTTGTGATGAAATACAGAAGGATTGTTTCGAATTAGACTTGAATATTGAGAAGAACTTGCACTTCAAGTAATGGAATGCGATGGTGATGATAAAAAACAAGGAGAATTTGATGAGTTAAATGTGAATTCACAAGTTGCATCCAATGATCTTTCGGATCTAAAACTATGTCAAAGAGAGAATTTACATTTCTTAGAATAAAAAAATTGCAAAATTAAGAGGAATGGAATACTTAAAAAAAATCACACGAGATGATTTTCTTTAACCCACAGTTGTTTCATATGCTAAGGCAAGGAATTTAATATGATCCATGCTTATTTTATATCAGCTAGTTACAAATATTTTTTCCTAAAAAAATGAAGTGGCAAATTATGTTCAAACCTGACAGGGCTGGAAAGGAATGATTGTGTGTATAATTAGCGAGTTGTTTTAAGGAAAGCAGTGTAAATTATGACTAAAGTCCTTTATTTATATAAAAGGATTGTAATAACTTCTTGGGATTTTTACATGTATAGTTTCAAAAAAATTTGAAATTACATATAAACCCCTCAAAAACTTATAATTAGACATATTCTTTAAAAATATTTCTCGCCCAAATATCCCTATGGGACGCACGGTTACCTGGACTTAGGATTGCATGATTTTAATCTAGAATAATGGTCAAGTAAGGGGACTGATTTCTCTCAAAACTTTTGGGTACCGTTTGGTCTCATATTAGGATCAGGATCAGAATCAATATTAGTGAATTATTTTCGTAAACTAATATTTTTTTATCAAAATTAACGTTTCAATAATTTAAAGTTCAAAAAATTATTTAATTTTTTATAATAATTTAATTAATAACAGTGTAAAATAAGTAATATTAATTTTATAAAAAAATATATGTAAAAAAATATTTTGAATATTTTATCTCAATTTATTATATCAAATGTTAACGCCAAATATATTTGTGCAAGAAATTATTTTTAAAGATATGAATGCAATTACAATATGTGAGTCGTAGTAGTGTAATATCAAAACTATTTGTGGAGTGGCATACGTGCGATATTAGAATTTTGTGAACAAGTAATATGTAAAAATCCCTAACTTCTTTTTAGATAGTTTTGATAAATAAAAAAATTTATTTGTAGTAATTATTTTAATAAAAAAGGTCGTGTATTATGCATATGATTCAATAATTATATTTTATTTTACATTATTTAATAATTATTTCTCAAAAATACTCGGGTATCATTTAATTCAAAATCAAAATCAAAATCAAGATAAAGACTAGTGAATCACTTTTGTAAACTAATATCTTTTTATCAAATTTAATCTTACGATACTTTAAAATTAAAAAAATTATTTAATTTTTTATAATAATTTAATTTAATAGCCATGTAAAAAAAGTAATATTAATTTTATAAAAAAATAATTTTGAAAAAAAAAAATTTTGATCGCAATTGCAAATCAAACGGTGCTTCATTAATCTTCTTTAAATTTTTACAATAGTTAATATTTTCTCAATCTCTTGGACTTAGAACTAAGTTCAATAGTTCCTCGTAGAATATTATTGACTCTAAATATATGATAATATGGAAAAGATAAAATTATTTAAAGCACGCACAAAACGAAAATACCCTTTTTTGCAAAGAGAGGAGGATGGATTATTTTCATTTAATTTGATGATCAGAGACGAATTGAAAGCTAAACAGTAATAATTAGAAAGATCTCGGAGAAAAAAGTATAATATAAATAAAGGTGATGAAGGAACTGTCTCACAATTCAGAGGAGCCTAATCAGCACAACCACAAGTCGCATAAGATCATGACACGAACCGACAGAGGCAGCAAGTTGCGCACCCCTTCCACATGGTTAAGTCGTAAACTAGATGCTTAAAAATTCTTGGGCTGTTCATTTTTCCTCGTTCAAAGTCCACGCTACAAAGTCCACAACTGAGGCCGTTTGACTTCAATTTTCCACGCATGCAATCCCTATCAAAACCTCATCACGCGCTTCACGAGACGCTCATCCCCTGTTTCAACACTCTTATCTGCACAGCAATGTCTATGAACACCCGAGTTGTTTTTGCTATTAATATTGGTTTTGAATGACTTAAAGTTTTTAATTATTTGTTTTATCGGACAAAAAATTTTGGTCAAAATCAGCCACAATTGAAATTCTCCAAAATAAAATTCATTCATGTGCATCTTACATATGAGAGAGAAAAATAATGAAGATATTTTACATATTTAAGGTATTTTTTAATAATTAATCTTTAAATTTTTAGTAATTAAGGTATTATAAATATTTAAGATATTTTTAAAGTATAAAAATATTAATTAATTTTCAAAAATTTTAAGTATCGAAATTCGAAAATTTAAAATTTCTTAAAACAAACTGAGAATATGAAGATACAAGACTTTCAAATCCTATTACCGAGGGACGAGGTAATCCTACCCAAACGAGCTTTAGGCACTGTTTGATTAAAGATCAAGGTTAAACTCAAGCTCAAAATCAAAGTCAAAGTACAAAAATATAATCTGATCAAATTTTTAGTGTTTGGATGCTCGTTTGACTAGTGAATAGTTTAAAATTTTTTGGGTCTTTATACCATTAGATATATTATTTTTTAAAATTTAAATAAATAAATAAAAGAATAGTATGATAATTTTATTTTTAAAGTAATATAAAAATAATCTAACTATTTTTTTATTTAAATAATAGACTGATCAAGACAAAATGATCTTAATTCTGATTTCGAATTAAACACATCCTTAAAGTTTATTTGGTTAGGAATCGAGTATTTCCATGCTATATGAATTTAACATGGGCAAAGTAGTAGTTGTTCCTCAAACCCTAATCCAATCTTGCTGGTTATGGATCCAATCTAGCGAGATACAAATGCCTCATCAGTTGCTTCGAATTTAAGCTCCGCGATGGCTAAAAACACTCAATTTGCAGCTTTTGTATTGGAATCAGTAAGATGACTTTAGAATGAAGGGTCCTTGAATGCCACAAGATACAAATGCCACTGCCGCAAGGTCCTTGAATGAAGGGTCCGGAATAGAATTAGTATTTCGTATTGGAATCAGTAAGATGACTTTAGAATACGATTAAAGAATATAAAACAATTTAGTCAATAACCTAGTAGCTAAGTGAGATCTTCCATTGCCTAATCGTCAAAAGCAAAATCATCCACTTGCAGCGTTGCAATAAGTCCTTATTTCACACGTTAAGTCCTATTCACGGCTCCATGCAACCCTCGCAAGCTATAAATACCTCATCACTTGCTTCACATCCCACCCATCTCTCGTTCGAACTTGAGCTCAACGATGGCTAAAAACATGCAATTTGCTGTTTTCGCATTCATCCTTCTGCTGGCGATTGGCCTTGCCACTGCCGCAAGATCCTTGAATGAAGTCTCTGATGGTGGCGGCGGTGGTGGCGGCGAGGGCGGGGGTGGCGGTGGCGGAGAATCCGGCTCCGGCTCCGGCTCTGGCCATGGAGGTGGCTCTGGATATGGTGAAGGTGGCGGTGGAGCGAATGGAGGAGGATACGGACATGGGGGAGGAGGTGGTGGCGGCGGAGGCGAGGGGAGCGGTGGAGGCTCTGGTTATGGCTCGGGCTCTGGCTCTGGCTCTGGTTATGGTGGTGGAGGAGCGCATGGTGGAGGGTATGGCAGTGGTGGCGGTGGCGGAGGTGGTGGAGGACAAGGTGGTGGAAGTGGGTCTGGCTCTGGCTCTGGCTCTGGGTCTGGTTCTGGTTATGGTGGTGGAGGTGCACATGGTGGAGGGTATGGTAGTGGTGGCGGTGGCGGAGGTGGTGGAGGACAAGGTGGTGGAAGTGGGTCTGGATATGGCTCTGGCTCTGGCTCTGGTTCCGGTTATGGTGGTGGAGGTGCACATGGTGGAGGGTATGGTAGTGGTGGTGGAGGCGGAGGTGGTGGAGGACAAGGTGGTGGAAGTGGGTCTGGATATGGCTCTGGCTCTGGCTCTGGCTCTGGGTATGGTTCTGGAGGTGCCCACGGTGGGGGGTATGGAAGCGGCGGCGGCGGCGGCGGTGGAGGCGGAGATGGTGGTGGAGGATCTGGCTCCGGCTCTGGATATGGTTCTGGTTCAGGATATGGGAGTGGTGGGGGAGGAGGACACAATTAGGCAACGAGTGCAACACCTTCGTGCCGGTAGTAAGAGCTTAACAGGACGTAATGTATTTTCCTAAAACAAATAAGGTCTTGTTGACCAGCTTGTATGAGAATTGGAACTAAACAGTACAATCCTTTTAGTTAAGAGAGCAGTCCGATGTTTTTCTTCGTTATACTACTAATCAGACTGCTAAAACATATCATTGACGTAAAAAAAGAAATTAAATTGTAAGAAGGACGAAGTCATGTCAAAAAGATGTAATATCAGCAACTGGGTCATATCACTCATCGTACTCTCTAAGTAATCACTGTTTGAAACAAATACTTCATCATTTCCCAATTGGAACACAACCAAATGGATCAACGCATGAAATTAAGAAATTTTACATTAAACTTTCAATTAAAACCAAATCTGGGCTCTGAGGAGCATATGGCAGGAGTATATAGGCTCCGTCTATATTGTCATATATTATTATACAAATATTAATTAGATAATCAAATTTGAGTTGCTTATTATATTTCTAAACTGTTTGATCCGAATTACACAATCAAACTTATTTAAAAAATAAATCAATAAACAATTTATAAGACCACAGGACTAACAATCCTTTACTTGGCCTATAGATATGTTTGTTTATACATATATAGGTAGATGTATATTGAAAATAATTTTTTGAGAAAATAATTTTCACATGAGATTCAAACTGTGCCATTCAGAGATAATAAATCATATCACTATTCCTCATACATGCCCAACAATGGATGGATATATGCTAATGATATACCAACCGTTTTCATGTCAAAATAAGTAAAGTATTATATCAGTTGAATTGAATAACATCAAATATAAGCATAGATAATGTGCTTGTAGAATGAGACATACAATAAAACATAATGGTAGTGAGAATTCTCATATTTTTTTCACTGACGGTCTACTCGTTTCGTGTTTCTTTCAGAAACACGTCACTTAGATATACAAATTTTACTGAGGATATTCCACAAGTGCTAATGCACTTCATCTAAGTGAGGTATAAAACGGATATGATGCCCAGTCATACTTTTACCTCAAGTATTTCAGGAATCACCTATACATGATTATTAAGTCCTCATGTCGATGGTCATCACCAACTTACCTAGTAACCCACTGTATTCCCAAGGATTTCATCTTCCAAATTAAAATATTAAAAATAAAATACATTAATGGAATCATTTCATATGGAGAAAGTAATATTGTACTGATAAATAAACTGTAACCAAATAAAAATACATGTAACAATCAAAACATGACATCATCTTTACAAATTATCCCCATACGATTGACATGCTCTTTAAATATTTTTAGTCATTGGGTCAGCCAGATTATCTACAGAGGAGATCCGTGAAACAATAATATCCTTTTTCTAAATTTTTTTATGAACATAATAAAATTATAACTCAATATGCTTTGTTTTAGAATGACATCAGCATCCTCAGTGAGAGATATATCTGCATCATTATCACAGACTATTTGTATTGGCCTGTCAATATAATCAACCACTTGGAGGTCAGAAAGGAAATATTTCAACCATATAGCATGTTTACTGACTTCACAATTAAACTATATACTCTGCCTCCATAGTTTACAAAGCAGTAATAGTTTATTTTATACTACGCTATGAAATAACTCCTTCTGTCAAAGTAAACACATATACAGATGTTAACTTCAAACTGTTCTCACATTCTCTCCAATCAAAGTCTGTATATTCAAAAATATTTAATGATTTATAACCATCAAATAAGAGTATATAATTTTGAGTTTTCTTCAAATAACAAAGAACTTGCTTAATTACTCTCTAATGAGTCATTCCTGTATTACTTTGATATCTACCAAGAAGTTTCACAACAAAAGCAATAGCTGGATTGGTACATATCATTAAGTATATCAAAATGACAACGACTGAAGCATAGAGAATTTTCTGCATCTTTCGTCTCTCAATTTTATTCTGAGGATATTGCTGAAAATTAAGATTATTACCTTTGACTATAGGTGATTCTCCAGTTTCACAATTATCTATACCATATTTCTGAAAAATTTTAGCAATATAGGTCTCCCGAGAAAACCCAAGCAATCGACATTTTCTGTCTCTGTATATCTTAATGCCCATATGAAGTATTGTCAAGATTCTTTATTTCAATGACTGTAAACAACATCCTTTGAGTTTCTCTGAGAAAATTTAGTTCATTATCTGTCAATAAGATATCATCAACATATAACATCAATATTTGAACTTTACTCCCACTGATGTTCAGGTATCCACAATTATCAGTCATATTCTCCCGAAAGTCAAATTTTATGATTGTCTTATGAAATTTAATATACCACTGTTGAGACACTTGTTTTAAAATATAAATAGATTTATGTAAAATAGATTTATGTAATCTACAAACTTTTATTTCATCACTTATTTTTATAAACCCATCTGGCTGAATCATATAAATTTTTTCTTTAAAAATTTCATTCAGAAATACTATTTCAACATCCATCTGAATGAATTCATAGGCATAGCACAAAACCAATGTCATAAAGATTCTTAATAAATCTTTTCTGGAAACTAGAGAAAATGTCTCATCATAATCAATTTCTTCTCTTTGAATGTGTCCTTTAGAAATTAATCTTGATTTATACTTGTCAATTTTACCATTGAATTTTAATTTAGTTTTATAGACCCATTGACAGTCAATTGGTCTATAGTTTATAGGAGTTTACACTAAAGACAAAACCTCAATTTTCTGCATTGAGTCAATTTCTTCAATCATTGCATTTAATCAAAATTTTGCATTCTCACTGCTTATGGCTTCTAAAAAATTCAATGGATCATTATTTTCTGTGATCAATGACACAAATATCTCATCTAAATTATTTGAACTCTGAATATACATATTTCAAGTTTCCTCTAAATATGTAAAATAGTCATATGATATATCTGATTTTGAAAATAAATATAATAAATTGTTAGACCTTAATGACTTTGAAAATAATGCTCTTGTCATCTTACTTTTAACACAATCCACACAGACATCAAAATCATCTAAATTTATATTCTATATAATTTCGTCATGGCAGAGTCTCTCTAATTTGTCTCTACCAATATAAGCTAAACGACAATGTCATAAACGAGAAGAAATCTTATCCAATTGTACATTCGGACCACAAGAAAATATATGTCTAGAATTAATATTATAGCAATGTACTGCAGAAACAACTTCTAGTTTTATATACAATTTATATAAATCATTAGATACAATACCAGTAGTAACAATAACACTATCATACATCAGAGATACACAACCTTTGCTAAAAATAAAACCGTAATCAACTTCTGTAAGTTTGAGACTAACAGTAAGTTACGCATGATAGCTAGTGCAAAAACTATATTTGATAGTAAAATAGTATGACTACCATAGAGAATCAAAGTGTATATTTCAATACTGACAATCTCAGCTCACTCATTCTTCCCTATGAAGCATACTTCTCCTGATCATATGGTTTTCTTAGGTCCATGAATCCCTACATAATAGTTGATATAGGGACTAATGATCCCAAGTCTACAATCCCTGTATCAGGAGAAACATCAATATAATTTGACTCAAAATAAATCAGCCATTTAAATTTACCTTGCTTCTTTTCCTACAAAAATTTCAATTTGTAACAGTCTTTAACAAAATATCTTTTCCTTTTACAATAAAAGGAAACCTTTTCTTTTAACTAAGCATGTAATTTTCCTTTCACATCATCTTTGCTCTTTACACATTTCTTCTTCCAAGCTTACTTCTTGAAGGATTTTCTAGACTGAAAATTAAATTTTTGTTTCTTCTCAACCAAATTTGTTGATTCAATTTTAGCAAGTTCAACTTTAACAGTTTTTTTCATTCATCCTCTGAGATGCACTGATTCAGCAATTCATCCATCATCCAACGATGATCATGTGTGTTATAATTGATAATAAAAGTCTCAAAGGATGCAGGCAGTGAGTCCAATATACAGTACATGACATATTTATCATCAAGATTCAAACTTAAACTTTTTAACTCATGTGCAATTGAAAACATTGTCAAGATATGTTCTCGAACATTCTCATGCTTCGCCATTTTTGTGTTGTGGAGCTTGTAAGTCAAAGATAATTTCTTGCCTTTAAAGGACCCAATAAATTTATCATGAATGTTCTGAAGTGATTCTTTGGCAAAATAAACATCTAATAAATTGACAAAAATTATTTCCAAAAGTTGTTCTTCTAATTATCAGTTTTGCGAATTTATCTGTTTTGTATTATTTTTCAAATTAGTTAGACGTAATAGGTGATTCAATAGTGTAAAGAGCAATATCAAAAACTTAAAATGTCAATTATTGACCGCCATGGTCACTATCGTGGGCTACAATTTTCATTGCTAACCATTGGAAACTACCAGGCTATAGAGTATGGCAGAGCTGGAGAGAATTTCTAGCCAAGTGATGAAATTCATAGAGATTGAAAAGCACACCAATGACGAAAGCGAGGGAACCAAATGGGATTAATTAACCTAAAAGTCTTAGCTGTAAACGATGGATAGACGCGTTATAATTCCCGTCTTGGGAGTAGGTTCACAGGAATGAAACTCAGAGAAATTGATGATGGGCAAAAACGCTAGACATTACGACCATTTTTCCTCTGAAAATTTATTCCGAGTTGCATAATTCCTCTAGAAATTTACTCCGAGTTACATGTACTACCGACATGCCTAGTTATTTTCCGGAGATTGGAAAATGATACAGCGCTCCCAAGTCCATAACCAGTGGCCAAAGTCTCATGAGAGGCTCGCAGTCCAAATTGCCGGCAAGATTAGTTTCCATGTGCTCTAAAAGTCATTTGATCTCAAGTCTTCTCAACTAGATAACGATCATGCCAGTGGCTAACTAGTATTTTGGATTCTCCTAATGGAAGCCTTTCTTTTGATAGCTGATTCCAATCCATCTCAAGATCAACAGCGGAGATCAGATCTAACCGAGTCCAAGCTCATTTAGAATCGCAGGATGAATCGTCCGATGCCAAAGACAGTTTTAGGGTTCATCTGGTAGCAGGATATACTCAGAATCATACCGAAAATATCCTCGACTTACGTGAAATAGGAATAGAATTAGTATTTCGTATTGGAATCAGTAAGATGACTTTAGAATACGATTAAAGAATATAAAACAATTTAGTCAATAACCTAGTAGCTAAGTGAGATCTTCCATTGCCTAATCGTCAAAAGCAAAATCATCCACTTGCAGCGTTGCAATAAGTCCTTATTTCACACGTTAAGTCCTATTCACGGCTCCATGCAACCCTCGCAAGCTATAAATACCTCATCACTTGCTTCACATCCCACCCATCTCTCGTTCGAACTTGAGCTCAACGATGGCTAAAAACATGCAATTTGCTGTTTTCGCATTCATCCTTCTGCTGGCGATTGGCCTTGCCACTGCCGCAAGATCCTTGAATGAAGTCTCTGATGGTGGCGGCGGTGGTGGCGGCGAGGGCGGGGGTGGCGGTGGCGGAGAATCTGGCTCCGGCTCCGGCTCTGGCCATGGAGGTGGCTCTGGATATGGTGAAGGTGGCGGTGGAGCGAATGGAGGAGGATACGGACATGGGGGAGGAGGGTGGTGGCGGCGGAGGCGAGGGGAGCGGTGGAGGCTCTGGTTATGGCTCGGGCTCTGGCTCTGGCTCTGGTTATGGTGGGGGAGGAGCGCATGGTGGAGGGTATGGCAGTGGTGGCGGTGGCGGAGGTGGTGGAGGACAAGGTGGTGGAAGTGGGTCTGGCTCTGGCTCTGGGTCTGGCTCTGGTTATGGTGGTGGAGGTGCACATGGTGGAGGGTATGGTAGTGGTGGCGGTGGCGGAGGTGGTGGAGGACAAGGTGGTGGAAGTGGGTCTGGATATGGCTCTGGCTCTGGCTCTGGTTCCGGTTATGGTGGTGGAGGTGCACATGGTGGAGGGTATGGTAGTGGTGGTGGAGGCGGAGGTGGTGGAGGACAAGGTGGTGGAAGTGGGTCTGGATATGGCTCTGGCTCTGGCTCTGGTTCCGGTTATGGTGGTGGAGGTGCACATGGTGGAGGGTATGGTAGTGGTGGTGGAGGCGGAGGTGGTGGAGGACAAGGTGGTGGAAGTGGGTCTGGATATGGCTCTGGCTCTGGTTCTGGAGGTGCCCACGGTGGGGGGTATGGAAGCGGCGGCGGCGGCGGCGGCGGCGGTGGAGGCGGAGATGGTGGTGGAGGATCTGGCTCCGGCTCTGGATATGGTTCTGGTTCAGGATATGGGAGTGGTGGGGGAGGAGGACACAATTAGGCAACGAGTGCAACACCTTCGTGCCGGTAGTAAGAGCTTAACAGGACGTAATGTATTTTCGTAAAACAAATAAGGTCTTGTTGACCAGCTTGTATGAGAATTGGAACTAAACAGTACAATCCTTTTAGTTAAGAGAGCAGTCCGATGTTTTTCTTTGTTATACTACTAATCAGACTGCTAAAACATATCATTGACGTAAATCCGGTTATTAATTGAAGAATTAAAAAAGAAATTAAATTGTAAAAAGGACGAAGTCATAAGTCAAAAAGGTGTAACATCAGCAAGCAACTGGGTCATATCACTCATCCTACTCGCTAAGTAATCACTGTTTGATTTCTTTTCTAAATTTGTCAAACTAGATATAAGTATAGAACAAAATTTTATAATTACAAATAAAATTAAATATTTATAAATTTTTTTTAAATTTTAAACAATTTAAATTTGTTTTTTAATTGGATTTAGTCTTATAAAATTTGTCCTTGTATAATCAGACAATCTAAAGGTGAGACCAGATGCTGAATATACAGTAAAATATTTCAACTCATTACGGAACACTCAAATGAGCATACACATATAATATTTGGCTCCGTTTATATTGTCATCTATTGTTATACAAATATCAATCAGATAGTCAAATTTGATTTACTCACTATATTTCTAGACTGTCCGATCTGAATTGTACAATCAAACTTATTTAAAAAAATAAATTAATAAACAGTTTATAAGGCCACAGGACTAACAATCCCCCACTTGGCCTATAGATCTGTTTATTTATACATATATAGATAAATGTATACTGAAAATAATTTTTTAAGAAAATAATTTTTACATGGAATCCTAACTGTGCAATTCAAAGATAATAGACTATACCACTATTCCTCAGCGGTTCCTATACATGTCTAAGCATGAATAGATGTATACTGATGATATACCAAAATTTTTTATGTTAAAACAAGTAAAGTACTATATCAGTTGAGCTGAATAATATCAAACATAAGTATAGACAATGTTCTCGTGAAACAATGTATACAATAAAACATAACGGTAATGAGAATTTTAATACATTTTCCACTAATGGTCTACTCGTTTCGTACTTTTCTTAGAAATACGTTACTTATATGCACAAAATTTACTGAGGACATTCTACAAATGTTAATGCACTTCATCTAATGAGAGATATAAAATGAATATGATGCCCAGTCATACTTTCACCTCAAGTATTTCAGAATCATCTACACATGATCACTAGGTCGTTATATAGGTGGTCATCACCAACCTATCTAGTGACCCACGATATTCCTAAGGGGTTCATCTTCCAAATTAGAAGATTAAAAATAAAACACATTAATTGAATCATTTCATATGAGAAAAGTAATATTATACTGACAAATAAACTATAACAAGATAATAATGCATGTAACAATTAAAACATTACATCATCTTTACAAACTATCCCCATACGATTGACATGCTCTTTAAATATCTTCACCGTAATACCTTTAGTTATTGGGTCAGCCAAATTATCTGTAAAGAAAATTCGTGAAACAATAATATCCTTTTTCTAAATTTTTTTATGAACATAATAAAATTGTAACTCAATATGCTTTGCTTTAGAATGATATCTAGCATCCACAGTGAGAGATATATCTGCATCATTATCAAAGAATAACATCTGGCAAACTGACATGAATTATTTCATAAATGTTCTTCTAATTATCAGTTTTGCTAACTTATCTACTTTGTGCCATTTTTCAAATAGGCTAGATGCAATAGGTGGTTCAGTAGTGTAAAGAGCAATGACAAAATTTTGAAATGTCAAATGAGTTTCTAATTCACTTCTCCAAGTCAAGTAATTTGATCCATTCAAGATCTCGACCTTGAAAAGCCAACTACTAGTTTCCATACTACAAATTTTATAATGGATAGCTCAAATACACAACAAATACATTTCAATAATAAATAATCTATGATTTCATTGATTCAAATAGGAATTACTATGATGATCTTATATTAGCTCATTTAGGAGACTAACACAAATCACAACATTCTACAAATCATAAACAAAATCAGAATTGGGATTAAATTATAATCTTATATTATTTCCTTTAGGAGAATAATACAAATCGGGAAATCCTACCAATAAAATCCATAATAATCACAATAAACAATAAAAGCCTGTTTTGACTCTCTTTTATTTTCACAAATAAATTTTTAAAAAATTCTATACTTATTTCTTCTCTACATCAATTTAACCTTTGGGTCAAATTGATTAGAGTTAAAAATAAATGCAGAATAATAATATTTATAAATTAAAATAACCTCAAAATTCTTTGAAAAAATATTTGGTTATTTTAACTCATAAATATATCCACGAGTAAATAATAATAATAATTTATTTTCATTAACTCAAATAGTCATTAGCTTAATTAATCAAGATTAATTAATCTTGATTAACATAACCACCACCCGAGATTGAATTCGAATTGCAATTCAATTGAAATGAATTATATTGAATCGTAATTTTACATAAAAGTCCTTTCAAGATGTTAATTTACAAAAAATTTCAAAAATTGTCATCACAAATCAAAATTTTGGAAACCAATCTCAAATTTTTCTCCACCAATAAAATTGTGGATACCAATAGACTATTCAATATTATTTTCAGTCAAAACCTCAGACAAAAACTCGATTTTCTCAAATGGATTTCAAAAAAATCAACAGAAAATAAATTATAATTTGATTCTTTGCAAACCAACCATCAAAAATAGGTTCTCATACTATTTGTGAATACTGATTTTACCTTTTGATGCAAGATCCATGAGAAAAACGAGTTTAAAACCAAATTAAATAAATTTATATAACTCAGGACCTGAAATAAAGTTCTTAAATCTTTATCTGCGATTCTCAGTTGATTTACCTTTAATTTTTACCACTCTATGATGGGAAAGAGTCGAAGAGGATGAAAAATTTTCAAATAGGAAGAAATCCTTCAAACGAGATGAGAACGGAGAAGAATAAAAAAAAATTTTCAATTCAATTCACTTTGTCCCTGTTTCGTGAATTATAACCGACTTTGATTTGATTTTTTGCAAATAGGCTCTCCAAATTCAATATAATTATAAATCAAATTTTTATGATTAGAAATAAGGTCAAATATTTAAAAAAGGACTCAATATCAAATAATTTAAATAAATCAATTTAAATTCGATTTTAAATTAGATTCAATCTCATAAAATTTATCCTCCTCCAACCAGATAACCTTTAGGTGAGACTAGATACTGAATATATTATAAAACATTTCGACTCATCACGGAACATCCAAATGAGTACACACACATAAAATTTGGCATCGTCTATACTGTCATCCACTGTCATATAAATATTAATCAGACAGTTAAGCTTGAGTCACTCACTACATTTTTAAATTGTCTCATCCGAATTGTACAATCAAATTTATTTAAAAAATAAATCAATAAACAGTTTATAAAGTGACAAGATTAACAAAACAAACCACCACTATGCTCCTTGTAAAATCCATTTGAAGGAATAAAGTTCAAGAGCAACATTCAGTAAAACATGAAGAGGAAAAAATTCACACACAACTAGCATCTAGTGATGCATAGGAAAAGAAAATATCATAGTTTTGTGGTTATATTCAAATTAATATAGCAGAATGTCATCCTGTGAAAACCCACAAGCAACCATCTAATGATTAAACAATAAGGGAAATCAGACAGTACAAGAAGCAAATGATATCAAGAAAAACAAGTACACAATCAACGAGCAGACCAGATCCTAGAACATACGTTGAATAGGTCACCATAAGAAAAAGGCAATACAAATATATCCTGCAAATTCTACTTAAAAAAATCAAACTGAACTAATAATAGCATTACTTTAACTCTTTCATGAAGTATGTCCTTCAGTACTGTCAACATGGGTCTGGCCAAAGGAGTAGCAGTCAGCTGGTTATGGTGTGTTTGAAGAAGCACAGTAGTAATCCTAGAGACAAGCTCAACCTTCACGCAATTACAGTTCAGGGGTAAAACTAGCATACTTCACAGCAGAAGATTCATTGGAACAAAGAAGCAAGTTAAAATTAAAATTAGCCACATATGAAAAGGGTAACTATGAATCCCAAAAAAAAAAAAATTGCAAGGAATGTGATGCAGAAGCTCAGAGGAGGAGAAAACGTTAGCTTATACAAATGCAATATCTATAATGGCCTTGTAAGTCCATGGCTTTTCTTAACTTTAATAGTTACAAGTCCATCAATAAGAAAAATACAAGCAAAATAAAATAAAATGGCAGAAGGAGATTCTCTTACCAAAACCAGCGGACAATATGTACGCGTAGATTAATGAAATGAAAATAGAAGCATACAGCGACAGTAGTAGGGCAAGATCTAGATTCAGAAAATAGGAACACTGGATAACATTCAGTGAAAGCACAACCAGGATGTTCTTAAGAAGATATATATGTGCATTACCTTGTCAGGATTGGCAACCCATTCTTTCAAGTATGACATTAGGCTTCAGCGCATCAGAGAATGGCAAAGACTGCAACACAAGCATAATGAAGTAACACAAAAACTATATATCTAAATGCACATTAGTAAAAACCACTAAAATGTTTAGAAGTAGAATGTACCGGCAGGGTCTGTTCCAAATCATTGGCCTTAATATGGGAAAGTGCACTAAGAACATAATCAGAAGGTGACAATCTCCGCATAATTATATTTGGTTGGAACTGGGATGGCCTTCCATTTTTCGAATCCTCCTGAGGAACAGAAACCAAAATACAAAATGATACCTCAGCTGGAAAATACATATGGAGATACACAAATATGCACCATTACCTCAGCATGCAATGATATCTAACACACTGTTTGCAAAATGAATGCAAAGATTTCAGAGATGAAGCAATGAAATGTTAAAGCATTAGTACCCCTAAATCTAAATCAATAAGAAAACACAATACCTCTTTTTTTGCCACTTTAAAGAAGCTTTTTTTGTTTAAATGTTGATTGGTGTAGCACGTAGGGACAAGCCCTATCCAAAAACTTACTTCTCCAACAAAATTACTAAGGGTAGCATATTCTAATACTATGTGCTCCATTTAGTTTGTATTACATGTATGATTAAGCACAATACATAAATATAAGATAGTTCCTCAAGCAAATTTTTTTTTGAATATGAACTGCACAAGCTCATTCCTTTCACGAGTAAGACAGAACTCTTGCAGAGAGTTATCAAACATATTAAAACAGCTAGTTGTCCGCATTTCTGTGTTCTATTTCTTTTAGAACTTTGCATATTTTCATCATTCTACAGTTTTGTCACTGATTTGAAATGTTCATCCCAGGTAATGAAGAATAAAAACATAAATAGATAACAACAATGAAACAAAACAGATCGAGCATACCTTGTGTTCACTGATCCCTTTTTTTCTTCTTCAGCTCTGTCTAATGCATCAAGAATCGTGTCTGTTGCAGTAAGGGTTTCTTGAGTCCTCTTCCCCGGCACACCAACAGAGCCCTCCTCAGGAGGTTCTTCTTTTGGTGCATATCTGTTTTCATTTAAATAGTCCATGTCCTTTTCAAACATTTCCTCCAACCTCTTTTCCCTCTCTTCCTACAGAGTTGCAACAACAATTGCAGAAATTTACATAGCCAAACGATGGAAGTTCACATAAATTAGTACAACAAACATCTAAGTCAGCAATATATCTGCAGGTTAAGAAAAGTACCTCAATGAAAAAAGGTTCTTCTGTCCGATCCCAACGTCGAATTGAACGATCATGAGATCCTGTCCCAATAAAATCACCACGACTACTGATTGCTAGACACCATACTTCAGCATGAGGACCCTCAAGAGTAAGAAGCAACTCAAACTTATCAGCATCCCAATACTTGACAAGACGATTTTTTCCCACAGTAAATAAGTAATGAGTATTGCGTACAAACTGCACAGCCATCACACTGCAAAAAAGGGGTATATAAGTTGCATCAGTGCCTCTGCATTATATTAAAATTATTGACGCAAATAGAATTGATATTGCTCATGTCAAAAGTGACCTGTCAGCATGAGCAAAAATGGACTTGTGACAGTCACCGAAGTCCAAACCCCATATCTTCAAGTTTTTGTCTGCTGAACCACTAACTATAAGAGCTCTATCAGAAGAAATATCCGTACAAAGCATAGGAAGCTTGTTGTAGGGCTAAATATCAATGTCTACTTCAATTCACAATGTAGAAGAAGAACAGAAAAGAAAAAAATACACATAAGAAATTTATGTGACGAAAAAGATTCAGAGGATATTATATTAATAAAAAAAAGGAAAAGAAGATTATAACGATTGAGGCGAAACTCTAATAACATCAACTCTCACAAGAGACTAAATAGGCTAGTTATCACAAGACGTTTTGAGAGTATTGATTTATGTCTCTCTCTCACACTCTATATGAAACCCTTACACGAATTGGATATTTATAGATGTGACCTAACTAAATTTAAGTCAAACTAGAAGACTGAGTAAAATAAGACTTTTACTAATTTAAGTCTTCTAATAGAAGATAAATTCAGATAATGATTATGTCAACTAAATTACTTCCTAATATAATTAAGACTCTCTCGAAAATTTGACTCCATCTATATTGCCATCTATTGTTATACAAATATTAATTAGACAATCAAACTTGAGTTACTCATTATATTTCTAAACTGTTTGATCTGAATTACACAATCAAACTTATTTAAAAAATAAATCAATAAGCAGTTTATAAGACCACAGGACTAACAATCCTCCACTTGGCATATATATATATGTTTGTTTATACATATATAGGTAGATGTATCTTGAAAATAATTTTTTTAGAAAATAATTTTCACATAGGATTTCAGTTGTGCAATTCAGAGATAATGGATCATATCACTATTCCTCAATAGTCCCTTACATGTTTAACCATGGATAAATATATGCTAATGATATACCAACCGTTTTCATGTCAAAGCAAGTAAAGTATTACATCAGTTGAGTTGAATAATATCAAACATAAGCATAGATAATGTGCTCGTAGAATAAAGTATACAATAAAACATAACGGTAGTGAAAATTCTCATATCTTTTTCACTGACGGTCTACTTATTTCATACTTCTCTTATAAACACGTCACTTAGATGCACAAATTTTACTAAGGACATTCCACAAGTGCTAATGTACTTCATTTAAGTGAGAGGTATAAAACGGATATGATACTCAGTCATACCTTCACCTCAAGGATTTTAGAAATCACCTTCACATGATCACTAGGTTCTCATGTAGGTGATCATCACCATCCTAGCTAGTGACCCACGGTATTCCCAAGGACTTCATCTTCCAAATTAAAAGGTTAAAAATAAAACACATCAATGGAATCATTTTATATGGAGAAAGTAATATTATACTGATAAATAAACTGTAACCAAATAAAAATGCATGCAATAATTAAAACATAACATCATCTTTACAAATTATCCTCATACGATTAACATGCTCTTTAAATATTTTCACCGCAATAATATCATTGCCAAATTATTATGTAGATGAGATCCGTGAAATAATAATATTCTTTTTCTAAACTTTTTTACGGACATAATGAAATTGCAACTCAATATGTTTTGCTTTAGAATGACATTTAACATATTTAGTGAGAGATATAACTGCATCACTATCACAGACTATTTGCATTGGTTTGTCAATATAATCAACAACTTGAAGGTCAGGAAAAAATATTTCAACTACATAGCATGTTTACTGGCTTCACAATAAGTTATGTACTCTGCCTCCATTATTGATAAAACAGTAATAATTTATTTTATACTAGCCATGAAATAACTCCTTCTGCTAAAGTAAACACATATCCAGATGTTGATTTCAAACTATTCTCATATCCTCTCCAATCAAAGTCTATATATTAAAAAATATTTAATGGTTTATAACCATCAAATAAGAGCATATAATTTTAGGTTTTCTTCAAATAACAAAAATCCTACTTAACTGCTCTCCAATGAGTCATTCCTGAATTACTTTGATATCTGCCAAGAAGTCTTACAACAAAAGTAATATATGGATAGGTACAAATCATTAAGTACATGAAACTACCAACGGCTGAAGCATAGGAAATTTTCTGCATCTTATCTTCCATCTTTTAATTTCATTCTGAGTACATTACTGAAGATTAAGTTGATTATTTTTGATGATAGGTGATTCTCCAGTTTCACAATTATCTTTACCATATTTTTGAAGAATTTTAGTAATATAGGTCTTCTGAGAAAACTCAAGCAATCGATGTTTTCTGTCTCTGTATATCTTAATGACCAAAACATATGAAGTATTGTCAATATTCTTCATTTTAAAAACTGTAAACAACATCTTTTGAGTTTCTCTGAGAAAATTCAGTTCATTATCTGCTAATAAAATATCATCAACATATAACATCAATATTTGAACTTTACCTCCACTGATATTCAGGTATGCACAATTATCAGTTATATTCTCCTGAAAGTCAAATTTTGTGATTGACTTATGAAATTTAATATACTGCTGTCGAGACACTTGTTTTAAAGTATAAATAGTTTTATGTAATCTATAGACTTTTATTTCATCACTTTTTTTGATAAATCCTTCTGGCCGAATCATATAAATTTTTTCTTTAAGAATTTCATTTAGAAATGCTATTTTAACATCTATTTGAATGAGTTCATAGTCATAGCACGCAACCAATGCCATAAATATTCTTAATAAATCTTTTCTAGAGAACGGAGAAAATGTCTCATCATAATTAATTCATTCTCTTTGAGTGTATCATTTAGCAATTAATCTTGATTTATACTTGTGAATTTTACCATTGACTTTCAATTTAGTCTTATAGACTCATTGACAGTCAATTGGTTTATAGTTTACAGGAATTTGCACTAAAGATCAAATCTCATTTTTCTGCATCGAGTCAATTTCTTCAATTATTGCATTCAACCAAAATTTTGCATTATCACTACTTATGCCTTCTAAAAAATTCAATGGATCATTATTTTCTGTGATCAATGACACATATATCTCATCTAAATTATCCGAACTCTGAATATGCATATCTCAAGTTTTCTCTAAATATGCAATGTAGTTATCTGATATTGCTTATTTACGAATTCTTCTGGGTTGTTCATTTGACTGGTCTGGCATAACCATCAATGCTTCATCTTATTTAGCTCTATTTGACTCATCCTCAACTTCAAATCTTTTTCTTTTATTTTCTATGAAAGATATGTCCTGTTCAATAAATTTGACACCTCTACCTTCAAATATAGAACCCTGAACAAGATTATATAACCTATAACCTTTAGATCTGTTTGAAAAATCAATAAACTTACAACTCAAACTCCGAACTGCAATTTTTGGTATATTAAGTTCAGCAACTATAGCTTCTACATCACAGTCTCAAATTCTAAGATGATTTAGACTGGGTTTTCTACCAAGCCATAACTCAAAAATAGTTTTTGGAACATATTTGAATGATACTCTATTTAAAATGTATGTAACTATTTTCAGTGCTTCGCCCCATAAAGAGTCTGGTAATTTACTGAAAATCGGCATACAATGTACCGTGTCCACAAAGTTCTGTTCCATCTTTCTGTTACTCTATTTTACTCTGTGTTTCCTGGAATGATCGTATTTGTAATGATTCAATGCTCCTGTAAGAAGTTTTGAAAAATATCTGAAGTGTATTCACCTCCTCTATCTGACCTAATAGTTTTAATCATTCCTCCCAGCTGATTTTCAACTTCAGCTTTATACACCTTAAATATTTCAAACACATTCGACTTTTTATATACACATATCCATATTGTGAGTAGTCATCAATGAATGTTACAAAATACCTCTAGTCATTTCTTCTGACTACTCTATTCGGATCACAAACATCTGTATGGATTAAACCTAATAAATTATTAGACTTTAATGCCTTTGAAAATGATACTCTTATCATCTTACCTTTAACACAATCCACACAAACATCAAGATCATCAAAATTTATATTCTACAGAATTTCATCATGGCAGGGTCTCCCCAATCTATCTCTATTAATATAACATAAACAACAATGTCATAAACGAGAATAATTCTTATCCAACTGTAAATTTGGACCACAAGAAAACACATGTCTAAAATCGATATTATAGCACTGTACTGCAGAAATAACTTCTAGTTTTACATGTAATTTATATAAACCATCAGATACAGTACCAGTAGCAATAATAATACTATCAGACATCAAAGATATACAATCTTTGCTAAAAATAAAATAATAATCAGCCTCTATAAGTCTGAAGACTGACAATAAGTTACGTCTGATAGCTAGTGTAAAAGTTGTATTTGATTGTAAAACAGTATGATCACCATGGAGAACCAGAGTGTATATCCCAACACCAACAACCTCAGCTCACTCATTGTTCCCTATGAAGCATACTTCTCTTGGACTTTATTTACAACAGAGTTTGAGTATATACCAGCTACAGAAGTCGTCAAAGAAGCTCTATGGATAAAAGGATTGATAAGTGAAGTTGGTTTTTTTCAAAATATTCTTCCTATCTTTTGTGACAGTCAGAGTGTCATACATCTTACAAAAAATAAATGTACTACGCCAGATCAAAGCATATAGATATTCGATTTCACTTTATTCGGGATATTATTGAAGACAGCGAGATTTTTTGTATAAAACATTCATACTTCAAGAAATCCTACAAATATTTTGATGAAGGTAATTACGATTGACAAGTTCAAACTCTGTTTCGACTTGATCAATGTTCAAGGTCATTGATCCTGCCCCATAAGTTAATGGGAAAGACATTTATTGAAGATTCATATTCAAAGAAGAAGAGGATTCGAGCCAAGGTGGAGATTGTTGGCTTAATTGTGTTTCGAATCTGAATTTTTTAGAGATTCTTAATTATGTTAGGAAGCGATTTAGTTAATATAATTCTTATTTGAATTTATCTTCTACTAGAACACTTGAATTAGTTAAAGTCTTATTTTAGTCAGTCTTCTACTTTGACACAAACTTAATTAGGTCACATCTATAAATATCCTATTCATGTAAGGGTTTTATATAGAATGTGAGAGAGAGACATAAATCAATACTTTCAAAACGTCTTTTGACAGCTAGCTTATTTAGTCTCTTGAGAGAGTTGATGATATTAGAGTTTCCCCTCAATCGTTGTAATCTTCTCTTCCTTTTTTCATCAATATAATATCCTCTAAATCCTTTTCGTCACATAAATTTCTTATGTGTATTTTTCTTCTTTTTTGTTCTTGTTCTACATTGTGAATTAAAGTAGACATCGATATTTAGCATTGCAACAAGCTTCCTATGCTTTGTACGGATATTTCTTTGATAGAGCTCTTATAGTTAGTGGTTCGGCAGACAAAAACTTGAAGATATGGGGTTTGGACTTCGGTGACTGTCACAAGTCCATTTTTGCTCATGCTGACAGGTCACTTTTGACATGAGCAATATCAATTCTATTTGCGTCAATAATTTTAATATAATGCAGAGGCACTGATGCAACTTATATACCCCTTTTTTGCAGTGTGATGGCTGTGCAGTTTGTACGCAATACTCATTACTTATTTAGTGTGGGGAAAGATCGTCTTGTCGAGTATTGGGATGCTGATAAGTTTGAGTTGCTTCTTACTCTTGACGGTCATCATGCTGAAGCATGGTGTCTAGCAATCAGTTGTCGTGGTGATTTTATTGTGACAGGATCTCATGATCGTTCCATTCGACGTTGGGATCGGACAGAAGAACCTTTTTCATTGAGGTACTTTTCTTAACCTGCAGATATATTGCTGACTTAGATGTTTGTTGTCCTAATTTATGTGAACTTCCATCGTTTGGCTATGTAAATTTCTGCAATTGTTGTTGCAACTCTGTAGGAAGAGAGGGAAAAGAGGTTGGAGGAAATGTTTGAAAAGGACATGGACTATTTAAATGAAAACAGATATGCACCAAAAGAAGAACCTCCTGAGGAGGGCTCTGTTGGTGTGCCTGGGAAGAGGACTCAAGAAACCCTTACTGCAACAGACACGATTCTTGATGCATTAGGCATAGCTGAAGAAGAAAAAAAACGGATCAGTGAACACAAGGTATGCTCGATCTGTTTTGTTTCATTGTTGTTATCTATTTATGTTTTTATTCTTCATTACCTGGGATGAACATTTCAAATCAGTGACAAAACTGTAGAATGATGAAAATATGCAAAGTTCTAAAAGATAGATCACAGAAATGCGGGCAACTAGCTGTTTTAATATGTTTGATAACTCTCTGCAAGAGTTCTCTCTTACTCGTGAAAGGAATGAGCTTGTGCAGTTCATATTCAAAAAAATATTTGCTTGAGGAACTATCTTATATTTATGTATTGTGCTTAATGATACAAGTAATACAAACTAAATGAAGCACATAGTATTAGAATATGCTACCCTTAGTAATTTTGTTGGAGAAGTTTTTGGATAGGGCTTGTCCCTACGTGCTACACCAATCAACATTTAAACAAGAAAAGCTTCTTTAAAGTGGCAAAAAAAGAGGTATTGTGTTTTCTTATTGATTTAGATTTAGGGATACTGATGCTTTAACATTTCATTGCTTCATCTCTGAAATCTGTGCATTCATTTTGCAATATTGTGTTAGATATCATTGCACGCTGAGGTAATGGTGCATATTTGTGTATCTCCATATGTATTTTCCAGCTGAGGTATCATTTTGTATTTTGGTTTCTGTTCCTCAGGAGGATTCGAAAAATGGAAGGCCATCCCAGTTCCAACCAAATATAATTATGCGGAGATTGTCACCTTCTGATTATGTTCTTAGTGCACTTTCCCATATTAAGGCCAATGATTTGGAACAGACCCTGCCGGTACATTCTACTTCTAAACATTTTAGTGGTTTTTACTAATGTGCATTTAGATATATAGTTTTTGTGTTGCTTCATTATGCTTGTGTTGCAGTCTTTGCCATTCTCTGATGCGCTGAAGCTAATGTCATACTTGAAAGAATGGGTTGCCAATCCTGACAAGGTAATGCACATATATATCTTCTTAAGAACATCCTGGTTGTGCTTTCACTGAATGTTATCAAGTGTTCCTATTTTCTGAATCTAGATCTTGCCCTACTACTGTCGCTGTATGCTTCTATTTTCATTTCATTAATCTACGCGTACATATTGTCCGCTGGTTTTGGTAAGAGAATCTCCTTCTGCCATTTTATTTTATTTTGCTTGTATTTTTCTTATTGATGGACTTGTAACTATTAAAGTTAAGAAAAGCCATGGACTTACAAGGCCATTATAGATATTGCATTTGTATAAGCTAATGTTTTCTCCTCCTCTGAGCTTCTGCATCACATTCCTTGCAATTTTTTTTTTTTTTGGGATTCATAGTTACCCTCTTCATATGTGGCTAATTTTAATTTTAACTTGCTTCTTTGTTCCAATGAATCTTCTGCTGTGAAGTATGCTAGTTTTACCCCTGTACTGTAATTGCGTGAAGGTTGAGCTTGTCTCTAGGATTACTACTGTGCTTCTTCAAACACACCATAACCAGCTGACTGCTACTCCTTTGGCCAGACCCATGTTGACAGTACTGAAGGACATACTTCATGAAAGAGTTAAAGTAATGCTATTATTAGTTCAGTTTGATTTTTTTAAGTAGAATTTGCAGGATATATTTGTATTGCCTTTTTCTTATGGTGACCTATTCAACGTATGTTCTAGGATCTGGTCTGCTCGTTGATTGTGTACTTGTTTTTCTTGATATCATTTGCTTCTTGTACTGTCTGATTTCCCTTATTGTTTAATCATTAGATGGTTACTTGTGGGTTTTCACAGGATGACATTCTGCTATATTAATTTGAATATAACCACAAAACTATGATATTTTCTTTTCCTATGCATCACTAGATGCTAGTTGTGTGTGAATTTTTTCCTCTTCATGTTTTACTGAATGTTGCTCTTGAACTTTATTCCTTCAAATGGATTTTACATGGAGCATAGTGGTGGTTTGTTTTGTTAATCTTGTGACTTTATAAACTGTTTATTAATTTATTTTTAAAATAAATTTGATTGTACAATTCGGAATATCGTGGGTCACTAGATAGGTTGGTGATGACCACCTACATAACGACTTAGTGATCATGTGTAGTGATTCTGAAATACTTGAGGTGAAAGTATGACTGGGCATCATATTTGTTTTATATCCTTCATTAGATAAAGTGCATTAGCACTTGTGGAATGTCCTCAGTATAATTTGTGCATATAAGTGACGTATTTCTGAGAAAAGTACGAAACGAGTAGACCGTCAATGGAAAAGGTATTAAAATTCTCATTACCGTTATGTTTTATTGTATACCTTGTTTTACAATAACATTAGTTATACTTATGTTTGATGTTATTCAGCTCAACTGATATAGTACTTTACTTATTTTGACATAAAAACGACTGATATATCATTGGTATACATCTATTCATGTTTAGACATGTATAGGAACTGTTGAGGAACAATGGTATAATCCATTATCTTTGAATTGTATAGTTGGGATCCCATGTAAAAATTATTTTCTTAAAAAATTATTTTTATTATACATTTACATATATATATATAAATAAATAGATCTATAAGCCAAGTGGGGGATTGTTAGACCTGTGGCTTTATAAACTGTTTATTGATTTATTTTCTTAAATAAGTTTGATTGTGCAATTCGGATTGGACAGTTTGGAAATATAGTGAGTAGCTCAAATTTGACTATCTGATTAATATTTGTATAACAATAAATTACAGTATAAATGAAGCCAAATATCATATGTGTGTGCTTATTTGAGTGTTCCGTGATGAGTTGAAATATTTTACAGTATATTTAGCATCTGGTCTCACCTTGAGATTCTCTGATTATATGAGGATAAATTTTATAAGACTAAATCTAATTACAAATTAAATTTAAATTGATTTATTTATATTGTTTGAAATTTAGAATTTTTTTAAAATATTTAATTTTATTTATAATTAATAAATTTTGTTCTATAATTATATCTAATTTGACAAATTTAGAAAAGAAATCAAACAATGATTACTTAGAGAATAGGATGAGTGATATGACCCAGTTGCTTGCCGATATTACACCTTATTTTACTTATGACTTCGTCCGTTTTATAATTTAATTTCTTTTTTAATTCTTCAATTAATAACTGGATTTACGTCAATGATATGTTTTAGCAGTCTGATTAGTAGTATAATGAAGAAAAACATCGGCTGCTCTCTTAACTAAAAGGATTGTACTGTTTAGTTCCAATTCTTATACAAGCTGGTCAACAAGACCTTATTTGTTCTAGGAAAATACATTACGTCTTGTTAAGCTCTTACTACCGGCACGAAGGTGTTGCACTCGTTGCCTAATTGTGTCCTCCTCCCCCACCACTCCCATATCCTGAACCAGAACCATATCCAGAGCCGCAGCCAGATCCTCCACCGCCACCTCCGCCTCCACCGCCGCCGCCGCCGCCGCTTCCATACCCCCCACCGTGGGCACCTCCAGAACCATACCCAGAGCCAGAGCCAGAGCCAAATCCAGACCCACTTCCACCACCTTGTCCTCCACCACCTCCGCCACCGCCACCACTACCATACCCTCCACCATGTGCACCTCCACCACCATAACCGGAACCAGAGCCAGAGCCAGAGCCATATCCAGACCCACTTCCACCACCTTGTCCTCCACCACCTCCGCCACCGCCACCACTTCCATACCCTCCACCATGCGCTCCTCCACCACCATAACCAGAGCCAGAGCCCGAGCCCGAGCCATAACCAGAGCCTCCACCGCTCCCCTCGCCTCCGCCGCCACCACCTCCTCCCCCATGTCCGTATCCTCCTCCATTCGTTCCACCGCCACCTTCACCATATCCAGAGCCACCTCCATGGCCGGAACCGGAGCCGGAGCCAGATTCTCCGCCACCGCCACCCCCACCCTCACCGCCACCACCGCCGCCACCACCAGAGACTTCATTCAAGGATCTTGCGGCAGTGGCAAGGCCAATAGCCAGCAGAAGGATGAATGCCAAAACAGCAAATTGCATGTTTTTAGCCATCGTTGAGCTCAAGTTCGAACGAGAGATGAGTGGGATGTGAAGCAAGTGATGATGTATTTATAGCTTGCGAGGGTTGCATGGAGCCGTGAATAGGACTTAACGTGTGAAATTAGGACTTATTGCAACGCGGCAAGTGGATGATTTTGCTGTTGACGATTAGGCAATGGAAGATCTCACTTAGCTACTAGATTCTTGACTAAATTGTTTTATATTCTTTAATCGTATTCTAAAGTCATCTTACTGATTCAAATACAAAATACTAATTCTATTCCTATTTCACGTAAGTCGAGGATATTTTCGGTATGATTCTGAGTATATCCTGCTACCAGATGAACCCTAAAACGGTCTTTGGCATCGGACGATTCATCCTGCGATTCTAAATGAGCTTCGACTCGGTCAAAAGAAAGGCTTCCATTAGGAGAATCCAAAATACTAGTTAGCCACTTGCATGATCGTTATCTAGTTGAGAAGACTTGAGGTCAAATGACGTTTACAGCACACGGAAGCTAATCTTGTCGGCAATTTGGACTGCGAGCCTCTCATGAGACTTTGGCCACTGGTTTTGGACTTGGGAGCGCTGTATCATTTTCCAATCTCTGGAAAATAACTAGGCATGTCGGTAGTACATGTAACTCGGAGTAAATTTCTAGAGGAATTATGCAACTCGGAACAAATTTTCAGAGGAAAAATGGTCGTAATGTCTGGCGTTTTTGCCCATCATCAATTTCTCTGAGTTTCATTCCTGTGAACCTACTCCGAAGACGGGAATTATAACGCGTCTATCCATCGTTTACAGCTAAGACTTTTAGGTTAATTAATCCCATTTGGTTCCCTCGCTTTCGTCACTGGTATGCTTTTCAATCTCTTTGAATTTCATCACTTAGCTAGAAATTCTCTCCAGCTCTACTGTCACACCCGTTGTGAGTGGTAGGTGCCATCACAACGAGATCATGTAACGGACCTCATGATCTCAGAGGTAATGGAGTGCCTCCAGTATGTGTGTGCACAGGCAGTACACATACGAGCAAACAACCAGCTGTGGTGGTCGGTACCACTACGAGGAGTATCATGCGAGGGAGCGCATGATCATGCGAGGCGACGGACTGCCTCCAACATATATGTGCGCGGGCAGCACACATAGCAGCAAGTGACGGAGTCACGACATGTTCGGATGGAGACCCAAACAGCCCAAACAGTCCTGCAGAGCGAATAGCGGGACAGGTTAGCTAAAGTGAGCTGCAGGAGCATGCGAACAGCCTTAACACTTGACATCGCAGGCTGAAGACACGTGGCTGCAGGCTGGAGAACCAGAGCTGCAACTGTCAAGGGACACGTGGCCAGCAAAGAGGCAATTGAGGGCTCGTGGGACAGGTGGCAGCAGCCCAGACAGGCAACTAACTGCCAGGAGAACATGGCCTCCAGCGGTTGAACTGCAAGGAGAACATTGTGGAACATGTTCTCCATGATCTCCAGCAGTTGCTCACAGCCAAATATGTGTACTATAAATAGAGTAGGGGGTCTATTGAGTTGGACACACACAGGTAGAGAGACTTGTAGTGTCACTCCATATTAAGAGTTGTATTTCCTTTTATGTGAGCAATAAAAGGTTGGTAAGGTTGCTGTACTTCTCTTCTCCTCTATACTCTTGTGGGCTTGTACGAGTTTAGCGGGCTGAGGTGGGCGAACCTTGGCGCCATCACGGGTGAAATTTCAAGGTAGAAATTCGCCGGTGTGATAAGTGGTATCAGAGCCCGGTTTGGTGAGAAACCGGATCAGCGGAAGCCAAGATCAACAAAAGCCATGGTGACGCAAGTGGAGCTTCGGGATCGGTTGATTCGCATTGAGGAGATGCTGGGGAATCCTCCAACCGAAGATGCGGGAAGCTTATGGGCGCAGTTGGCTTGGCAAGAGAGGCAAAATGCTGCTCTCAAGGAGGCCCTTGCGAGTGAGGTAAAAAATGCGGAGGAAAGGTATGCTGCGATCATGGACTCATCATGTATGCTGATTTCTGCGGAAGAATCATCATGCTTTATACAAACAGCGTATGGAGGGAAAACTGCAGCAGCGGGTATGTAGTCTCCCCAACAGCTGAAAGTATGTCTCAAGAGGGGCGAGACCACCTATGTTGCAGCACTGATCGAGATACAATCGGATCGGGTCGTGGAGGTACCTAATGATGTTGCAACTATCCTGGTGGATTACGCGGACGTGATGCCACCAAAACTGCCCAACGAACTTCCCCCTCGGCGGGCAGTTGACCACAAGATTGAGCTGGAGCCAAGTGCTAAAGCTCCAGCTCAAGCCCCTTATCGTTTGGCAAATGCGGAGCTTTTGGAGCTGAGAAAGCAGCTCAATGAACTGTTGGACGCGAGACTGATCCAACCGTCGAAAGCCCCGTATGGTGCCCCGGTTTTGTTTCAACGGAAACAAGATGGTTCATTTCGGATGTGCGTGGACTATCGGGCACTAAACAAGGTGACTATTAAAAACAAGTACTCGGTGCTGAATGCAGGTGACTTGTTTGATCGATTGGCCAAGGCGACATACTTCACTAAGTTGGACTTGCGATCGGGGTATTGGCAAGTCCGGATTGCTGAGGAAGATGAGTCAAAGACGACATGTGTCACGAGGTATGGCTCATTTGAGTTCCTAGTCATGCCTTTTGGATTGACAAATGCTCCAGCAACCTTTTGCAACTTGATGAATAAAGTATTGTATGAGTTCTTGGATCAATTCGTGGTGGTGTACTTGGATGACATTGTCATCTACTCGGAGACGTTGGCAGACCACGTCGACCACCTCAAAAAAGTATTCTCTCGGCTTAGAGAATACAAGCTCTTCGTCAAGAAGGAGAAATGCAAGTTCTGTCGGAAGGAAATCAGGTTCCTTGGGCACAGGGTGAGCAAGGGACAGATACAAATGGATGAGAGGAAGATTCAGGCAATCATCGATTGAGCGGCCCCAACAAAGATATCGGATCTTCGTTCTTTCCTCGGTTTGGCTAACTACTATAGAAGATTCATTCAGGGTTATTCAAGGAAAGTGAATCCCCTGACTGACTTGCTGAGGAAGGATCAAAACTGGGCATGGATGGACTCATGCCAAGCGGCATTTGACCAGCTGAAGGCAGCAGTATCAACAGAACCGGTGCTGCGATTGCCTAACTTCGAGCTTCCATTCGAGGTACATACGGATGCCTTAGATCGTGCTCTTAGGGGAGTTCTTGTTCAGGAAGGACACTCAGTGGCGTTTGAGAGCCGCAAGCTCAAGGATGCGGAGCAACGTTACACCACACATGAAAAGGAAATGACAGCAGTGGTGCACTGCTTGGACACCTGAAGGCATTATCTATTGGGAACGAAGTTCAGAGCTGTAACATATAATGTTGCGAACACCTACTTCAAAACCCAAAAGAAATTAACCCCCAAACAAGCTCGGTGGCAGGAGCTCTTGGCTGAGTTTGATTTCATGTGGGAGCACAAGCCTGGACGATAGAATCAAGTCGCGGATGCATTAAGCCGAAGGGAGCTGCAATGCTACATAGCTGCACTATCTACAGTGCAATCAACCATGCTGGAGAGGGTTAAAGAGCAAGCCGACGCAGACCCATAATACATCCAACTCAGGGGAGAGGTACATGAAGGGGTAATTAAGTGTTATTGGCTTGAAGATAACTTGTTGTATGCTAGAGGAAATAGGTTGTACATCCCGAAGGCGGGAGGGCTGAGGCGTGAGCTACTGCGAGAGACTCATGATCCTCAATGGGCAGGACATCCTGGAGGGCAAAGGATGATGGCACTCTTGTCCAGGTCATACTATTGGCCAAAAATGGGGGAAGACGTCGAGATGTACGCCAAGACTTGTCTTGTGTGCCAGCTTGACAAGACGGAGAGGAAGAAACAGGCAGGGCTGCTGCAACCCCTGCCTATTCCGGAGAAGCCGTGGCAGTCCATTTCCATGGACTTTGTTTCGGGCTTTCCCAAGGCTTTCCCAAAGTGGATGGGATGAGCTCAGTGCTAGTCGTCGTCGATCGACTCTCGAAGTATGCGGTGTTCATACCAACACTACAAGCTTGTCCAGCAGAGGTAGCAGCTGGGCTGTTCTACAAGCATGTGGTGAAGCATTTCGGTGTTCCGAAAGACATTATGAGTGAAGTTCTCTACGGCTAATCACGCACAGACGGATGGCCAAACGGAGCACATCAATGGTGGAGGAATACTTAAGGCATTATGTGACGGCCAGCCAGGAGAATTGGTTGGAGCTGTTGGACACAGCCCAATTTTGTTATAACATCCACAGGTCGTCGGCTACAGGAATGAGTCCTGCAGAGCTTGTCATGGGACGACAGCCTCTCACTCCTCTCGAGTTGGCTCAATCGACGGACCAAGGAAAGTGTCCTGCTGCATATCGCTTCGCCAAGGAGAAGGAGGAGCTGATAGAACAAGCTCGGGACAGCTTGCGCAAGGCAGCAAAATGCATGAAGAGGCATGCGGATGAATGAAGGCATTCATTGGAGTTCCAGGTCGGGGACATGGTGCTGCTGAAACTCACTCCACAGATATGGAAGAAAATCAGCAGCAAGACCGCACATCGTGGGTTGGTACCAAGGTATGACGGCCCCTTCGAGGTAATGAAGAAAGTCGGGCAGGTTGCTTATCGGTTGAAGCTACCCGACAGGCTGAAGGTACACCCAACGTTCCATGTAAGTTTTCTCAAATCTTTCAACAGGGACTTGCTTGGAGATAGACAGCAAGAAAGGAGAGCTCCACCAGTAGTTCGAAAGCAATTCGACAAGGAGGTCGAAAAGATCCTTGCACACCGGACTATGGGGCAAAGCAAGAAGAATCGACGAACTGATTTTCTTGTGAAGTGGGAAGGCGGCAACGAGGCCGATGCCACGTGGAAGCGGGACTCTACACTATGGCAATTCGAGAAACAAATCAAGGAGTACATGGACTCTACTCCGACGAGGACGTCGGACTCTCCTGGTGGGGGTGGTTTGTCACACCCGTTGTGAGTGGTAGGTGCCACCACAATGAGATCATGTTATGGATCTCATGATCTCAGAGGCAATGGAGTGCCTCCAGCATGTGTGTGCACGGGCAGCACACATACGAGCAAACAACCAGCTGTGGTGGTCGGTGCCACTACGAGGAGTATCATGCTAGGGAGCGCATGATCATGCGAGGCGACGGACTACCTCCAACATATGTGTGCGCGGGCAGCACACATAGCAGCAAGTGACGGAGTCACGACATGTTCGGATGGAGACCCGAATAGCCCAAACAGTCCTGCAGAGCGAACAGCGGGATAGGTTGGCTAAAGTGAGCTGTAGGAGCATGCGAACAACATGAACACTTGGCGTCCCAGGCTAAAGACACGTGGCTGTAGGCTGGAGAATCAGAGCTGCAACTGTCAAGGGACACGTGGCCAGCAAAGAGGCAATTGAGGGCTCGTGGGACAGGTGGCAGCAGCCCAGACAGTCAACTAACTACCAGGAGAACATGGCCTCCAACGGTTGAATTACAAGGAGCGGTTGAACTGCAGGGAGAATATTGTGGAACATGTTCTCTATGATCTCCAGCAGTTGCTCACAGCCAAATATGTGTACTATAAATAGACTAGGGGGTCTATTGAGTTGGACACACACAGGTAGAGAGACTTATAGTGTCACTCCGTATTAAAAGTTGTATTTCCTTTTATGTGAGCAATAAAAGGTTGGTAAGGTTGTTGTACTTCTCTTCTCCTCTATACTTTTGTGGGCTTGTACGAGTTTGGCGAGCTGAGGTGGGCGAACCTTGGCGCCATCACGGGTGAAATTTCAGGATAGAAATTCGCCGATGTGACATCTTCCATACTCTATAGCCTGGTAGTTTCCAATGGTTAACAATGAAAATTGTAGTCCACGACGATGACCATGACGGTCAATAATTGGCATTTTAAGGTTTTGGCATTACTCTTTACACTATTGAATCACCTATTATGTCTAGCCAATTGGAAAAATAATACAAAACAGATAAATTAGCAAAACTGATAATTAGAAGAACAGTTTTTTGAAATAATTTGTGCCAATTTACCATATGTTTATTCTGCCAAAGAATCACTTCAAAGCATTCATGATAGATTTATTGGGTCTTCTGAAGTCAAAAAATTATCTTTGACTCGCAAGCTCCACAACACAAAATTGACGAAGCATGATAATGTTCGAAAACGTATCTTGACAATGTTTTCAATTGCACATGAGTTAAAAAGTTTAGATTTGAATCTTGATGATGAATACGTCATTTACTGTATACTGGACTCACTGCCTACATCCTTTGAGACTTTTATTATCAATTATAACACACATGATCATCATTAGACAATGAATGAATTGCTGAATCAGTACATCTCAGAGGATGAAAGAAAAAAAAGACTGTTAAAGCTGAACTTGCTAAAATTGAATCAGCAAGTTTGGTTGAGAAGAAATAGAAATTTAATTCTCAGTTTAGAAAATCTTTCAAGAAGCAAGCTTAGAAGAAGAAATGTGTAAAGAGCAAAGATGATGTGAAAGAAAAATTACATGCTTAGTTAAAAGAAAAAGGCTGCTTTTATTACAAAAGGAAAAGATATTTTGTAAAAGACTGTTACAAATTGAAATTTTTGCAGGAAAAGAAGCAAGGTAAATTTAAATGTCTGATTTGTTTTGAGTCAAATTATATTGATATTTCTCCTGATGCAAAGATTGTAGTCTTGGGATCATTGGTCCCTATATCAACTATTATGCAGGGATTCCTGGATCTAAGAAAACCATATGATCAGGAGAAGTATGGTTCATAGGGAACAATGAGTGAGCTGAGGTTGTCGGTGTTGAGATATACACTTTAGTTCTCCATGGTGGTCATACTATTTTACTATTAAATATAGTTTTTACACCAACTATCATGCGTAACTTACTGTTAGTCTCCAGACTTACAGAAACTGGTTACTGTTTTATTTTTAGCAAAGACTATGTATCTCTGATGTATGATAGTGTTATTGTTGCTACTGGTATTGTATCTGATGATTTATATAAATTGCATATAAAACTAGAAGTTGTTTCTGCAGTACAGTACTATAATATTGATTCCAGATATATATTTTCTTGTGGTCCGAATGTACAGTTGGATAAGATTTCTTCTCGTTTATGACATTGTCATTTAGGTTATATTGGTAGAGATAAATTGGAGAGACTTTGCCATGACAAAATTATATAGAATATAAATTTGGATGATTTTGATATATGTGTGAATTGTGTTAAAGGTAAGATGACAAGAGCATTATTTTCAAAGTCATTAAGGTCTAACAATTTATTAGATTTAATCCATACAGATGTTTATGGTCCAAATGGGATAATCAAAAGGAATGGTCAAAAGTATTTTGTAACATTCATTAATGACTACTCACGATATGGATATGTGTATCTGCTGTATAGAAAGTCGAATGTGTTTGAAATATTTAAGGTGTATAAAGCTGAAGTTAAAAATCAATTGAGAGGAAAAATTAAAACTATTAGATCATATAGAGGAGGTGAATACACTTCAGATATTTTTCGAAACTTCTTACAGGAGCATGGAATCATTGCAAATACGACCATTCCAGGAAACGTAGAGTAAAATGGAATAGCAGAAAGAAGAAACAGAACTTTGTGGACGTGGTACATTGTATATTGATTTTCAGTAAATTACCAGACTCTTTTTAGGGCGAAGTACTGAAAATAGTTATATACATTTTAAATAGAGTGTCATGCAAATCTGTTCCTAATACTCCTTTTGAGTTATGACATGGAAGAAAACTCAGTCTAAATCATCTTAGAATTTGGGGTTGTGATGTAGAAGGTAGAGTTGCTGAACTTAATATACCAAAAACTACAGCTCGGAGTTTGAGTTATAAGTTCATTGATTTTTCGAAAAGATCTAAAGGTTATAGGTTATATAATCTTGTTCAGGGTTTCATATTTGAAAGTAAAGATATCAAATTTATTGAACAGGGCATATCTTTCACAAGAAGTAAGAGAAAAAGATTTGAAATTGAGAATAAGTCAGATAAAGCTAAACAAGATGAAGTACTAATGACTATGCTAGACCAGCCATATGAAAAATCCAGAAGAATTCGTAAATCAGCTATATCATATGACTATTTTACATATTTAGAGGAAACTTGATATATGTATATTTAGAGTTTAGATAATTTAGATGAGATATTTATATCATTGATCACAGAAAATGATGATCCATTGAATTTTTTAGAAGCCATAAGTAGTAAAAATGCAAAATTTTGGTTAAATGCAATGATTGAAGAAATTAACTCAATGCAGAAAAATGAGGTTTTGTCTTTAGTGTAAACTCTTGTAAATTATAAACCAATTGACTATCAATGGATCTATAAAACTAAATTGAAAGCCAATGGTGAAATTAACAAGTATAAATCAAGATTAATTACTAAAGGATACATTCAAAGAGAAAAAATTGATTATGATGAGACATTTTCTCTAGTCTCTAGAAAAGATTTATTAAGAATCTTTACGACATTGGTTGCGTACTATGACTATGAACTCATTTAGATAGATGCTAAAATAGCATTTTTTAAATGAAATTCTTAAAGAAAAAATTTATATGATTCGGCCAGAAGGATTTATCAAAAAAGTGATGAAATAAAAGTCTGTAGATTACATAAACTATTTATACTTTAAAACAAGTGTCTTCACAGTGGTATATTAAATTTCATAAGATAATCACAAAATTTGACTTTTGGGAGAATATGGCTGATAATTGTGGATACCTGAAGATCAGTGGGAGTAGAGAAACTCAAAGAATGTTCTTTACAGTCTTTGAAATAAAGAATCTTGACAATACTTCATATGTTTTGGGCATTAAGATATATAAAGACAGAAAGCGTCGATTGTTTGGGTTTTCTCAGGAGACCTATATTGTTAAAATTTTTCAGAAATATGGTATAGATAATTGTGAAGCTAGAGAATCATCTATAGTCAAAGATAATAAACTTAATTTTCAACAATATCCTCAGAATAAAATTGAGAGACAGAATATACAGAAAATTCTCTATGCTTCAGCTGTTGGCAGTTTGATATACTTAATGATATGTACCCATCCAACTATTGTTTTTTTTGTGAAACTTCTTGGCAGATATCAAAGTAATCCAGGAATGACTCATTAGAGAGCAATTAAGCAAGTTCTTCGTTATTTGAAGAAAACTCAAAATTATATACTCTTATTTGATGGTTATAAATCATTAAATATTTTTTAATATACAGACTTTGATTGGAGAGGATGTGAGGACAGTTTGAAGTTAACATCTGCATATGTATTTACTTTGATAGAAGGAGTTATTTCATAGCGTAGTATGAAATAAACTATTACTGCTTTGTCAACTATGGAGGCAGAATACATAGTTTATTGTGAAGCTAGTAAACATGCTATATGATTGAAATATTTTCTTTCTGACCTCCAAGTGGTTGATTATATTGACAAGCCAATACAGATAGTCTGTGATAATGATGCAGCTATATCTCTCACTGGGGATGCTGATGTCATTCTAAAACAAAGTATATTGAGTTACAATTTTATTATGTTCATAAAAAAAATTTAGAAAAAAGATATTATTATTTCACGGATCTCCTACGTAGATAATCTGGGTGACCCAATGACTAAAGGTCTTGCGGTAAAAATATTTAAAGAGCATGTCAATCGTATGGGGATAATTTGTAAAGATGATGTCATGTTTTGATTGTTACATGTATTTTTATTTGGTTACAGTTTATTTGTCAGTACAATATTACTTTCTCCATATGAAATGATTCCATTAATGTATTTTATTTTTAATCTTTTAATTTGGAAGATGAAGTCCTTGGGAATACCGTGGGTTACTAGGTAGGTTGGTGATGACCACCGACATGAGGACTTAGTGATCATGTATAGGTGATTCCTGAAATACTTGAGGTGAAGGTATGACTGGACATCATATCCATTTTATACCTCACTTAGATGAAGTGCATTAGCACTTGTGGAATGTTCTCAGTAAAATTTATGCATCTAAGTGATGTGTTTCTGAAAGAAGCACGAAACGAGTAGACCGTCAGTGGAAAAGATATAACAATTCTCATTACCGTTATGTTTTATTGTATGTCTCATTCTACGAGCACATTGTCTATACTTATATTTGATATTATTCAGTTCAACTGATATAATACTTTACTTGCTTTGACATGAAAACGGTTGGTATATCATTAGCATATATCCATCCATGGTTGGGCATGTATGAGGAATAGTGATATGATCCATTATCTCTGAATTGCACAGTTCGAATCCCATGTGATATGAAATATTTTTTTTTGACCTTCAAGTGGTTAATTATATTGACAAGTCAATGCAAATAGTCTGTGATAGTGATGCAGTTATATCTCTCACTAAGTATGCTAAATGTCATTCTAAAATAAAGCATATTGAGTTGCAATTTCATTATGTCCGTAAAAAAGTTTAGAAAAAGAATATTATTATTTCACGGATCTCATTTGCATAATAATTTGGCAATGATATTATTATGGTGAAAATATTTAAAGAGCATGTTAATCGGATGAGGATAATTTGTAAAGATGATATTATGTTTTAATTATTACATGCATTTTTATCTGGTTACAGTTTATTTATCAGTATAATATTACTTTCTCCATATGAAATGATTCCATTGATGTGTTTTATTTTTAACCTTCTAATTTAGAAGATGAAGTCCTTAGGAATACTGTGGGTCACTAGGTAGGATGGTGATGACCACCTACATGAGAACCTAGTGATCATGTGTAGGCAATTTTTAAAATGCTTGAGGTGAAGGTATGACTGGGCATCATATCCGTTTTATACCTCTCACTTAAATGAAGTACATTAGCACTTGTGGAATGTCCTTAGTAAAATTTATGCATCTAAGTGACGTGTTTGTAAGAGAAGTATGAAATGAGTAGACCGTTAGTGAAAAAGATATGAGAATTTTCACTACCGTTGTATTTTTTTGTATGTCTTATTCTACGAGCACATTGTTTATGCTTATGTTTGATATTATTCAACTCAACTGATGTAATACTTTACTTGCTTTGATATAAAAACAGTTGGTATATCATTAGCATATATTTATCCATGGTTAGGCATGTAAGGGGACTATTGAGGAACAATGATATGATCCATTATCTCTGAATTGCACAGTTGGAATCCTATGTGAAAATTATTTTTGCAAAAAATTTCAATATACATCTACCTATATATGTATAAACAAACATATATATAGGCCAAGTGGAGTATTGTTAGTCCTGTGGTCTTATAAACTGCTTATTGATTTATTTTTTAAATAAGTTTGATTGTATAATTCGGGTCAAACAGTTCAGAAATATAATGAGTAACTCAAGTTTGATTGTCTAATTGATATTTGTATAACAATAGATGACAATATAGATGGAGTCAAATTTTCAAAAGGGTCTTAATTATATTAGGAGGTAATTTAGTTGATATAATCCTTATCTGAATTTATCTTCTATTAGAAGACTTAAATTAGTAAAAGTCTTATTTTAGTCAATCTTCTACTTTGACTCAAACTTAATTCGGTCACATCTAGAAATATCCTATTCATGTAAGGGTTTCATCTATAGAGAGAGAGAGAGACATAAATCAATACTCTCAAAACGTCTTGTGATAACTAGCCTATTTAGTCTCTTGATCTTAGAGTTTCACCTCAATCGTTATAATCTTCTCTTTCTTTTTCTCATTAATATAATATCCTCATAATCCTCTTCGTCACATAAATTTCTTATGTGTATTTTTCTTTTTTTTTGTTCTTCTTCTACATTGTGAATTGAAGTAGACATCGATATTTAGCACTACAACAAGCTTCCTATGCTTTGTACGGATATTTCTTTGATAGAGCTCTTATAGTTAGTGGTTCAGCAGACAAAAACTTGAAGATATGGGGTTTGGACTTCGGTGACTGTCACAAGTCCATTTTTGCTCATGCTGACAGGTCACTTTTGACATGAGCAATATCAATTCTATTTGCGTCAATAATTTTAATATAATGCAGAGGCACTGATGCAACTTATATACCCCTTTTTTGCAGTGTGATGGCTGTGCAGTTTGTACGCAATACTCATTACTTATTTAGTGTGGGGAAAGATCGTCTTGTCGAGTATTGGGATGCTGATAAGTTTGAGTTGCTTCTTACTCTTGACGGTCATCATGCTGAAGCATGGTGTCTAGCAATCAGTTGTCGTGGTGATTTTATTGTGACAGGATCTCATGATCGTTCCATTCGACGTTGGGATCGGACAGAAGAACCTTTTTTCATTGAGGTACTTTTCTTAACCTGCAGATATATTGCTGACTTAGATGTTTGTTGTACTAATTTATGTGAACTTCCATCGTTTGGCTATGTAAATTTCTGCAATTGTTGTTGCAACTCTGTAGGAAGAGAGGGAAAAGAGGTTGGAGGAAATGTTTGAAAAGGACATGGACTATTTAAATGAAAACAGATATGCACCAAAAGAAGAACCTCCTGAGGAGGGCTCTGTTGGTGTGCCTGGGAAGAGGACTCAAGAAACCCTTACTGCAACAGACACGATTCTTGATGCATTAGGCATAGCTGAAGAAGAAAAAAAACGGATCAGTGAACACAAGGTATGCTCGATCTGTTTTGTTTCATTGTTGTTATCTATTTATGTTTTTATTCTTCATTACCTGGGATGAACATTTCAAATCAGTGACAAAACTGTAGAATGATGAAAATATGCAAAGTTCTAAAAGAAATAGATCACAGAAATGCGGACAACTAGCTGTTTTAATATGTTTGATAACTCTCTGCAAGAGTTCTGTCTTACTCGTGAAAGGAATGAGCTTGTGCTGTTCATATTCAAAAAAATATTTGCTTGAGGAACTATCTTATATTTATGTATTGTGCTTAATGATACAAGTAATACAATCGAAATGAAGCACATAGTATTAGAATATGCTACCCTTAGTAATTTTGTTGGAGAAGTAAGTTTTTGGATAGGGCTTGTCCCTACGTGCTACACCAATCAACATTTAAACAAGAAAAGCTTCTTTAAAGTGGCAAAAAAGGAGGTATTGTGTTTTCTTATTGATTTAGATTTAGGGATACTGATGCTTTAACATTTCATTGCTTCATCTCTGAAATCTGTGCATTCATTTTGCAATATTGTGTTAGATATCATTGCATGCTGAGGTAATGGTGCATATTTGTGTCTCCATATGTATTTTCCAGCTGAGGTATCATTTTGTATTTTGGTTTCTGTTCCTCAGGAGGATTCGAAAAATGGAAGGCCATCCCAGTTCCAACCAAATATAATTATGCGGAGATTGTCACCTTCTGATTATGTTCTTAGTGCACTTTCCCATATTAAGGCCAATGATTTGGAGTAGACCCTGCCGGTACATTCTACTTCTAAACATTTTAGTGGTTTTTACTAATGTGCATTTAGATATATAGTTTTTGTGTTACTTCATTATGCTTGTGTTGCAGTCTTTGCCATTCTCTGATGCGCTGAAGCTAATGTCATACTTGAAAGAATGGGTTGCCAATCCTGACAAGGTAATGCACATATATATCTTCTTAAGAACATCCTGGTTGTGCTTTCACTGAATGTTATCCAGTGTTCCTATTTTCTTGCCCTACTATATCTTGCCCTACTACTGTCGCTGTATGTTTCTATTTTCATTTCATTAATCTACGGGTACATATTGTCCGCTGGTTTTGGTAAGAGAATCTCCTTCTGCCATTTTATTTTATTTTTCTTGTATTTTGCTTATTGATGGACTTGTGACTATTAAAGTTAAGAAAAGCCATGGACTTACAAGGCCATTATAGATATTGCATTTGTATAAGCTAATGTTTTCTCCTCCTCTGAGCTTCTGCATCACATTCCTTGCAATTTTTTTTTTGTTGGGATTCATATTTACCCTTTTCATATGTGGCTAATTTTAATTTTAACTTGCTTCTTTGTTCCAATGAATCTTCTGCTGTGAAGTATGCTAGTTTTACCCCTGTACTGTAATTGCGTGAACGTTGAGCTTGTCTCTAGGATTACTACTGTGCTTCTTCAAACACACCATAACCAGCTGACTGCTACTCCTTTGGCCAGACCCATGTTGACAGTACTGAAGGACATACTTCATGAAAGAGTTAAGGTAATGCTATTATTAGTTCAGTTTGATTTTTTTAAGTAGAATTTGCAGGATATATTTGTATTGCCTTTTTTCTTATGGTGACCTATTCAACGTATGTTCTAGGATCTGGTCTGCTCGTTGATTGTGTACTTGTTTTTCTTGATATCATTTGCTTCTTGTACTGTCTGATTTCCCTTATTGTTTAATCATTAGATGGTTACTTATGGGTTTTCACAGGATGACATTCTGCTCTATTAATTTGAATATAACCACAAAACTATGATATTTTCTTTTCCTATGCATCACTAGATGCTAGTTGTGTGTGAATTTTTTCCTCTTCATGTTTTACTGAATGTTGCTCTTGAACTTTATTCCTTCAAATGGATTTTACAAGGAGCATAGTGGTGGTTTGTTTTGTTAATTTTGTGACCTTATAAACTGTTTATTGATTTATTTTTTAAATAAATTTGATTGTGCAATTCGGATGAGACAATTTAAAAATGTAATGAGTGACTCAAGCTTAACTGTCTGATTAATATTTATATAACAGTAGATGACAGTATAGACGAAGCCAAATTTTATATGTGTATACTCATTTGGGTGTTCCGTGATGGGTCGGAATGTTTTACAATATATCCAGTATCTGATCTCACCTAAAGGTTATCTGGTTGGAGGAGGATAAATTTTATGAGATTGAATCCAATTAAAAATTGAATTTAAATTGATTTATTTAAATTATTTGAGATTGAGTCCTTTTTTAAATATTTGACCTTATCTCTAATCATAAAAATTTGATTTATAATTATATTGAATTTGGAGAGCCTATTTGCAAAAAACCAAATCAAAGTCGGTTATAATTCACGAAACAGGGATAGAGTGAATTGAATTGAAAAAGTTTTTCGATTCTTCTCTGTTCTCATCCCGTTTGAAGGATTTCTTTTTATTTGAAAATTTTTCCTCCTCTTTGACTCTTTCCCATCATAGAGTGGTAAAAATTCAAAGTAAATCAACTGAGAATCACAGATAAAGATTTAAGAAAATTATTTCAAGTCCTGAGTTATATAAATTTATTTAATTTGGTTTTAAACTCCTTTTTCTCGTTGATCTTGCATCAAAAGGTAAAATCATTATTCACAAATAGCATGAGAGCCTATTTTTGATGGTTGGTTTGCAAAGAATCGAATTATAATTTATTTTCTGTTGATTTTTTTGAAATTCAATTTGAGAAAATCGAGTTTTTGTCTGAGATTTTGACTGAAAATGATCTTGAATAATCTATTGGTATCCACAATTTTATTGGTGGAGAAAAATTCGAGATTGGTTTCCAAAATTTTGATTTGTGATGAGAATTTTTGAAATTTTTTGTAAATTAACATCTTGAAAGGACTTTTATGTAAAATTATGATTCAATATAATTCATTTCAATTGAATTGCAATTCGAATTCAATCTCAGGCGGTGGTTATGTTAATGAAGATTAATTAATCTTGATTAATTAAGCTAATGACTATTTGAGTTAATGAAAATAAATTTTTATTATTATTTAATCGTGGATATATTTATAAGTTAAAATAACCAAATATTTTTTCAAAGAATTTTAAGGTTATTTTAATTTATAAATATTATTATTCTATATTTATTTTTAACTCTAATCAATTTGACCCAAAGGTTGAATTGATGTAGAGAAGAAATAAGTATAGAATTTTTTAAAAAATTATGAAAATAAAAGAAAGTCAAAATAGGCTTTTATTGTTTATTATGATTATTATGGATTTTATTGGCAGGATCTTCTGATTTGTATTATTCTCCTAAAGGAAATAATATAATATTATAATTTAATCTCAATTCTGATTTTGTTTATGATTTGTAGGATGTTGTGATTTGTGTTAGTCTCCCAAATGAGCTAATATAAGATCATAATAATAATTCCTATTTGAATCAATGAAATCATAGATTATTTATTATTGAAATGTGTTTGTTATGTATTTGAGCTATCCATTATAAAATTTGTAGTATGGAAACTAGTAGTTGGCTTTCAAAGGTCGAGATCTTGAATGGATCAAATTACTCGACTTGAAGAAGTGAATTAGAAACTCATTTGGCATTTCAAAGTTTTGACATTGCTCTTTACACTACTGAACCGCCTATTGCGTTTAGCCTATTTGAAAAATGGCACAGAGCAGATAAATTAGCAAAACTGATAATTAGAAGAAAAGTTTCTGAAATAATTCATGTCAATTTGCCAGATGTTATTCTGTGATAATGATGCAACTATATCTCTCACTGGGGATGCTAGATATCATTCTAAAGCAAACGATATTGAGTTACAATTTCATTATGTTCATAAAAAAATTTAGAAAAAGGATATTATTGTTTCACGAATTTTGTTTGCAGATAATTTGGCTGACCCAATGACTAAAAGTATTATGATGAAAATATTTAAAAAGCATGTCAATCGTATGGGGATAGTTTGTGAAGATGATGTCATGTTTTAATCATTACATGCATTGTTATGGGAATAGTGTTTGAAATATACACTTTGGTTCTCTATGGTGGTCATACTATTTTACTATCAAGTACAGTTTTTGCACCAGCTATTATGCGTAACTTACTGTTAGTCTCAAACTTACAGAAGTTGATTACTGTTTTATTTTTAGCAAAGGTTGTGTATCTCTGATGTATGATAGTGTTATTGTTACTACTGGTATTGTATCTAATGATTTATATAAATTGTATATAAAACTAGAAGTTGCTTCTGCAGTACATTGCTATAATATTAATTCTAGACATATATTTTCTTATGGTCCGAATGCACAATTGGATAAGATTTCTTCTCGTTTATGACATTGTCGTTTAGCTTATATTGGTAGAGACAAATTAGAGAGACTCTGCCATGACGAAATTATATAGAATATAAATTTGGATGATTTTGATGTCTGTGTGGATTGTGTTAAAGGTAAGATGACCAGAGCATTATTTTCAAAGTCATTAAGGTCTAACAATTTATTAGATTTAATCCATACAGATGTTTGTGTCCGAATGGGATAGTCAAAAGGAATGGTCAAAGGTATTTTGTAACATTCATTAATGACTATTCACGATATGAATATGTATATCTGCTGCATAGAAAGTCGAATGTGCTTGAAATATTTAAGGTGTATAAAGCTGAAGTTAAAAATCAATTGAGAGGAAAAATTAAAACTATTAGATCATATAGAGGAGGTGAATACACTTCAGATATTTTTCGAAACTTCTTACAGGAGCAAGGAATCATTGCAAATACGACCATTCTAGGAAACGCAGAGCAAAATGGAATAGCAGAAAGAAGGAACAGAACTTTGTGAACATGGTACATTGTATATTGATTTTCAGTAAATTACCAGACTCTTTTTGGGGCGAAGTATTGAAAATAGTTATATACATTTTAAGTAGAGTACCATGCGAATCTGTTCCTAATACTCCTTTTGAGTTATGACATGGAAGAAAACTCAGTCTAAATCATCTTAGAATTTGGGGCTGTGATGCGAAAGCAAAAGTTGCTGAACTTAATATACCAAAAACTATAGCTCGGAGTTTGAGTTATAAGTTCATTGATTTTTTGAAAAGATCTAAAGGTTATGGGTTATATAATCTTGTTCAGGATTTCATATTTGAAAGTAGAGATATCAAATTTATTGAACAGGGCATATCTTTCACAAGAAGTAAGAGAAAAAGATTTGAAATTGAGGATCAGTCAGATAGAGCTAAACAAGATAAAGCACTGATGGCTATGCCAGACTAATCATATGAAAAATCCAGAAGAATTCGTAAATCAGATATATCATATGACTATTTTACATATTTAGAGGAAACTTGAAATATGTATATTCAGAGTTCAAATAATTTAGATGAGATATTTGTGTCATTAATCACAGAAAATAATGATCCATTGAATTTTTTAGAAGTCATAAGCAGTGAGAATGCAAAATTTTGATTAAATGCAATGATTGAAGAAATTGACTCAATGCAGAAAATTGAGGTTTTGTCTTTAGTGTAAACTCCTATAAACTATAAACCAATTGACTGTTAATGGGTCTATAAAACTAAATTAAAAGTCAATGGTGAAATTGACAAGTATAAATCAAGATTAATTGCTAAATGATACATTCAAAGAGAAGAAATTGATTATGATGAGACATTTTCTCTAGTTTCCAGAAAAGATTTATTAAGAATCTTTATGACATTGGTTTTGTGCTATGCCTATGAATTCATTCAGATGGATGTTCAAATAGTATTTCTGAATGAAATTTTTAAAGAAAAAATTTATATGATTCAGCCAGATGGGTTTATAAAAATAAGTGATGAAATAAAAGTCTGTAGATTACATAAATCTATTTATATTTTAAAACAAGTGTCTCAACAGTGGTATATTAAATTTCATAAGACAATCATAAAATTTGACTTTCGGGAGAATATGGCTGATAATTGTGGATACCTGAACATCAGTGGGGGTAAAGTTCAAATATTGATGTTATATGTTGATGATATCTTATTGACAGATAATGAACTAAATTTTCTCAGAGAAACTCAAAGGATGTTGTTTACAGTCATTGAAATAAAGAATCTTGACAATACTTCATATGAGCATTAAGATATACAGAGACAGAAAACGTCGATTGCTTGGGTTTTCTCGGGAGACCTATATTGCTAAAATTTTTCAGAAATATGGTATAGATAATTGTGAAACTGGAGAATCACCTATAGTCAAAGGTAATAATCTTAATTTTCAGCAATATCCTCAGAATAAAATTGAGAGACGAAAGATGCAGAAAATTCTCTATGCTTCAATCGTTGTCATTTTGATATACTTAATGATATGTACCAATCCAGCTATTGCTTTTGTTGTGAAACTTCTTGGTAGATATCAAAGTAATACAGGAATGACTCATTAGAGAGTAATTAAGCAAGTTCTTTGTTATTTGAAGAAAACTCAAAATTATATACTCCTATTTGATGGTTATAAATCATTAAATATTTTTGAATATACAGACTTTGATTGGAGAGAATGTGAGAACAGTTTGAAGTTAACATCTGTATATGTGTTTACTTTGACAGAAGGAGTTATTTCATAGCGTAGTATAAAATAAACTATTACTGCTTTGTAAACTATGGAGGCAGAGTATATAGTTTAATTGTGAAGTCAGTAAACATGCTATATGGTTGAAATATTTCCTTTCTGACCTCCAAGTGGTTGATTATATTGACAGGCCAATACAAATAGTCTGTGATAATGATGCAGATATATCTCTCACTGAGGATGCTGATGTCATTCTAAAACAAAGCATATTGAGTTATAATTTTATTATGTTCATAAAAAAAATTTAGAAAAAGGATATTATTGTTTCACGGATCTCCTCTGTAGATAATCTGGCTGACCCAATGACTAAAAATATTTAAAGAGCATGTCAATCGTATGGGGATAATTTGTAAAGATGATGTCATGTTTTGATTGTTACATGTATTTTTATTTGGTTACAGTTTATTTATCAGTACAATATTACTTTCTCCATATGAAATGATTCCATTAATGTATTTTATTTTTAATATTTTAATTTGGAAGATGAAATCCTTGGGAATACAGTGGGTTACTAGGTAAGTTGGTGATGACCATCGACATGAGGACTTAATAATCATGTATAGGTGATTCCTGAAATACTTGAGGTAAAAGTATGACTGGGCATCATATCCGTTTTATACCTCACTTAGATGAAGTGCATTAGCACTTGTGGAATATCCTCAGTAAAATTTGTATATCTAAGTGACGTGTTTCTGAAAGAAACACGAAACGAGTAGACCGTCAGTGAAAAAAATATGAGAATTCTCACTACCATTATGTTTTATTGTATGTCTCATTCTACAAGCACATTATCTATGCTTATATTTGATGTTATTCAATTCAACTGATATAATACTTTACTTATTTTGACATGAAAACGGTTGGTATATCATTAGCATATATCCATCCATTGTTGGGCATGTATGAGGAATAGTGATATGATTTATTATCTCTGAATGGCACAGTTTGAATCTCATGTGAAAATTATTTTCTCAAAAAATTATTTTCAATATACATCTACCTATATATGTATAAACAAACATATCTATAGGCCAAGTAAAGGATTGTTAGTCCTGTGGTCTTATAAATTGTTTATTGATTTATTTTTTAAATAAGTTTGATTGTGTAATTCGGATCAAACAGTTTAGAAATATAATAAGCAACTCAAATTTGATTATCTAATTAATATTTGTATAATAATATATGACAATATAGACGGAGCCTATATACTCCTGCCATATGCTCCTCAGAGCCCAGATTTGGTTTTAATTGAAAGTTTAATGTAAAATTTCTTAATTTCATGCGTTGATCCATTTGGTTGTGTTCCAATTGGGAAATGATGAAGTATTTGTTTCAAACAGTGATTACTTAGAGAGTACGATGAGTGATATGACCCAGTTGCTGATATTACATCTTTTTGACATGACTTCGTCCTTCTTACAATTTAATTTCTTTTTTTACGTCAATGATATGTTTTAGCAGTCTGATTAGTAGTATAACGAAGAAAAACATCGGACTGCTCTCTTAACTAAAAGGATTGTACTGTTTAGTTCCAATTCTCATACAAGCTGGTCAACAAGACCTTATTTGTTTTAGGAAAATACATTACGTCCTGTTAAGCTCTTACTACCGGCACGAAGGTGTTGCACTCGTTGCCTAATTGTGTCCTCCTCCCCCACCACTCCCATATCCTGAACCAGAACCATATCCAGAGCCGGAGCCAGATCCTCCGCCTCCACCGCCGCCGCCGCCGCCGCTTCCATACCCCCCACCGTGGGCACCTCCAGAACCATACCCAGAGCCAGAGCCATATCCAGACCCACTTCCACCACCTTGTCCTCCACCACCTCCGCCTCCACCACCACTACCATACCCTCCACCATGTGCACCTCCACCACCATAACCGGAACCAGAGCCAGAGCCAGAGCCATATCCAGACCCACTTCCACCACCTTGTCCTCCACCACCTCCGCCTCCACCACCACTACCATACCCTCCACCATGTGCACCTCCACCACCATAACCGGAACCAGAGCCAGAGCCAGAGCCATATCCAGACCCACTTCCACCACCTTGTCCTCCACCACCTCCGCCACCGCCACCACTACCATACCCTCCACCATGTGCACCTCCACCACCATAACCAGAGCCAGACCCAGAGCCAGAGCCAGACCCACTTCCACCACCTTGTCCTCCACCACCTCCGCCACCGCCACCACTGCCATACCCTCCACCATGCGCTCCTCCACCACCATAACCAGAGCCAGAGCCAGAGCCCGAGCCATAACCAGAGCCTCCACCGCTCCCCTCGCCTCCGCCGCCACCACCTCCTCCCCCATGTCCGTATCCTCCTCCATTCGCTCCACCGCCACCTTCACCATATCCAGAGCCACCTCCATGGCCAGAGCCGGAGCCGGAGCCGGATTCTCCGCCACCGCCACCCCCGCCCTCGCCGCCACCACCGCCGCCACCATCAGAGACTTCATTCAAGGATCTTGCGGCAGTGGCAAGGCCAATCGCCAGCAGAAGGATGAATGCGAAAACAGCAAATTGCATGTTTTTAGCCATCGTTGAGCTCAAGTTCGAACGAGAGATGGGTGGGATGTGAAGCAAGTGATGAGGTATTTATAGCTTGCGAGGGTTGCATGGAGCCGTGAATAGGACTTAACGTGTGAAATAAGGACTTATTGCAACGCTGCAAGTGGATGATTTTGCTTTTGACGATTAGGCAATGGAAGATCTCACTTAGCTACTAGGTTATTGACTAAATTGTTTTATATTCTTTAATCGTATTCTAAAGTCATCTTACTGATTCCAATACGAAATACTAATTCTATTCCTATTTCACGTAAGTCGAGGATATTTTCGGTATGATTCTGAGTATATCCTGCTACCAGATGAACCCTAAAACTGTCTTTGGCATCGGACGATTCATCCTGCGATTCTAAATGAGCTTGGACTCGGTTAGATCTGATCTCCGCTGTTGATCTTGAGATGGATTGGAATCAGCTATCAAAAGAAAGGCTTCCATTAGGAGAATCCAAAATACTAGTTAGCCACTGGCATGATCGTTATCTAGTTGAGAAGACTTGAGATCAAATGACTTTTAGAGCACATGGAAACTAATCTTGCCGGCAATTTGGACTGCGAGCCTCTCATGAGACTTTGGCCACTGGTTATGGACTTGGGAGCGCTGTATCATTTTTCAATCTCCGGAAAATAACTAGGCATGTCGGTAGTACATGTAACTCGGAGTAAATTTCTAGAGGAATTATGCAACTCGGAATAAATTTTCAGAGGAAAAATGGTCGTAATGTCTAGCGTTTTTGCCCATCATCAATTTCTCTGAGTTTCATTCCTGTGAACCTACTCCCAAGACGGGAATTATAACGCGTCTATCCATCGTTTACAGCTAAGACTTTTAGGTTAATTAATCCCATTTGGTTCCCTCGCTTTCGTCATTGGTGTGCTTTTCAATCTCTATGAATTTCATCACTTGGCTAGAATTCTCTCTAGCTCTACCATACTCTATAGCCTGGTAGTTTCCAATGGTTAGCAATGAAAATTGTAGTCCACGACGGTGACCATGGCGGCCAACAATTAGGCTTGTTTTTCATATTCTATGTTCGTTATCGAGGACCATTATGTAAGATCTAAAACCAATTGAAAATAAGCCAATTACGATTTTAAATTGCTGCTTGAATTCACTGGTTTTTGATATTGGGAATAGTGCTTTTGATGCCACAGAGACAGACTCTTGGCTGCAACACTCTGCTCTCTATCTACAAAAACTTGCCAAAGAAAGTTCTGCGAGAACACTTCATTGCTCAAGTTAGTATATGTAAAATTCAAGTGGAAACTTGCAAAATAAATTGCGATCCGTTCGTTTGTTACCATGCATGCATAGGCCACATATAGGTCAGTGCCGTAGATGACTTGAGTTGATGCTATTGTGCTTCTGATAATTACGGCGGATGACTTAGCCGTAAGAAAAATCTTATCGTATTTAATGTGCATGTAAATTAAAATTTGGTAATATTTAATGTATCATTTAATGAAGATTTTGTCGTGGTTTTCCTAAAAAACTGAGTGGGTTTCCCTTATGCTGTAGTCCTTATGTCTCGACCACCACCACTCCTCCCCCACATCCGTATTCTCCGCCATTCCATCCACCAGCACCTTCACCATAACCAGAACCGCCTTCAAAGCCAGAGCCGAAGTCTCCGCCACCGCCATCCCTAGCCTCACGGCCATCCCCGCCACCACTACCGGACCCTTCATTCAAGGACCTTGCGGCAGTGGCAAGGGCAATAGCCGGCAGAAGAATGAACGCAAAAGCTGCAAATTGAGTGTTTTTAGCCATCGTGGAGCTTTAGTTCGAAGCTACTGATGAAGGCATTTATATCTCGCTAGCGTTGCAGGTTGTCGTGAATATAACGTACGACTTAAACGTGGGAAATTAGGACTTATTGCAACGCGACAGTTGGATGATTTGCTTTTCACAATTGGCGCAACGGAACTGTTCGATTTGAGATTAAAAAAACGAAATAATCTTGTTTTTTTAATAGTACATCTAATTTAATTTTAATTCAAATCAAAATTAAGTAATCCGACTGAAAAATAAGATTATTTCAAATCAAACAATTTCTTAATAATATTGTTGTATTGTTGTGAGTTTAATTTTTAAAGCTTGTATTGAGTAAGACGCTACTTCAAGGATGAGTAACTTGGATCCATAACCAACAAAATTGGATTAGGGTTTGAGGAACAACTACTACTTTGCCCATGTTAAATTCATATAGCATGGAAATACTAGATTCCCAATCAAATGAATCCTAAGAATGTATGTGGTTTGGGATTATTGTTGTTTTCTTTTGTTAATTCTATTAAATAAATGTCTTCTATATTTTTATAAAATTTTCTGTAATTCTTTTCAGACTTCACTAGTTTGCAGGATTAGAGACTGTTATGCTAGCAACTGAATTTGTTATTTTTCAACAAAGTAGAATGATAATATTTTATATTTTCAACAAAAAGCTCTGAGGTGATGCATATTTTGGTATTCTCAATACAAAACGTTTTTTACTGTGCAAGCTGCAATGTGAATTATTTACTTTGAGCAAAAAGTTTTCTCACACTGCAAAATCGAATTACTAATGAATGGCATCAATCCCAAACGATTTGACCCCTATATTGCTGAGCATTCACTGGTTGTTAGCCTAAAGTTAATGACACGCTGGATAACTAATTATTGTGCTTGTTCGATTCTGCACTTTCTAATGATTTTGTAAAACAAGAGATCTATTTTTTTGGGTTTGTGAGACACAAGACCAAATTCAAATCTCAATCATTTGACGATGCCTTGCCTTTAACAGAATCTTTTAATATCGATTGAATATCTTTGGAACTATTGCTGTCTAGGTATATCTATTTTGACAGATTTCTGTTCATTGCCCAGGTCTTCTTTATGGACTCTTTGAAATTTTTTCTTTTCTTGTATGAGCACAAGCTGTTGATTTAATTGTGTCTCGAGTCTGAATTTTTCAGAAAGTCTTAATTATATTAGGAAGTAATTTAGTGGGTCTAATTTTTATCTGAATTTATCTTTTACTAGAAGACTTGGATTAGTAGAATTTTTATTTGAATTAGTTTTTTACTTTAACTCAAACTTAATTAGGTCACATTTATAAATACCTTATTCATGTAAGCGTTTCGTATAAAGTGAGAGAGAGACATAGATCAATACTCTCAAAACTTCTTGTGACGATTAGGCTACTTCTCTCTTATAAGAGTTTGTGATATTGGAGTTTTGCCTCCATCGTTGTAATCTTATCTTCCTTTTCTCATCAATACAATATCCTTCGGATCGTCTTCGCCACATAAATCTTGTGTGCTATTTTTCTTCTTTTCTGTTCTCTTTCTATATCGTGAATTGAGGTGAATATCAATATTTAACGCTATAAGTGGTATCAGAACTTGTTTCAACATGTCTCCTACGAAGTTCGATATAGAAAAATTTTATGTAATAAGAATTTTCTGTTTGGAAGATAAGAGTTCGTGTAATTCTTACTCAACAAGAGTTGAGAAATACATTGGAGGACGTCAAACGTGAAGATGTCACCAAAAGCATATGGGAGAACCAGAAGGCTAGTGCATATAGCACAATTATCCTCAGTCTCACCGATAAAGTACTTATCTATTTCTTGATGAAGCATCACCTTCAGAGTTATGAAAAATGTTAGACAAATAATATATGAGTACGTATATCTCAAATCGAGTTTACTTAAAGAAGAAACTTTTCAATTTTTGAATGAGAGAAAATACGAATATAGTTGACCATCTTAATGCTTTTAATAAACTAGTTTCTCAATTGTTAAGCATTGATATTAAAATTGAAGATGAAAACAATGCAATTATTTTATTATTGTCTCTACTTCATTCTCATTCTCATTCTCTTGAGAATCTGAAAACAACTCTCATGTATGATAAGAATTTAAAATTTGACGATATTTTTGCTATCTTTCTATCTAATGAGTATTTAAAAGAGATTAAAGGGAATGTATCACACTCAGAAGCATTGATTGCCAGAGGTCATACAAAGAAAAATCAAATACAGGTTGTTCTAGATCTAAACCCAAAGAAATAAATTACGGGTATTGCAAGAAGATAGGACATGTAATTAAAGAGTATTAAAGGGTTAGTTGCTGAAGGGAGTTATGATGGTGATTATATTAATGTTCTCTCTATTAGTTCTGATTTTGATTGCTACCATTATACTTGAATTTTTTATTCTTGTTATTCTTATCACATGTGTCCCAATAAAGATTGGTTTGAAAACTATAAGCCTTATGATGATGAATTAGTTTTGATGAGTAATAACAATTTATGTAAATTTAATTTGACTTATGACTAGGTCCTTTTTACAATTTAATTTCTTTTTTTCATTCTTCAATTAATAATTGGATTTACGTCAATGATATGTTTTAGCAGTCTGATTAGTAGTATAATGAAGAAAAACATCGGACTGCTCTCTTAACTAAAAGGATTGTATTAGTTCCAATTCTCATACAAGCTGGTCAACAAGACCTTATTTGTTTTGGGAAAATACATTACGTCCTGTAAAGCTCATACTACCGGCACGAAGGTGTTGCACTCGTTGCCTAATTGTGTCCTCCTCCCCCACCACTCCCATATCCTGAGCCAGAACCATATCCAGAGCCGGAGCCAGATCCGCCGCCGCCGCCTCCACCTCCGCCGCCGCCGCCGCCGCCGCCGCTTCCATACCCTCCACCATGGGCACCTCCAGAACCAGAGCCAGAGCCAGAGCCATATCCAGACCCACTTCCACCACCTTGTCCTCCACCACCTCCGCCACCGCCACCACTACCATACCCTCCACCATGTGCACCTCCACCACCATAACCGGAACCAGAGCCAGAGCCAGAGCCAGAGCCATATCCAGACCCACTTCCACCACCTTGTCCTCCACCACCTCCGCCACCGCCACCACTACCATACCCTCCACCATGTGCACCTCCACCACCATAACCAGAACCAGACCCAGACCCAGAGCCAGAGCCAGACCCACTTCCACCACCTTGTCCTCCACCACCTCCGCCACCGCCACCACTGCCATACCCTCCACCATGCGCTCCTCCACCACCATAACCAGAGCCAGAGCCAGAGCCCGAGCCATAACCAGAGCCTCCACCGCTCCCCTCGCCTCCGCCGCCACCACCTCCTCCCCCATGTCCGTATCCTCCTCCATTCGCTCCACCGCCACCTTCACCATATCCAGAGCCACCTCCATGGCCAGAGCCGGAGCCGGAGCCAGATTCTCCGCCACCGCCACCCCCGCCCTCGCCGCCACCACCGCCGCCACCATCAGAGACTTCATTCAAGGATCTTGCGGCAGTGGCAAGGCCAATCGCCAGCAGAAGGATGAATGCGAAAACAGCAAATTGCATGTTTTTAGCCATCGTTGAGCTCAAGTTCGAACGAGAGATGGGTGGGATGTGAAGCAAGTGATGAGGTATTTATAGCTTGCGAGGGTTGCATGGAGCCGTGAATAGGACTTAACGTGTGAAATAAGGACTTATTGCAACGCTGCAAGTGGATGATTTTGCTTTTGACGATTAGGCAATGGAAGATCTCACTTAGCTACTAGGTTCTTGACTAAATTGTTTTATATTCTTTAATCGTATTCTAAAGTCATCTTACTGATTCCAATACAAAATACTAATCCTATTCCGGACCCTTCATTCAAGGACCTTGCGGCAGTGGCATTTGTATCTTGTGGCATTCAAGGACCCTTCATTCTAAAGTCATCTTACTGATTCCAATACAAAAGCTGCAAATTGAGTGTTTTTAGCCATCGCGGAGCTTAAATTCGAAGCAACTGATGAGGCATTTGTATCTCGCTAGATTGGATCCATAACCAGCAAGATTGGATTAGGGTTTGAGGAACAACTACTACTTTGCCCATGTTAAATTCATATAGCATGGAAATACTCGATTCCTAACCAAATAAACTTTAAGGATGTGTTTAATTCGAAATCAGAATTAAGATCATTTTGTCTTGATCAGTCTATTATTTAAATAAAAAAATAGTTAGATTATTTTTATATTACTTTAAAAATAAAATTATCATACTATTCTTTTATTTATTTATTTAAATTTTAAAAAATAATATATCTAATGGTATAAAGACCCAAAAAATTTTAAACTATTCACTAGTCAAACGAGCATCCAAACACTAAAAATTTGATCAGATTATATTTTTGTACTTTGACTTTGATTTTTGAGCTTGAGTTTAACCTTGATCTTTAATCAAACAGTGCCTAAAGCTCGTTTGGGTAGGATTACCTCGTCCCTCGGTAATAGGATTTGAAAGTCTTGTATCTTCATATTCTCAGTTTGTTTTAAGAAATTTTAAATTTTCGAATTTCGATACTTAAAATTTTTGAAAATTAATTAATATTTTTATACTTTAAAAATATCTTAAATATTTATAATACCTTAATTACTAAAAATTTAAAGATTAATTATTAAAAAATACCTTAAATATGTAAAATATCTTCATTATTTTTCTCTCTCATATGTAAGATGCACATGAATGAATTTTATTTTGGAGAATTTCAATTGTGGCTGATTTTGACCAAAATTTTTTGTCCGATAAAACAAATAATTAAAAACTTTAAGTCATTCAAAACCAATATTAATAGCAAAAACAACTCGGGTGTTCATAGACATTGCTGTGCAGATAAGAGTGTTGAACAGGGGATGAGCGTCTCGTGAAGCGCGTGATGAGGTTTTGATAGGGATTGCATGCGTGGAAAATTGAAGTCAAACGGCCTCAGTTGTGGACTTTGTAGCGTGGACTTTGAACGAGGAAAAATGAACAGCCCAAGAATTTTTAAGCATCTAGTTTACGACTTAACCATGTGGAAGGGGTGCGCAACTTGCTGCCTCTGTCGGTTCGTGTCATGATCTTATGCGACTTGTGGTTGTGCTGATTAGGCTCCTCTGAATTGTGAGACAGTTCCTTCATCACCTTTATTTATATTATACTTTTTTCTCCGAGATCTTTCTAATTATTACTGTTTAGCTTTCAATTCGTCTCTGATCATCAAATTAAATGAAAATAATCCATCCTCCTCTCTTTGCAAAAAAGGGTATTTTCGTTTTGTGCGTGCTTTAAATAATTTTATCTTTTCCATATTATCATATATTTAGAGTCAATAATATTCTACGAGGAACTATTGAACTTAGTTCTAAGTCCAAGAGATTGAGAAAATATTAACTATTGTAAAAATTTAAAGAAGATTAATGAAGCACCGTTTGATTTGCAATTGCGATCAAAATCTTCTTTTTTTTCAAAATTATTTTTTTATAAAATTAATATTACTTTTTTTACATGGCTATTAAATTAAATTATTATAAAAAATTAAATAATTTTTTTAATTTTAAAGTATCGTAAGATTAAATTTGATAAAAAGATATTAGTTTACAAAAGTGATTCACTAGTTTTTATCTTGATTTTGATTTGATTTTGAATTAAATGATACCCGAGTATTTTTGAGAAATAATTATTAAATAATGTAAAATAAAATATAATTATTGAATCATATGCATAATACATGACCTTTTTTATTAAAATAATTACTACAAATAAATTTTTTTATTTATCAAAACTATCTAAAAAGAAGTTAGGGATTTTTACATATTACTTGTTCACAAAATTCTAATATCGCACGTATGCCACTCCACAAATAGTTTTGATATTACACTACTACGACTCACATATTGTAATTGCATTCATATCTTTAAAAATAATTTCTTGCACAAATATATTTGGCGTTAACATTTGATATAATAAATTGAGATAAAATATTCAAAATATTTTTTTACATATATTTTTTTATAAAATTAATATTACTTATTTTACACTGTTATTAATTAAATTATTATAAAAAATTAAATAATTTTTTGAACTTTAAATTATTGAAACGTTAATTTTGATAAAAAAATATTAGTTTACGAAAATAATTCACTAATATTGATTCTGATCCTGATCCTAATATGAGACCAAACGGTACCCAAAAGTTTTGAGAGAAATCAGTCCCCTTACTTGACCATTATTCTAGATTAAAATCATGCAATCCTAAGTCCAGGTAACCGTGCGTCCCATAGGGATATTTGGGCGAGAAATATTTTTAAAGAATATGTCTAATTATAAGTTTTTGAGGGGTTTATATGTAATTTCAAATTTTTTTGAAACTATACATGTAAAAATCCCAAGAAGTTATTACAATCCTTTTATATAAATAAAGGACTTTAGTCATAATTTACACTGCTTTCCTTAAAACAACTCGCTAATTATACACACAATCATTCCTTTCCAGCCCTGTCAGGTTTGAACATAATTTGCCACTTCATTTTTTTAGGAAAAAATATTTGTAACTAGCTGATATAAAATAAGCATGGATCATATTAAATTCCTTGCCTTAGCATATGAAACAACTGTGGGTTAAAGAAAATCATCTCGTGTGATTTTTTTTAAGTATTCCATTCCTCTTAATTTTGCAATTTTTTTATTCTAAGAAATGTAAATTCTCTCTTTGACATAGTTTTAGATCCGAAAGATCATTGGATGCAACTTGTGAATTCACATTTAACTCATCAAATTCTCCTTGTTTTTTATCATCACCATCGCATTCCATTACTTGAAGTGCAAGTTCTTCTCAATATTCAAGTCTAATTCGAAACAATCCTCCATATCCTTCTGTATTTCATCACAAATATAATCATTATGTATTTTATTTTGTTGCTGACGATGATCATGGTTGTTAATTGATTTTCTACGTTTACTTTGTTGACTGTGATTTGTTCAAGTTTGAGGAAGCAAACAAATAAACAGAAACAATGGAGGGAGATTATAGATGTAAAAATTGAAGCAATTGAGAAGAACAAAACTTGGGGAGCTTACAAAAACTTCCAAAAGGGCACGAAGCAATTGACATAAAGTTAGTGTACAAGACTAAACACAAGAAAAATAGCTTAGCATATTGTTATAAAGCCATATTAGTCGCCAAAGGCTATAAACAAAAGCTTGAAATGAATATCGTGAAATTTTTGTTCAAGTTGCAAGGATGGAGCCGGTAAGATTCATGATTGTGTTGGCTTCTCAACATCAGTGGAAGATACACAAAATATATGTGAAGTTAATTTTCTTGAATAGGTTTCTTAAATAAGAGGTTTATGTCAAGCGACCTCTTGAATACGTGAATGAAGGAAAAGAAGGTAAAATTTACAAGTTGAAGAATATATTGCATGGATTGAAGCAAGTAGAACACCTACATCAATTCTTATTTTCAAAAAAGAAAAAAATTTTAGAAGTGCTCGGATGAACATGCCATCTATATGAAGGAGAAAGAAGATATACTTATAGTTTATCTTTGTGTCAATATATCTCATATTTACATGTAATAGTCCAACTATAATTGAAGAATTCAAGAAGACGATATAATAAACCACTACACAACCTCCTATGAGGACCAACACAAATCCTCTTTGACTCTTGTTGGTTATTACACCAAGTGAAAGTAAATCGAGAGCAATTACTCTCAAAAGTGGAGGAGGAATATATAATTTCACAGCCATATATTCAAAGGTATTTTCGGCCAAGCTGGATTAAAAGTCTATACTTGGTTATTATGATTCCAATTAGAACTATTTCATTTGCATAACAACGTGGATTAACACTTACAATGCATCAAATAATTGTATGATAATATTTGGTTATTACTTGCTGAAAAATTTTAACCCAACACTCGAAATAAAATAGAAGAAGCAACGAAGCATAGGTTTTCTTTAATACCTTAAATTATTGTCATTTTTATTATTGCTAGAAATACATGGAGCGATTGAACTCCATTCTTATGCAAGCTGGCCATGAAGACCTTATTCTTTGTAAAAGATTTAGTACATAGCATCATCATTTTATTGCAGCGATGCAGTGTCATATAGCACGAAATGCTCTCAGTAATGCCCATTGCCACCCTCACCACTTCCGTACCCTGAACCAGAACCAGAAACATATCCTGAGCCCGAACCGGACCCGCCACCGCCACCTCTTCCATACCCTCCGCCGTGTGCACCTCCGGCACCATATCCAGAACCAGAGCCAGAGCCGTACCCAGATCCGCTCCCATTGCCTTGTCCTCCACCACCGCCACCTCCGCCGCCTCTTCCATATCCACCGCCATTTGCACCTCCTGCACCATAACCAGAACCCGAGCCGGAGCCGGAACCATATCCAGATCCACTCCCATTGCCTTGTCCTCCACCACCTCCACCTCCGCCGCCTCTTCCATACCCGCCGCCATTTGCACCACCTGCACCATAACCAGAACCGAAGCCGGAGCCCGAACCATATCCAGATCCAATCCCGCCCCCTTGGCCTCCACCGGAGCCGCCACCTCCACCACCACCTTCACCACTTTCATAACCTCCGCCTTCATGCCCACCAGAACCATACCCATAGCCAGAGCCACTTCCCGATCCATATCCAGAGCCCGAACCACTGCCAGAGCCTCCACCTCCACCTCCGCCACCACCTCCGCCGCCTCCACTTCCACCTCCTCCGCCACCACCACCTCCCCCCCCTCCACCGCTTGCTCCACCATTACCTTGGCCGTATCCTGAGCCGCTTCCAGACCCATAGCCAGAACCGTAGCCACCACCAGAGCCTCCGCCTCCACCACCGCCACCGCCACCTCCGCCACTTGCTTCACCACCGCCTTCACCATATCCAGAGCCACCTCCAGAGCCATAGCCGCTACCAGAGCCTCCATCTCCACCCCCACCGCCTCCACCACTGCCACCGCCCCCACCAGAGGCTCGTACTTCAGTCAAGGACCTGGCGGCCGAGGTGAGGCCAATGGCAAGGAGAAGGACGAAGGCAAGAGCAACAAGTCGAGGGTATTTAGCCATTGTTGTGCTAAGAAGAGTGTTTAAACGACGGATGAGCTGCTTGTGAAGCGAGTTACGAGGTATTTATAGGGAATGCATGCATGGAAATTTGAAGGCAAACGCAGTTGGGTTTATGATTTTAAATAGTTGGTGAAGAATTAACTACCTAAAAAAATGCAGCAAGTTTGGGACTTAAATTGTAGCTGGTTTAGACTTAAAACGTGTAGCTTAAGTTAATTTTTCACCCAATAGTGGATTCTGTCCTAATTCAAGATCAAAACCCGCGATCATCTATCCAAGTAAATACTTGTAGTTTGACTTACAAGTCAATGGCCCAAAATTGATCAAATCATTTGAGGGATTGATCAATTTTAGTCACTTAATCAATTTCGATCATTGGATTCGTATTCTACGAGATAATTGATAAATATTAACTGACAGCTGATAACGATAATTAAAATAAGCCATTTTTGTTTAAAAAAATTGTATATATATACTGCTTTTAATGTATCCTCGTGTCAATGGGTTCATCGTAGGTAGGTTTTTTTTATTTTTTGAAAAAAAGAAGAAAATTTTGTTGGTTTCAATTCAATTGATGAAAAAATTAAGTGTATTTCATTAAAATTTGAAAAATAAAGACTATTTCTTATTATGCTACATGGTAAAAGCAGCAACTTGGAAGCTTCGTCTCCTGGTTTCCAAATCTTCGAGACCAAAGGGAACGTTAAATTTAATTGGTGAGCTGGCCATCGTATAGTTTAGTTGACTAACTGATCCTTATTCATTAAGATGGCCACAAAACCAAGGCAAACATACGAACTTGTTCCAATGAAATTCAGGTCCTCGCAAACCACTTGCCCTTCCTGTTTACAGGCCTAACCAATTGAGATTTAAACGCTACTAGCTAATTAACTGTTGGCAATGTACAAGTAAGATTTTGTTAATTAAGAGGAAAATATGACTAGTAAACTTTGCAAGCCTCCACTCAAAGAGTCGTCTTTCTTTAGATTAGACTAGAATCAAGATCAGAATAATTCAGACCGATTTAAAATTCCTAATCTGAATTGATTACAATGAGAGTATAATCAATCCACTTGCGACGATTAGAGAACTTGATTGAAAAGTCGAAATTGATGCAAGAGCCTCAGCATCAAAGTAGGATGAGATCGATATGCGTATTAATTATAGTTCTTTCTCTATTTCTGTTAGTATTTAATTAGGGTTGATAATGAATTTACAGTTTCAGTTTAGTTCGTTAATTTATAAAAAAATACTCTATGAAAAAGTCTTATATGAAGAGATGCATTTTTAAGAAACCAGTGTTGGATAAGTCCATGAATTTTTAAAAAATTGCACATGAATAAATATTTATATTTAGTATATAAATAATTGCATTCGGATTTTAATTTTATTAATCAAAACATGCCTTCAAAAGAAGGATTTTTTTTCTCTTCATCATCGTCTCTAATTTTCTTTTATAATTTGGTGATAAATTTTGATGTATGTCATCAAATTTCTCGTAATAAACTCTTAAAAAAGAAAAAGTGTGCCTGTTTGTTGCATGCCAACAATGAAACTCCTTCGTCATTGTCCTCTTGCTTTCCGCATCAAAAGTTATGACTTCTGAAGTAATCCAAAGTGAATTAAAGGGAAAAAAAAAAAAAAAGAGGGAGAAAAGAATGATTATGACCCTCCACTGTGTTAATATCCAATAAATATTGAAATTCAAGAGCCCAGTAAGCACTTATTTTCTGTAATAATGCATTTTCGCCCACAACATTACAGTGGACTTCCACAAACCGGTAAATCTTGCTCGTCCGCCATTGAATATGGCTTCAAATCTTTGTTGATGGTCAGACGCGGAATGGAGGTGCTAACCATCTTAGCAACTTGCAACACACTGAAAAGCAGTTGGCTTTCCTGTGGCGTCTAAGTTCCGCCGCTTATCCATTGCCAAACACCCCCAGATTTCGGCTTCTGAGCTGCTGCTGAGTCGGTCTCCGTCTGTGACTTCTGTTGCTGAAGAACTTCCAACTCCTGCTCTAAAGGGCTGAATGATTCCAACTTCTTCTGCATTTCTGAAATTTGCACCTGAAAATAACCAAGGCGGGGGGTGTAACACACAATTCTAATCAGCAAAAGCTACCGTAATGAGCATAGTTTTGACATGAAGGAGAAGGAAACGACCTCTAGCTTTAAGCATCTTGAGCTCTCAGCTGTCAGTTGACCTTGAACTGATTGCAGTTCCTAAACGAGAGATGATTATAGATTATATTATGACTTTGAGAATTAAACAAATTCATTTAGGTTTTCCTTTCTCCTTTCGGACCTAAGAGCTTACCAGTGATAGTTCAGCATGGGAGTCGTTCATCTCACCAAGGTTGCCCTCGAGTCTTGAGTTTTCAGCTCTTATTTCCGGAAGCCTACACTCAAGGATCTTCTTTTCTGCCCTAATTTCATCAATGTCACTGTTAACAACCTTTTGGGGAGTCTCAGGTTGCAAGCCATTCAGGCTTGCATTCTCCACATTTGTGTTGTGCTCCTTATCAGCTGTAGCTGTTACTGCATATGCAGCAGTAACAGATGCTGCAGCAGCAGCAGCTGCTGGTGACTGGTAAATCCGAGGCCGTGCTGAATCTTTTGGCTTAGGTTTCAAAACAAATACCTGCAACATACATCAATTATCAGGAAGGATTCATTCATAGCTTGGTTATCTGACTGATGCAAACAACAGTCCTATACAGGTATTGGAAGGCATCCGGTGACACTACTTGAAAGCGGGCAGTAAAAGCAGAAAGAAACTATGCATAGTTCCTTTCTGTAAGAAAGTAGGCACTAACTTGAAAGAAAATATGGGGATGTGTGAAAATTAAAGGAAATATGGAACCAAATGAACAAGGCTAACCTAAAGTCAATCTTTACCAAGGCAAACTAGCTCTTGACCCGAAAAAAGGCAAAACTAGTTTCTCCTTTCTCAGACAGGAAATGTTATATAACTGACAAATGACTAGCATATACAAAGCTCAGCAAAAGAAGTCCCAAGTCAGTAGGAAACTCAAGCACCACAAAAATGATCTAGGATATCCATCCTATTGTTGAGGACAAAGTCCTTTCAAACAAATTCTTTCACAATGAAGGCAGAAAGATCCAAACATTATGCAGTTTAACTTCCAACGCTGTTAAGAGGCTTGGGCCGTCTGGATCAAAAAAGATTGAAGGATAATGCAATGAAGTTTGGCTAGGGTTCGGCACAATATTAAGCAGAAATTAACTTTCCAATCAAAACCTAGCGGCCAGAAGCAGTGAAGCAGTGAAGGCCACAAATGACATCTCTGTTTCTACATGAGAGACATATTAGAGGCCTGTAAGCAGACATGAAGCAGTGAAGGCCAAGAATGCAAAACGGCATTTTCGCACCAGGATTGGCTCGGATTTTACACTAGGATCTGACCTAAAATGCACTATTGGAGCCTGGGTCGCTCTCATTCTTGGTTAATGCATGTGGTGTTCTGTTTGAGGTGGCTCTATCCAAGCCCAGCCTATTAAAAGCCCTAGTTATGCAATTCAGACATATACTTACAGTCAAGTCTAGTTAGTTTGTCCAACGTGGTCAAACCGTTCAAGTCCTTTTTTCATAATATCCATTTGCTATAGACTGCACATGACCAGTTGGGTTCAGGCAATGGACATACGCTAAACTTTTAGGTTTCAGAATTTGGTCAACCTAGTGATACCAGGCCTTCCAACTGATTTATGTCCCACTTCAAAGTTTCAATGTGGGACCTACAGCATCAACAGAAGCTGTTAGATAATTGTGTGCATATTTAGAAAAGAATTGGTTGGTATTTTCAAAAAAAAAAGAAAAAAAAAAAGAGGAACCATACAAGGCACTAGTTTTCTTTGGCAGCATACAACTTGTGCCTGATCATCTATGAAATAGAGATGTTGAATTCTTCATCAAACAAATGATACTGGGAATATGACACCATTTCCTTGTTTCAGAACTGGCATTAAAAAGTGCTAATAATTTGTAAAAATTTCAATAATGCATGTTATCGAATTATTTACCTCATTGTTGTAATTCCCATTGTAGCCACCAAATGCAATGAGAACCTTCTCCCCATTAATTGTTGTAGAGCAAAGACTAAGACCCTATAAACATCCATAGCAAAATCATGAGATCATATGATAAACTTCATTTCACTATTGACAAGTAGGACATCAAGTAACTTTTCAAATGTAATGCAAAGGTAAAAGAATTGGCTATGCAAGAGTTTAAGATAATAAAGTCCCAACTTGCAAGGATGTGTATAAGAATAAAATGAACTGCAAGATTTCTAAACCAGAATTGGCACTATATTATTTATGGATAAAAAACATACATATTTGATACGTAAACTGGAACCATGGAGACACTAACATTTCTTTGCATAAATTTTAAAACTGTGAACCAAAGATCTTCGTAATGCATTTAACAGAAAAGTAACAAATAATATAAAGAGGAACTATTAAAACCAATAGGCAAGGCTTCAGTAAGCAACCTCACTTGCAAGTGGATTCCGTTGCCCGACACTTGTGATTACTGACCACACAAGCTTTGACATGTTTAATTCAAGGGTTTCAGTTGCACCTGTAAATAAGATTTAAAACTTATTTCACAGCAAAATCCAAATAAGACAGGAACTATGTTGTTAAAAATGCTTTAACGAAGATAAATAGATCCAAAAAAAGGCTCACTTACCACGTGAATTATCTCCACCGCCAACTATATACCAATTTTCATCTACAGTAGCAGCAGCATGGCCTCCCCTAGGTGTGATCCCTGAACCTAGAATCTCAGCTTTAGCCCAGTCCATCTGAGATGTGAATTAAACATTCCAACGAGTCAGCTATTTACCAACCTAACAATGTATAAACTTTAAAAGATCATCGAATTCACACAAAAGAATAACCCAAATGTTAATCACCCTTTAGTATATTGTTACTTAAAAATTTTGCATAAAATAAAGATATTAATAAGGGTGCATTAAAATCAGCATCGGATGTCACTGTTTTGTAAATCTTATTTGCAATTAAACTATCAGGAAGAAAAGAAGGTAGACAGAGGCATACATACTAATCCTAGATAATATAGGTAATTTGAAGCTTAATTCTCCAGCATATTTGTAACAAGTTCAAGATGCATGTATGAATCATAAAGTCAACAAATAGCAGAACTTACAGTCTGCAAATCCAATATCTGAAGATCATTAAAACAGGTCGAATGGGAAGAACCACCAAAAATTACAAGGTACTGGTCTCCTTGCACTGTAGCTGTGTGATCAAATCTTGGTGTTGGAGAAGCTTTCCTACGTGAACAAATTAAGAAACACAGTAAATCATCCTTAAAAATTCTTCACTATCACAATGAAAAATTTAAGAAAAAAAAAATTCCTAACTTGTTTTCTACTAAATCCCAGGTCATAGTCTCCAAATCGAGGACATAAAGATCATTCAAGAGACGCCTTCTGTGGTCTTCTCCACCAAACATCAAAAGTCTAGAGCCAACCAGTGTTACAGATTGCCCTCCTCGAGCTGTCTAAATAACAAAAACAGAAAAATAAGAAAGCCTTCCTCAAGACTAATCAAATTTTACAAAAAGAATCCAAAGCTGTCCAGTAGTAGAGCAGACCAAAAAGCGCAATCAAGGAATGTAAGATACTAGATTCAGAAATTAGGAAATAAGAATCTAAACACGATAGTGATCTAATTACCGGGACTTCTCCATGCGTCTTTACAAGACAACAGCTGTCTGTCTCTGGATCAATTAACCAAACTGCAAGCAAGTATCTAGAATCAGTTGTCTTGGAGAACTCAGTTCGAAGTAATTATATTAAACAGAAAAGGTCAGTAGAGCTACAAATTGCATTTTCAGGTACCCAGAATCATTCAAGTTATACAAGCAGAACTAAAATTTGCACCAACAAAGTCTATACTATTCCTCTTTCCATATACATACAAGACTGGAATCAGATATATCATATATTGTTTATAGTTATCTCAAACATATGCTTTGATAGTATGAAAATTCAGTTGCATTGACTTTTTCCTAGGCTATGCATCTAGAGATAAACACAAAAAACAGATGTTCTATAGAAGCACACATGCATAGAAGTATACATGTGCCTCGTTGATTCTTTTAGCAATGATGTAATGTATTCAACAAAAATGAGACACATGTTATATGAGAGGATTCTCATTGATTAAGATCATGTTTGATTGGCTGGAAGTGGGTAAAATTGCCTGAAAGTAAAATCACATCCACCCAATTCTATTGTTTGGTTGCACAGAAGTGATTTTTTGAAAGTAAACTCATTTCTAATGACTTCTGATTGAAACTAAAAATAAACTAAAATTTACTTCTGCATTTTTTATTCGAGCTGACTGTTAGAAATAAATCTAATAATTTTTTTTATTGAGTTATAATAATATTAATAATCTCACATGCTCTAATAATATCATTTTTTAAATTTTAAATCAATAATATTTCACATATTAATAATTACATTTACAACACATACCTACATTCAACCAAATGTTGAAAGTGAATTAATTACAATAACCTCTAGAAATAAGTTGTAGATAAGAGGAAATAACTTTTCCACACTTTCATCTACTTTTCGCCAATCAAACAATCCCTAAACCAACACTACTAAGAAAATGATGAAATAGTTGGACTAAAGGTGGGCATTGGGCCATGCCGATCCGAGCATGACATAGCATGATTCAGACCGTGCCTAATACAACACGTATTCTATCATAGTGGTTATGTTTGGTACAACCTAAAAAGTAGGACTATGCCAAGACTAAGATTTTGCAGCCCATAGGCAAGTATGGGCACAACCCGCGCAAGCCGAGGGCAAACACGAATGGACTAGCATGATACCACCACAATAAAATAATAAATCAAATTTACAAAATCCAAAAATTATTTTAGTAATCTTTACAAAAATCCAAAAATCTTCACAACCAAACAAAAAAATATTACCAAATAAAATCCTAAAGTTTAATTTCTTTACCAAAATAAACTCCCAAAAAATTCTAGAACACCTTCAAGAGAAAATCACGATTTTTAAGTATATTCAAGATTATATTTAGAAAAGAATATGAAAATATTTTCCAAAAAGTTCTTTACTAGAAAAAACTTCAAAAGATCATTACCCAAAAAAAGACATAGATTCTTTAAAAAAACATAACAAAGTGACAAAAGAAAACCTTTAAAAAAATTTTTGCCAAAAAAAAAAAATCTCAAAAGTTGCATTGAAAACAAAATCGCACAAAATAAAAAAATTCGGATTGCTTTCAAGTTAAGTTTTTTTAGTTTTTTTGGATTTATTATAAGTAGCTCCATGAATTCTTTCAAAATTACATATAACTCTTTCAATTCTAAATAATTATATATCTCCCTACATTCCCAATGTCCCTTTTAAAAAAAGGGAGCTATTTGTAATAAGTCCTTTTTTTACCGGTTTATGCTGGAATGTAGGGCTTTATCGCTCTATGCCCATTGAATGGCTCTTACTTTTGTAAAATGTAATAGTAATGGGCTTTTTCATTGCAAATGAGACTTTAGTGTTGAGCGACACATTGTGCCCAAAAGCACCAACATTTTTGCCTTCACCAGCCTCACAAACTCAAAAAGTTCATGCTCTTTCTTATTGTTCACTGTGCTGACCAGACGACACAATATGACCTGTTAGGGTCCATTTGGAACGAGATCAAAGTTAAAGTCAAGGTCAAAGAAAGAGATAAAATGTAAAATGATAATGTGATCAAGTAAATCTTGTTTGATTACTGATCTGGTTAGTGGATGTTTTAAATTTTTTCTGGACAAATTTGCCCTCAGTAGTCATTCTCGCCGCCGCCACCGACTTCGTCTTCTCAGACAGGAAATGTTATATAACTGACAAATGACTAGCATATACAAAACTCAGTAAAAGAAGTCCAAGTCAGTAGGAAACTCAAGCACTACAAAAATGATCTATGATATCCATCCTATTGTTGAGGACAAAGTCCTTTCAAACAAATTCTTTCACAATGAAGGCAGAAAGATCCAAACACTACGCAGTTTAACTTCCAACACTGTTAAGAGGCTTGGGCCATATGCATCAAAAAAGATTGAAGGATAATGCAATGAAGTTTGGCTAGGGTTCGGCTCAATACGAAGCCGAAATTAACTTTCCAATCAAAACCTAGCGGCCAGAAGCAGTGAAGCAGTGAAGGCCACAAATGACATCTCTATTTCCACATGAGCGACAATTAGAGGCCTGAAAGCAGACATGAAGCAGTGAAGGCCAAGAATGAAAAACGGCATTTTCGCCCCAGGATTGGCTCGGATTTTACACAAGGATCTGATCTAAAATGCACTATTGGAGCCTGGGTCGCTCTCATTCTTGGTTAATGCATGTGGTGTTCTGTTTCAGGTGGCTCTATCCAAGCCCAGCCTATTATCACTTCTGAAGTATTTGACGTTCGATGCCTTCATCTTCACAAAATTTAAAAAACTCAGTTGATTTATACTCTCCGCCATTATCACTTCTGAAGTATTTGATTTTTCTACCAGCCCCTTTTTTCAACTAAAATTTTTCAACGTTTGAAAATAGAAAACACTTCGAATTTGTGATACAAAAAATGAATCCACACTTTTCTGCAAAAATCATCAATAAAATTAACAAAGTAACGAGCACCATATTTTGATGAAATAGGAGAGTACCACACATCAGAATGAATATAATCAATTAAACATTTAGTGCAATCAATACAGGTATTAAACTTTACCTTGAATTATTTACCATAAAGACAATGCTCGCAGAAATCTAATTTGCATGAGTTGAGACACTTCAGTAATTTTCTTTTGTTGAGCTCACTTAAACCTTACTCACTCATATGACCAAGACGCATATGTTATAAGTGGGTCATATCAGAAGAAGAAGTTTGAGAAATTGTTGCCCACCTTCAACGATTTTTCCTACTAACTCATACAAATTTTCATACTTTAGGTCCTTCATCACTATCAATGAGTTTTTAACAACCTTAAGAACTCCACCTTCAATAGAATACTTATAACCAGTAAAATCCAAAGCACCCAAAGAGATTAAATTCTTTTTCAAATCAAGAACATGTCTAACGTCAGTAAGAATTCTAATAATATTATCAAACATCTTAATTTTGATTGTTCTAATTCCTACAATTTTGCATGAATTGTTATTTCCTATCAAAACTAATCCACCATCATAAGACTTATAGTTTTCAAACCAATCTTTATTGGGACACATATGGTAAGAACAATCAGAATCAAAAATCCAAGTATCATAGTAGCAATCAAAATCAGAACTAATAGAGAGAACATTGTCATAATCATCATCAGAACTCCCTCCAGCAACTAACAATTGTTCTTTGGCTTACTCTTTAGACTGAGATTCTATTTCTTTCTTTGCTTTGAGCTTCCAATACTCTTTAATTACATGTCCTATTTTTTTATAATACTTGCGATTTATTTCTTTGGATTTGGATTTATAACGACCTGTCTTTGATTTTTCTTTACTATGACCTCTAACAATCAATGCTTCTGAGTGTAATACATTCTCTTTAATCTTTTTTAAATATTCATTAGATAGAATGGTAGCAAAAGTATCATCAAATTTTAAATTCTTATCATACATGAGAGTAATCTTCAGATTCTCAAAAGAATGAGGTAGAGACGATAATAAAATAATTGCATTATCTTCATCTTTAATTTTAACATCAATACTAAACAATTGAGAAACTAGTTATTGAAAGTATTAAGATTATTAATTATATTCGTACCTTCTCTCATTTGAAAATTGAAGAGTTTCTTCTTTAAGTAAACTCGATTTGAGATAGATAGAGTATCTCATATGTGAGACTGAGGATAATTATGCTATATATACTAGCCTTTTGGTTTTCCCATATGCTTTTGGTGATATCTTCAGGCTTGACATCCCTCAATGTATTTCTCAACCCTTATTGAATAAGAATTACACGAACTCTTGCCTACCAAATAGAAATTTCTTATTTTACATTGAATTTTTCTATATCAAACTTCGTAGTAGACATGTTGAACCAAGCTCTAATACCACTTATAGTGTTAAATATCGATATCCACCTCAATTCACGATGTAGAAGAAAAACAGAAGAGAAAAAAATAGCACACAAGAGATTTATGTGGCGAAGACGATCCGAAGGATATTGTATTGATGAGAAAATAAAGATAAGATTACAACGATGGAGGCAAAACTCCAATATCACCAACTCTTACAAGAGACAAGTAGCCTAATCGTCACAAGAAGTTTTGAGAGTATTGATCTATGTCTCTCTCTCACTTTATACGAAACGCTTACATGAATAAGGTATTTATAAATGTGACCTAATTAAGTTTGAGTTAAAGTAAAAAACTAATTCAAATAAAAATTCTACTAATCCAAGTCTTCTAGTAAAAGATAAATTCAGATAAAAATTAGACCCACTAAATTACTTCCTAATATAATTAAGACTTTCTGAAAAATTCAGACTCGAGACACAATTAAATCAACAGCTTGTGCTCATACAAGAAAAGAAAAAATTTCAAAGAGTCCATAAAGAAGACCTGGGCAATGAACAGAAATCTGTCAAAATAGATATACCTAGACAGCAATAGTTCCAAAGATATTCAATCGATATTAAAAGATTCTGTTAAAGGCAAGGCATCGTCAAATGATTGAGATTTGAATTTGGTCTTGTGTCTCACAAACCCAAAAAAATAGATCTCTTGTTTTACAAAATCATTAGAAAGTGCAGAATCGAACAAGCACAATAATTAGTTATCCAGCGTGTCATTAACTTTAGGCTAACAACCAGTGAATGCTCAGCAATATAGGGGTCAAATCGTTTGGGATTGATGCCATTCATTAGTAATTCGATTTTGCAGTGTGAGAAAACTTTTTGCTCAAAGTAAATAATTCACATTGCAGCTTGCACAGTAAAAAACGTTTTGTATTGAGAATACCAAAATATGCATCACCTCAGAGCTTTTTGTTGAAAATATAAAATATTATCATTCTACTTTGTTGAAAAATAACAAATTCAGTTGCTAGCATAACAGTCTCTAATCCTGCAAACTAGTGAAGTCTGAAAAGAATTACAGAAAATTTTATAAAAATATAGAAGACATTTATTTAATAGAATTAACAAAAGAAAACAACAATAATCCCAAACCACATACATTCTTAGGATTCATTTGATTGGGAATCTAGTATTTCCATGCTATATGAATTTAACATGGGCAAAGTAGTAGTTGTTCCTCAAACCCTAATCCAATTTTGTTGGTTATGGATCCAAGTTACTCATCCTTGAAATAGCGTCTTACTCAATACAAGCTTTAAAAATTAAACTCACAACAATACAACAATATTATTAAGAAATTGTTTGATTTGAAATAATCTTATTTTTCAGTCGGATTACTTAATTTTGATTTGAATTAAAATTAAATTAGATGTACTATTAAAAAAACAAGATTATTTCGTTTTTTTAATCTCAAATCGAACAGTTCCGTTGCGCCAATTGTGAAAAGCAAATCATCCAACTGTCGCGTTGCAATAAGTCCTAATTTCCCACGTTTAAGTCGTACGTTATATTCACGACAACCTGCAACGCTAGCGAGATATAAATGCCTTCATCAGTAGCTTCGAACTAAAGCTCCACGATGGCTAAAAACACTCAATTTGCAGCTTTTGCGTTCATTCTTCTGCCGGCTATTGCCCTTGCCACTGCCGCAAGGTCCTTGAATGAAGGGTCCGGTAGTGGTGGCGGGGATGGCCGTGAGGCTAGGGATGGCGGTGGCGGAGACTTCGGCTCTGGCTTTGAAGGCGGTTCTGGTTATGGTGAAGGTGCTGGTGGATGGAATGGCGGAGAATACGGATGTGGGGGAGGAGTGGTGGTGGTCGAGACATAAGGACTACAGCATAAGGGAAACCCACTCAGTTTTTTAGGAAAACCACGACAAAATCTTCATTAAATGATACATTAAATATTACCAAATTTTAATTTACACGCACATTAAATACGATAAGATTTTTCTTACGGCTAAGTCATCCGCCGTAATTATCAGAAGCACAATAGCATCAACTCAAGTCATCTACGGCACTGACCTATATGTGGCCTATGCATGCATGGTAACAAACGAACGGATCGCAATTTATTTTGCAAGTTTCCACTTGAATTTTACATATACTAACTTGAGCAATGAAGTGTTCTCGCAGAACTTTCTTTGGCAAGTTTTTGTAGATAGAGAGCAGAGTGTTGCAGCCAAGAGTCTGTCTCTGTGGCATCAAAAGCACTATTCCCAATATCAAAAACCAGTGAATTCAAGCAGCAATTTAAAATCGTAATTGGCTTATTTTCAATTGGTTTTAGATCTTACATAATGGTCCTCGATAACGAACATAGAATATGAAAAACAAGCCTAATTGTTGGCCGCCATGGTCACCGTCGTGGACTACAATTTTCATTGCTAACCATTGGAAACTACCAGGCTATAGAGTATGGTAGAGCTAGAGAGAATTCTAGCCAAGTGATGAAATTCATAGAGATTGAAAAGCACACCAATGACGAAAGCGAGGGAACCAAATGGGATTAATTAACCTAAAAGTCTTAGCTGTAAACGATGGATAGACGCGTTATAATTCCCGTCTTGGGAGTAGGTTCACAGGAATGAAACTCAGAGAAATTGATGATGGGCAAAAACGCTAGACATTACGACCATTTTTCCTCTGAAAATTTATTCCGAGTTGCATAATTCCTCTAGAAATTTACTCCGAGTTACATGTACTACCGACATGCCTAGTTATTTTCCGGAGATTGGAAAATGATACAGCGCTCCCAAGTCCATAACCAGTGGCCAAAGTCTCATGAGAGGCTCGCAGTCCAAATTGCCGGCAAGATTAGTTTCCATGTGCTCTAAAAGTCATTTGATCTCAAGTCTTCTCAACTAGATAACGATCATGCCAGTGGCTAACTAGTATTTTGGATTCTCCTAATGGAAGCCTTTCTTTTGATAGCTGATTCCAATCCATCTCAAGATCAACAGCGGAGATCAGATCTAACCGAGTCCAAGCTCATTTAGAATCGCAGGATGAATCGTCCGATGCCAAAGACAGTTTTAGGGTTCATCTGGTAGCAGGATATACTCAGAATCATACCGAAAATATCCTCGACTTACGTGAAATAGGAATAGAATTAGTATTTCGTATTGGAATCAGTAAGATGACTTTAGAATACGATTAAAGAATATAAAACAATTTAGTCAATAACCTAGTAGCTAAGTGAGATCTTCCATTGCCTAATCGTCAAAAGCAAAATCATCCACTTGCAGCGTTGCAATAAGTCCTTATTTCACACGTTAAGTCCTATTCACGGCTCCATGCAACCCTCGCAAGCTATAAATACCTCATCACTTGCTTCACATCCCACCCATCTCTCGTTCGAACTTGAGCTCAACGATGGCTAAAAACATGCAATTTGCTGTTTTCGCATTCATCCTTCTGCTGGCGATTGGCCTTGCCACTGCCGCAAGATCCTTGAATGAAGTCTCTGATGGTGGCGGCGGTGGTGGCGGCGAGGGCGGGGGTGGCGGTGGCGGAGAATCCGGCTCCGGCTCCGGCTCTGGCCATGGAGGTGGCTCTGGATATGGTGAAGGTGGCGGTGGAGCGAATGGAGGAGGATACGGACATGGGGGAGGAGGTGGTGGCGGCGGAGGCGAGGGGAGCGGTGGAGGCTCTGGTTATGGCTCGGGCTCTGGCTCTGGCTCTGGTTATGGTGGTGGAGGAGCGCATGGTGGAGGGTATGGCAGTGGTGGCGGTGGCGGAGGTGGTGGAGGACAAGGTGGTGGAAGTGGGTCTGGCTCTGGCTCTGGCTCTGGGTCTGGTTCTGGTTATGGTGGTGGAGGTGCACATGGTGGAGGGTATGGTAGTGGTGGCGGTGGCGGAGGTGGTGGAGGACAAGGTGGTGGAAGTGGGTCTGGATATGGCTCTGGCTCTGGCTCTGGCTCTGGTTCCGGTTATGGTGGTGGAGGTGCACATGGTGGAGGGTATGGTAGTGGTGGTGGAGGCGGAGGTGGTGGAGGACAAGGTGGTGGAAGTGGGTCTGGATATGGCTCTGGCTCTGGCTCTGGTTCCGGTTATGGTGGTGGAGGTGCACATGGTGGAGGGTATGGTAGTGGTGGTGGAGGCGGAGGTGGTGGAGGACAAGGTGGTGGAGGATCTGGCTCCGGCTCTGGATATGGTTCTGGTTCAGGATATGGGAGTGGTGGGGGAGGAGGACACAATTAGGCAACGAGTGCAACACCTTCGTGCCGGTAGTAAGAGCTTAACAGGACGTAATGTATTTTCCTAAAACAAATAAGGTCTTGTTGACCAGCTTGTATGAGAATTGGAACTAAACAGTACAATCCTTTTAGTTAAGAGAGCAGTCCGATGTTTTTCTTCATTATACTACTAATCAGACTGCTAAAACATATCATTGACGTAAATCCGGTTATTAATTGAAGAATTAAAAAAGAAATTAAATTGTAGAAAGGACGAAGTCATAAGTCAAAAAGGTGTAATATCAGCAAGCAACTGGGTCATATCACTCATCGTACTCTCTAAGTAATCACTGTTTGTTTTTTTTTCTAAATTTGTCAAGCTAGAAATCCAAAGCAATAGCATCTTTGAATTTGAATTCAACGTGCCGCCGACAAAAATAACTGAAACCAAGTGAATCCCTACACCACTTTGGGTGCTTCTTTGCATCTTGAAACAAATACTTCATCGTTTCCCAATTGGAACACGCATGAAATTAAGAAATTTTACATTAAACTTTCAATTAAAACCAAATCTGGGCTCTGAGGAGCATATGGCAGGATTGAAATTCTTCGCCACCCATGCCGACAAGACAAATATTGAAAAGGAAGTACCATATATGATGAGATTGGGACTTGATGAAAACTGATATATAGGAATACAAAGTGGCAAAATTTATGCCCACGTGTTAGGCAGGATAGAGAGTTGTATGGTACATTAATCTTTGCTTCACGGCAAGGCAGCAGCTCCAGAAAAGTGATCAGGCTCCAGCCGAAGCATCATTTAAAGTCCTTGCTTTCTTCTTTTTCCTCTTATCAGTGATCACATTCCTATCGTTTCGCTTAGACTGCAGCGCTCGGATTTCCAATAGCTTCGTCTTTGCATCCCGGAATGGCGCGTCAGACCTCATAGACATCAATTCCTACGTTGTTCCAGTAAGAAAGAGTGAATGATAAGAACTATCTGTGCTTACAAGCTTATAAACTAAACTAGAAATAGCTGATTCTTATGATGGTATTTTACCTTTAGATGATCCATTGCTGCAAGATTGATGCCAATAATGTCTTTGCATTCCTGAGATAGCACAACAAACGGTATTATCAACATTACAAGGCAAAACCAATAATCTATTCATTCAAAATTGACCGAATGTGGAGTCAGACAATTAGCATTTTCCGTTAGACTGAACGAAAGCCAATCAAGCCAGTTAAACAAGCCACCACTATGATCCTTGCAAAATCCACTCAGCTAAATTGAAGTAATAAAGTTCAAGAGCAACATTCAGTAAAACATGAAGAGGAAAAAATTCACGCACAACTAGCATCTAGTGATGCATAGGAAAAGAAAATATCATAGTTTTGTGGTCATATTCAAATTAATATAGCAGAATGTCATCCTGTGAAAACCCACAAGTAACCATCTAATGATTAAACAATAAGGGAAATCAGACAGTACAAGAAGCAAATGATATCAAGAAAAAAAAGTACACAATCAACAAGCAGACCAGATTCTAGAACATATGTTGAATAGGTCACCATAAGAACAAGGCAATACAAATATATCGTACAAATTCTACTTAAAAAAATCAAACTGACTAATAATAGCATTACCTTAACTCTTTCATGAAGTATGTCCTTCAGTACTGTCAACATGGGTCTGGCCAAAGGAGTAGCAGTCAGCTGGTTATGGTGTGTTTGAAGAAGCACAGTAGTAATCCTAGAGACAAGCTCAACCTTCATGCAATTACAGAACAAGGGTAAAACTAGCATACTTCACAGCAGAAGATTCATTGGAACAAATCAGCAAGTTAAAATTAAAATTAGCCAGATATGAAAAGGGTAAATATGAATCCCAACAAAAAAAAAATTGCAAGGAATGTGATGCAGAAGCTCAGAGGAGGAGAAAACATTAGCTTATACAAATGCAATAACTATAATGACCTTGTAAGTCCATGGTTTTTCTTCTCTTTAATAGTTACAAGTCCATCAATAAGAAAAATACAAGAAAAATAAAATAAAATGGCAGAAGGAGATTCTCTTACCAAAACCAGCGGACAATATGTACATGTAGATAAATGAAATGAAAATAGAAGCATACAGCAACAGTAGTAGGGCAAGATCTAGATTCAGAAAATATGAACACTTGACAACATTCAGTGAAAGCACAACCAGGATGTTCTTAAGAAGATATATATGTGCATTACCTTGTCAGGATTGGCAACCCATTCTTTCAAGTATGACATTAGCTTCAGCGCATCAGAGAATGGCAAAGACTGCAACACAAGCATAATGAAGTAACACAAAAACTATATATCTAAATGCACATTAATAAAAACCACTAAAATGTTTAGAAGTAGAATGTACCAGCAGGGTCTGCTCCAAATCATTGGCCTTAATATGGGAAAGTGCACTAAGAACATAATCAGAAGGTGACAATCTCCGCATAATTATATTTGGTTGGAACTGGGATGGCCTTCCATTTTTCGAATCCTCCTGAGGAACAGAAACCAAAATACAAAATGATACCTCAGCTGGAAAATATATATGGAGATACACAAATATGCACCATTACCTCAGCATGCAATGATATCTAACACACTGTTTGCAAAATGAATGCAAAGATTTCAGAGATGAAGCAATGAAATGTTAAAGCATCAGTATCCCTAAATCTAAATCAATAAGAAAACGCAATACCTCCTTTTTTGCCACTTTAAAGAAGCTTTTTTTTTCTTAAATGTTGATTGGTGTAGCACGTAGGGACAAGCCCTATCCAAAAACTTACTTCTCCAACAAAATTACTAAGGGTAGCGTATTCTAATACTATGTGCTTCATTTAGTTTGTATTACTTGTATCATTAAGCACAATACATAAATATAAGATAGTTCCTCAAGCAAATTTTTTTTTTGGTAATTTCCTCAAGCAAATTTTATTTTTGAATATGAACTGCACAAGCTCATTCCTTTCACGAGTAAGAAAGAAATCTTGCAGAGAGTTATCAAACATATTAAAGCAGCTTGTTGTCCGCATTTCTGTGATCTATTTCTTTTAGAACTTTGCATATTTTCATCATTCTACAGTTTTCTCACTGATTTGAAATGTTCATCCCAGGTAATGAATAATAAAAACATAAATAGATAACAACAATGAAACAAAACAGATTGAGCATACCCTGTGTTCACTGATCCGTTTTTTTTCTTCTTCAGCTATGTCTAATGCATCAAGAATCGTGTCTGTTGCAGTAAGGGTTTCTTGAGTCCTCTTCCCCGGCACACCAACAGAGCCCTCCTCAGGAGGTTCTTCTTTTGGTGCATATCTGTTTTCATTTAAGTAGTCCATGTCCTTTTCAAACATTTCCTCCAACTTCTTTTCCCTCTCTTCCTACAGAGTTGCAACAACAATAGCAGAAATTTACATAGCCAAAAGATGGAAGTTCACATAAATTAGTACAACAAACATCTAAGTCAGCAATATATCTGCAGGTTAAGAAAAGTACCTCAATGAAAAAAGGTTCTTCTGTCCGATCCCAACGTCGAATGGAACGATCATGAGATCCTGTCACAATAAAATCACCACGACTACAGATTGCTAGACACCATACTTCAGCATGATGACCCTCAAGAGTAAGAAGCAACTCAAACTTATCAGCATCCCAATACTTGACAAGACGATCTTTCCCCACACTAAATAAGTAATGAGTATTGCATACAAACTGTACAGCCATCACACTGCCAAAAAGGGGTATATAAGTTGCATCAGTGCCTTTGGATTATATTAAAATTATTGACGCAAATAGAATTGATATTGCTCATGTCAAAAGTGACCTGTCAGCATGAGCAAAAATGGATTTGTGACAGTCACCGAAGTCCAAACCCCATATCTTCAGGTTTTTGTCTGCTGAACCACTAACTATAAGAGCTCCATCAGAAGAAATATCCATACAAAGCACAGGAAGCTTGTGGCCATACAAGGAGAGGAAAAATTTCAAAGAGTCCATAAAGAAGACCTAGGCAATGAACATAAATCTGTCAGAATAGATATACCTAGGCAGCAATAGTTCCAAAGATATTCAATCAGTATTAAAAGATTCTGTTAAAGGTAAAGCATCATCAAATGATTGAGATTTGAATTTGGTCTTGTGTCTCACAAACCACAAAAAATAGATCTCTTGTCATACAAAATCATTAGAAAGTGCAGAATCGAACAAGCACAATAATTAATTATCCAGCGTGTCATTAACTTTAGGCTAACAACCAGTGAATGCTCAGCAATAGAGGGGTCAAATTGTTTGGGATTGACGCCATTCATTAGTAATTCAATTCTGCAGTGTGAGAAAACTTTTTGCTCAAGGTAAATAATTCACATTGCAGCTTGCACAGTCAAAAACTTTTTGTATTGAGAATATCAAAATATGCATCACCTCAGAGCTTTTTGTTGAAAATATAGCATATTATCATTCTACTTTGTTGAAAAATAACAAATTCAGTTACTAGCATAACAGTCTCTAATCCTGCAAACTGGTGAAGTCTGAAAAGAATTGCAGAAAATTTTATAAAAAAATAGAAGACATTTATTTAATAGAATTAACAAAGGGAAGCAACAATAATCTAACTGACCTTAATTGTGCAATCCAATAGTGCAACTGCAATGTACTTAGCATCCGGACTAAGAGAGACAGCGAGAACATCTTCGTTCATTTTTAGTGTTCTCACATTTGCCACAGTTAGTTGTTTAGAGTCCTATAAAAAGAAACCACATGAGATCAAGAATACATGTTTGGCACAAATATCAAATCCACATAATCTTCAAAAGAGGCTTAATAAGAGGAGCACATGTAAAGATACTACCATAAAGTGGATTTTTGCATGGCCCATTCTAAAAGAATTTCACAAATTCTCGTTGTATGATATAGAATGCCATATTGGAAGAGGCCTATGTTAATATGCCTATTTAAGATTATTACCAGCGTGATCAATTTCAGTTTAATAGCCCAAGTCCCAGCATTGTACCGCTGTTTAGGTTCCCAAACAAATTTTAAAGCATTGTGAGGCATCATTTCTGCCAAAAGGCACACAAACAGCCAAAAGATGCCCAATAAGGCATAATCTTATGCATGAACCTCTAGGTTTTTACCTCTCTTCTGATTAAAATCATATATGAAATTTCAAATGAATCTGATCAAAACATTTATGGACATCAGCTTTCATATTGCATATAGTCAAGCCTCTGAACCCAAAAACACGAAAGCGATAACCAGTCTTCAAAGGAAAAGGCATAAGCCAATTCTGAATCTTAAGATGTATCCAAAAGAAGTTAAGTAGCAAGAAGAAAGTGTTAATATCTTTATATCTTTTATCCAATATTTATATTTGAATGTTGAGTAATCAAAGTTATACTCACATTGAACAACTAGGTATGAGTTGAAAAAACAGATCACCCTTTCAGCCAAAAATAAAAGCTTATTTGAGTGGGGAGATGACAAACCTGAATTAGCTGATACTTCCAAAACTTGACATCATGGTCAGAACTGCCTGTGACAAAACCACTTCCATCAGGTATGTTAACAACAGACCGAAGAGCACCACCATGAGCTTCCACCAGTTCTATGCAACTGCCACTTCCAACATCAATAATTTCTATGGTCCCATCCTTAGTTCCAACAAGGGCATGTCTGTTTGTAGGTACAAAGGCACTGCACAACCCATACCCAGAATCAATTGTGCGAAGGCAAGAACCAGTACTAGGATTCCATATTTTTACAGCATTGTGACTTGTTGACATCAAAAGCGTGTTATCAGAACTCAAAGCTAAACTTCTGACATCAGATCGGTGCCCCTGAAGCTCAATTGTGTGGGTCTTGCTGATCTTGCTCTCTTCAATTAAATAAGTTTCCAAAGTATTATTGTTCACGGATAGTGACAGAGCAGCAAGCCCAGCTTTAGGTGTGCTAGGACTAAAAGCAATGGAGGAAATCTTCTTGTTCACCCTCAAAGTTTGAAGGAATTTGAAGACATCTGACACCATAACAACCAATTGTTGGGACTCCACATTTTCATTCTCGTGCATTTCATTAGCTTTAGCAATAGCCTTTTCTTTTCTGCGGTTAATCCTTCTTTTAGCCTTGCGCTTAGCTTCTGCTTCATCCAAAACACGGTATATGTCCACAGTCTTTCCTGCAACATGGCATGCAAGAAGATTCCCACTTCTGTTAAACCTCACTGTTGCCACCCGGTCCTTGCTCTGCGTCTTAATTTCTCCAAACTGCTTCAAGACCTCCCACTTACTTGCATCATTGTCCAATTCACTATCAAGCTTAATTTTGTAAAACCGTAGTTCCAGATCAGCAGATCCAGTAACCAAATACCTCTCTTGTGGATCAACATCTAGTGACCAAATCTCACTGTGGTGACCACTGACAATCTGCATGCAATGCTGTGTATCAAGATCCCAGACTCTCACAAACTTGTCCTTCGAGCAACTCACCAGTTTCTTCCCTGAATCCAGGAAGGCAAGATCCGTAACCTGAAAGATTGAGATTCCTCCTTATACATACCATGGTAAAGGTAATGAACAAATGTTTACCGTCTGATATTTGGAGAATATAAGCTCAAAACAAGTGAGAGAAAAAAAAAATTCCACAAAACAAAGAACTGTACAAAGGAAATATTTATAAAGTGAAGAAATTTACTCCTCCAACCCAAATTCGACAAAGCAAGCTTGAGAACAATGGAAGAATGAGATTCTTTCCGAGAAGAAAACAACAGGAGCCAGGTAAAACAAAAACACAATCTCAAACATATAGAAAAACAAAAGATCAGGAGAAATTAGCAACAATACCTGATCCCGATGTCCTCGGAGACGAAAAACCCCAGCTTCCCCAACAACATCCCACAAAATCACATCACAATCCTTGCTCCCGGACGCAAGGATGGAACCCTGCCCATTAAACCTAAGCGCCGACACCGCAGACCTATGGCCATTAAGCGTGGCCTCGCACGACCCCTCAGCAGCATCCCAAAGCCGAACACTGCCATCAGCGTGGCCGGTGGCGACGGTGGTGGCGGAGGCCGCGATGGAGGTAACGGCAAGAGAAGGCGATGGCTTGGAGGAGGCGGAAAGGAGCTTGGAGAGTAGGCCCTGGCGCGGGTTCCAGATGGCGAGGGCGTCGAGGGCCGGGGCAAGTAGGTGCGCCCCGGAGGCGTCGTAGGCGATGTTGGAGTCGTTGGAGGCGATCACGCCGAAGGCGAGAGCCGGCTCGTAGCGCAGATAGGCCTTCACCATTGTCGGCGAGCCTCGGCGGCGGCAGCGGCGCGGCGGAGGATGGTGGCGCGGTTTTGGAGTTGGAAGTCGGTTTAGGGTTTTAAAAACCGGCAACTTGGGGCTTTTAAATTATATTATATATATTATATATATTATATTAGCGGCAGGACACATGTTTAGTTAACTTGATTAAGATTTTGCCCGGATCAAAAGTGACCTGAGTCCGAATTCCACATGCTACATATTTTAAGTTTTTTAACCAAAAAAATTTTATATAATATTTTAAAAAATGCTATATATATATATATTATATTTGTTTTTAACTTTTTTAATATGTTTAAATTTGAAATCAAATTTTAGTTAAAAATAATTTGATAGAAATCAAAATGACTAAACACATATTAGTTTAGTGGGTATCTAAATCGATCTCAAAATTAAGACTTAAATTTTTTAAAAATTTTAAAATATATATATATATAGATATAATATTAAATAAAATTTTTGATAAAAAAGTAGCTTAAAAAATAAAAAATTACAAGAACTAAATTTTGATTTTGAGTCACTTGATCCATAATCAAATTCTTAACTATTAGGATAAACATAGTTTTGTGATATAATTATAATATATAAATATAAATAATATATTATTGAAAAATAAAATTATTATTTTTAATAATTTTAAATTTAAAATCAAATTTAGTCAAAGAAAATTTAAAAATAATTTAACCGAAACTAAAACGAACCGAAATGACTGGACTTAAACAAACAAAATATATCAGTTTTGATAGGTGCTAAAATCAGTTCAAAAACGAAAACTTAAACCCTTTTAAAAATATGTTAAAAATTTAAGAAAAGAGAAAAAATTATATACATATATATTTCTTAAAATTATTAAATAACTTTTTTCTTAAAAAAAGCTTAAAAATAAAAAAAATAAGAAATAGAATTCGATTTCAAGTAACCTAAATCCAAAAATCAAGGGTAAGAATAATTTGTGATATAATTATAATATATCAATATAAATAATATATTTTTAAAAATCGAAATTGAAAGTATATATTGAAATATTTTGGTTTCGACAGAGATTTCAATCTATGGTTATAAACCAAGGTTTTAAAATATATTATTTATATTTATATATTATAATTATATTACAAAATATATTTATCCCAATAGTTAAGAACTTAATTTTGGGTTAAGGTGATTCGGGTTTGAACCCACTTTTTGTGCTATTTTTTTTGAAAAAAGTATATATATATTATTTTCTCATTTTTTAAAAATTTTTAGTATTTTTAAATTTAACATTAAATTTTTTAAAAAATTAACAATGATTTAACTGAAATCAACGCAAATTGGTTTCAATCAAAACGAACCGAAACGGCCAAAACTAATTTCAGTGGATACCGAAACCGATCCCAAAACTGATATTTAAAATTTTAATTATAACTTATAAGTTTTGGCTTCGAGACTGATTTTCTCATTCACCAAAAATCGATATGCTTGAGTCTTTTAATTCGTTTCGATTTCGATCAAATTATTTTTTTTATATTTTTAACGAAAGTTTAATTTTAGATTTAAATAAATTGAAAAAATTTAAAAATAAAAAAGAATTTACTTGCAATTGTAACTCTTGTTTCAATTTCCAAATTTCTGGTAAAAACAAATTTGCAGTAGGATAAACACTTCCCGAAAAAACTTTAGTAACATCATAAAAGACCTTAAGAAATTCAATTATCTTTTAAATTTGATCCTATTCTTCAATAGATGGTAGCCACGCAAAGTTAGCATCTCTACTTGCATACTAAACTAAAATATTTTTATAGATAAAAGTAACTACAAATATATGATATGTAGAATTTCATCGATTTACCACATCAACACATAAATTATTTTTAGTATTTATGTTCAATCATTTTGCAATTTCAGCAAATTTATGCAAATAAAAAGTTGATTTTCTCAAATATAAAATACTAAAATGAATCTTTTCAGCTATATGTTTGATTTGCTTGAGACCATCTTTCACCATTATATTCAATATATGTACACAATAATAAATATGAAATATCTTTCCCTTGAAACGAAGCTTGCCTCTAGATTCAAAATTATGTTGTAAACTTCTAGTAGCAACATCATTACTTGATGCATTGTTTAAGGTAATAATTGTTACTTTATCTTGCATCTCCTAATCAAGAATGCACTCTGAAATAACATCAGTAATAACAAATACCAGTATATGATGATTCTAAATTATAAAAATTGATTATTTTTTTCTGTAATTTCCATTCAGAATCAATATAATGAACCGTCAAAAATATGTAGCCAATAGATTGATTTGAAGTCCAATAATAAAAAATAAGAGAGATGTTATCCACATTCCTGAAAATCTTTCTCGGCTTTTCTTTCTCGGTATTATATATTTTCAAACAATCATTCTTGATAGTATTTCTACAAACTTCAATATATTGAGAATTATAATATGTTAATATTTTATTGAAATAAAAATCCTTGTTATACTAAATGGATATTCATGAGCAACAATAGCTGTGGCAATCATTTCTCTTGCAACTCGAGAGTCCCAAGAACCCATAAAAGAAAGATTAAAATGAGATGAAGACTCACTAGCACTTTTTATAGGTTAAAAGTTGATAGTAGGTTGATTGTTTGAAGTTTTTTCATGTATACATATTTTTTTATGTGCCTATTCAACTATGAAGTAGCACCAATTTTGGAGATTAAATATTTTCTATGGCAATGCTTGCATTCATGTTTTTGTACTATCATCTCATTTCTTTCTTTAACCTCAACAACTTGAAAAACTTCCCAAACTTTTGAAGTTCTCTTCCGACCTTCTTTACTATTAAATTCTTATATTTCAACTGTCAAATTTACCTATGCAGCTTATTCCTCAAACATACCAATATCACCATCCACATGTTCATTTTCACTAACCATTGAATGTGTTGATGGTATACTACTAGACATCATTGAAAATATAATACAAAAAATAGAATTAATTAATAGTGAATTAATCACCACTGAAATATTTACCTTTTAGAATAAACAAAAATTATTCATGAAATATTAGCGATCATGCAAAAATTCTAGAATTAACTAAAGCCTAAAGCATAAAAAACACTTATGATCATGAGTAGTTGAATGTGCTAACAGCCTTTACTTGTATCATTAAGTAACAAATGTCATAAGATAGTTGCAGACATCCTCTAATATCCACACAAGCTCAATTATCTCCAAGATCGAAAGAAGAAATCCAAGTCATTCAAAAAAATTTTCATCCTCTATTGTTTATCTTTTATGTGGCATAAGTCTATTAAAAAAAATTTTATTATTCATTTAGAGTTATCAACAGACTCAAAAGTCGTGTCCATTAAAAAATTATTTAAAAAATTATTTAAAATTCGTCCAAAATTTCTAATGGGTTTTAATGAACAACCTAATAGATTTTAAATTTATTTAAAAAATTTATTGAAATTTCGTTGGAAGTCTGTTTAGACACCATTTTACTAATAAAATATATCAATTTATTTTTAGCCACTACTTTGACGTGTTATTAAAAATAATGAATGTAGATATTAACGAATTTTAATAAGTTTAACGAGCCTTAAAGAACTTAGTATAAATTTAAGGACTGAATATTAAATAGATTTAATATAAAAATTAATGAATTTTAATGAACTTCAATCCACCGCAAGTCCACGTGGACCGATTTTAGACTTACCCAAACCTATACGGACTGGACCCCTTGCCAGCCGTATATTTGCTAAATCAAATATTGATTAGATTTTAATTTTTATTAAATCAGATTTTTAAGTTTTAATGAAGATTAAAGACACGTAAAATATGATAAAAAAATATCTTCGATATTTCACGTGTCAACTAATGCGGTTTAAAAAAATATCTTTAAAATATTTACATGTTTTATGAAAAATTCAAACTAGAATAGGTATTTGAAAACAAGGTTTTAAGTATCGGTTTCTGTTTTGGCACCCAACGAAACCGATATGTTTCGGCCGTTTCGGTTTCAGTTTCGGCCGAAAAGATTTTTTTAGTTATTAATTATGTGTTGACCAGAGTTTGACTATATTTTGATTGTACTTTGACTTTAAATTAAAAATATGATAAAATTTTGAAAATTTTTTTATAAAAATTTAAAAATTATGAAAGAATTTATAAATAATTTTACCACAATATTAAATATTATTTTAATTAATTAAAATTAATTTTTATAGTTAACCACTATTTTTATATATTACTATATAAAAAAAAATATGAGAAATAATATGAATATGATTAAAAAGTTAAAAATTAACATAAGCAAATTTAATTTATTATTAAAATATAATTGACATATCTATAATTTATTAATTATAATGTAATACAACTAATTATCATCGTCATCAGTTGAGTTTAAAACATCGTCATCAGTATTTGAACGATTCAGATGAATATTTATAGACATACGAGCCAAAACAACTATCTCTGCGCAATCTCGTGACAGCGATTTACATGGAGGTGAGATCGATGTTGGGGGAGCCGAAAGAGTGTCGAAACATAATAATATAGTGGGCCGAACATCAAACCATCCCAAAAGCTTAAACTCATGAGATATGGGTCTTTTTTCACTATATATATTAGACCATATCTATCCAATATCCGATGTGGGACTAATTCATCACACCAGACATTATAACAATCTCCCCCTTCAGGTGTGGTTTGACCACATCAATTTTAACATTCTTAATCAAGAACTCTTTTACTCGACTAGTTCCACCGTGTGATCCATACCAACGGGTTTTTGTCTCATTCTTTTGATTTTTTAAGAGAAACTAACGTGCGACTCAATTCAGTTGCACCATCACAGTAATTTCTGTCTTAAGATTTTGTATAGATTCGAACTTGAAGCTCTGATACCACTTATTGCAGAAAATATCGATGTCCACCACAATTCACGATGTAGAAGAAGAATAGGAAAAAAGAAAAGATAGCACACAAGAGATACATGTGGCGAAAACGATCCAGAGAATATTGTATTGATGAGAGTAAGAGAGAGAGATATATATATCAATACTCTCAAGACGTCTTGTAACGGTTAGCTTACTTAGTCTTTTGTGAGAGTTGGTGATATTGGAGTTTCGTCTCCATCGTTGTAATCTTCTCTTTCTCTTCTCATCAATACAATATTCTCTGGATCGTCTTCGCCACATATATCTCTTGTGTGCTATCTTTTCTTCTTTTCTATTCTTCTTTTACATCGTGAATTGTAGTGGACATTGATATTTTCCGCAACAGACCGACACATTTTTTTTTGCTTTACTTTTGATGGAACGGTCATACATACATGCATATGAACAAAAAACTCAACGTGTTTCGATCAAAATCATTTTCATTTCAGTTTCAACCAAAATATTTTTTTATTAATTATATTTTGACTAAAATTTAACTTTATTTTAATTATTTTTTAACTTCAAATTAAAAAAATTATAATATATTTCAAAATTTTTAAAAATAATAAACAATTACGTGAATAATATTATGTACGTGAACAGTATCTGATAAAAACCGGGAAGGGCGTCGAAACCAGACTGGCGACAATGCTAGCCCCGGTACAAGACTGACCTCAGCTTGCAGGAGTAGGAGCCAAGTCGGCGAGAGCGCGAGGGGGGTGAGGGAGTGGCGGTAGGCTGGCGAGGGAGTGATGGCAGGCTGGCAAGTGTGTGGGGCTAGTTCAGCTAAGGCGCAAGCTCGGACACGAAGCCGGCGTGAGCTCCCCGCGTGAGCTCGCCCGGCGAGCTCCCCGCGCATGCTGAGCTCGCTGCTTGCGCGCTATGCTCGCTCCGTCTACTCTGTTCGCTCTCGTCGCCATTGAAGATAACAGTAAATCTTAAACTCGTTTTGGTACTGACCGAAATGATTTGGGTTCGACCGAAACTTAAAACCTTGTTCGAAAGATAACCTCTAATTCAAAAAATTTATATGCAATTTAGTTAATTCATAAGCAACTATATACAATTTATCCTTTTAATTATCGTTTTTGGTTTGACCATCGAGCCCCAATATATACGGCAATTACCAAGCCCAGCGACGCAACCAAAGAGATCCATTTTGACCAGAGCTCTTTGGGAACACTCGTCAAACAGTGGTTGGCCTGATCGCGGAGCCATCCGAAGATCTCCTCCCATCCTTCCCCCCGACCACACAGTCCTATTTCAATGGCGGAAATATGATCCGAAAAAGGAACCAAATCGATGAGAGAGAAACGAGGTTGAAATCTTCAAATCAAATGGGCGGCGATCTCTACGCGCTCGACTTCGACGGCGTGCTCTGCGACAGCTGCGGCGAGAGCTCCTTCTCCGCCCTCAAAGTACGCCCAATCGTTTTCCTTCTCTTCCTCTTTAATAAAAATCGCACAAAGTTGCAATCTTTCGGTTTCTCTGTTCGTAGGCAGCAAAACTCCGATGGCCGTCGCTTTTCGATGGAGTCGATTCTGCTACGGAGGACTGGATCATCGACCAGATGCACATTGTCAGTACCAATCTGGTCTTTCCTGCATTGTTTGATTTTGCTACATCTTATTTGTAGTCCAGTCAAATGTGGAAAATTCCCTTGGTTTTGAACGTAAAAGCTTTTGAATTTTCGTTATGATTCGATGGATATATACTTCTTTTAGGTTTTCCATTTTCTTCTTTGAGTAGATTTTGCATAATTACTTACAAATTGAACTCTTTGTTCTGTTGATTAAAAGCCTTTGACTTGGAAAAATGCGTTGTTTTCTTGATTTTAAGCCATAATGGAAATTATGGAAAATGCAGCGAAATTTGTCCGTATCTAATTGTAAAAAAGCACTTGTAAATAAATTCGAACTCCCTCTGAGACCCATATGCGTCTCTGGTGGGTTACGAGAGTCAATTGATTGCAGATATTGTTCCTCTGGGACCCTGGTTTGATTTTCAATTGATATGTGAGTTAATTGGTAGAGACAACTCAAAATTCGGCTTATCATCCTAGATTTTGTTGACATGTAATTACAGATTTATAAAAAATATATTGGGTTAGCACTATTAATTTCTTCTTGCAATTTATTTCCAAATTTTTATCAAGTAGACTGTTCATGTGAAAAGGAAAATATTTTCTATCTGACTACACACATTTTCTGTTAAAATTCCTTTCTGTTTATGTTTCAGCTTCGTCCAGTGGTTGAAACAGGGTATGAAAATCTTTTGCTCGTTAGACTGCTATTGGAGCTCCAAATACCATCCGTTCGAAAATCTTCGGTAAATAAAATAATTTTGGTGGAATTCCTATACTTCCCTTTTTATTCTTTGCAATCTTACTTGTATCAAAGAATTCAAAGCATTTTAGAAACTATTCTCATTTTTATAACCAATTTCATATGCAAGGTTGCAGATGGCCTCACAATCGAAGCAATACTGGAGAACTGGATACAGCTAAAACCTACCCTAATGAAGGAATGGAATGAAGAAAAGGTATCTCTGATAGATCTATTTGGAAAAGTCAGAGATGAATGGATGGAAAAAGATTTAAAAGGCTGGATCAGTGCTAACAGGTACTATGGCTTTACTTCAATCTGTGTTGATTGCCTCTAAGGTATGTCAAACATATAATGAATGCACTTTCATGCCCTATGTGCTGTGTCTGCAAGCAAATGGCTGGAAGAAAATTCAAACAAAATTCTGTACAGGATGTGTTGATCTTGGGCCAACCATGGTCTAAGCAGGACCCATATTCTCTTTAGTTAGGTACCTAATTTGTAGGCCTCTGCCCAAGTTATATATGGAAAGAGTCCAGTTTACTGAAATTCCCTCTGCTGATGTTGATATGGGTTCATTTTTGTCATAGAAAATGTTTTTCACCTTATTTCTCAGATCCAAGTCAGAACTTTTGGATTTTTCCTTCTGTTTCACGTGAATTGATGGTTTGTTATTATCCGTAATAGTTTGCCCAAATGCTCTTTAACATATACTTGCTCCTGCTCTGAGGATTTATAGGGGCAACTAAAGGAGAAAAGTTAGCCAATGAATATAGCAAAATTGGTGTTAATATCTCTTGAATAAACTTAAATTCAGAAACATGTGGATGAAAATCTAAACTAGTTTGTTTAATCGAATAATGTCTCTATGAACATATTTCATTATCTTCTTTCAAATTGAGAAAAATATATTATGGGTATTATCTCTGCATGATATCTGTATATGCAAGGTTTCAGCGAGTACTTCTCTTTGCTAATGAAATGGAGCATGGAGTAAAGCAACTTTTGCAAGCATATTGGCTAGTTTCTTATTCTTGGTAACTTTTGAGAGATTAATCTATTATAGATGCAATAAAATTTATCCTTTGTGCTCCAAACCACCATGAATAGTTTATTGATTGACCTGTAGAAGAGAGTTTGATCATAATTTTAGTTTAATTACAAAGAGAACATCTTGAATTGGCTAAATTGATTCAAGAGGCTCCTTTGCAGATTTTACCCAGGTGTAGCAGATGCTTTGAGATTTGCTAGTTCTCAAGTGTATATTGTTACAACAAAGCAGGTGCAACTCTCCTTTCTCTACATAAAACTTTGTACATATTTTGAAAAATTTTAACCTTGAGATAGATTAAGAGTTTCTATGCACTTGCCTGCTTAAGTAACTGTTTTTATATAATTGGAAGATATTTAGATATTTGATTTGGCATATTAGTTTTTAAAGCTTCCTTGTTTGTTAAATGTTCTAGATTTATAACAATAAATCATGGCCAGCTAAAAATGTTTATTTGCTTGTGGGAATGTTGCCTGTATCAACTGTTTGATGAAATCTACCTGTGTAGGTTAGAATCTGTTGAATCTTAACAGACAATAATATATCATATTTTTACCTTCCCTTCTTTTTTGTCTATTGCTTTACGTTGATTTCTCATTTCCTTTTTATAGAGTCGATTTGCTGATGCATTATTGAGAGAACTGGCAGGGGTTACCATCCCGCCTGAGAGGATTTACGGTCTTGGAACTGGGTTAGTCCACTGTAGCTAGTTTCCTTCAGAAGAAATAGTATGATTGTTGGTGCTTTGTCCTATGATGTGTGTTCAAACTTTTTCAGGCCAAAGGTAGAAGTGTTGAAGCAGCTTCAAGCAAAACATCAAAATGAGAGTCTGTCACTTCAGTAAGACCCTTTCCCTCCAGTAGTCAATTCTCTTTGCAACACTTCATTCCACTCATTGCTACTGAAGCCAAGTTTTTCATCATTAACTCATTCTTTCATTGAGCATCCTCTTAGGGAAAAAAAGTTATACACTTGCACCTTGGCATTTTTCTTTATTGATGCATCATTCTCCTACTAATGGGCATCTCTTTGTTGGGAGGATAGAAGCATCTAAGTACATAATGCATTAGTTGTGTGGCTTGTCTCAAGTAGATTGGCTTACGTGTATTATTGTGCTAGTCCTTTGTAGAGAGGGAGAGACTCCCATTACTTCTGCCACTCTCCAATTGTTTGTAGATGAAGCTTTCTTGTCATCAAACTAATAAGCTCTTTTGCTGCTAATAAATGACAGTTTTACCTAACAGAATGGATCAAAAGGACAATGATCCATTTCTTTTGCTACAAATTATTTATCATGTTACTTTTTGAACAATTATTTAGCAATTTCTCATACAAAGATCAGGTTTAACTACTATGATAACTCAATTAGGATTTCTTTCTTTGAAAGGATAGCATTCTTATAGTGTTTTGTCTATAGTTTTGTAGAAGATCGGCTTGCTACGCTAAAGAATGTCATTAAAGAACCTGCTTTAAATGGATGGAATTTGTACTTGGGTAACATTTTATTCTTATCCTACAATTGAATGATGGTTAGGTGATCCTGTACTGATTCATTTAAAATATACTTGATTTGAACAGGGAGATGGGGATACAACACAGAAAAAGAGAGAATGGAGGCTAAAAGCATTCCAAGGATTCAACTACTTGATTTGTCAGACTTCAGCAAGAAACTTAAATAGCTTGAGCTAAAGATTCTCAATACCATTACATTCTGCTAGCTAAAGAGATTCTCAATGCCTTTACATTCTACCAGCTTAAGCTGATATCACATTCAATTGTAATCCTTGTTAGTACCCTATGCATTTCCTTCCAAAAAAACAAAGAAATCAAACAAGTTATGGTATTAATGTAAATATAAAATTGAAAATGGCTATCAATTGATAGTAGAAGTATGAATCAAGGGTATGCAGATGATAAAAAGTATGGCAAGGTAATGAAAAGAAAAAAAAAATTGAATTATCATACTTTTAGGTGAGTAGAATCGAGCTATTTTTGTTTATATTTATCTTCTTAGGTCTGAGTATTTAGCATATTACTTCTTGGATTCAAACCTATCTCTTCAGTGAAAAGTTGTTGCCTCTCTTTTTCTCTTTTTCTCATCATCAGCTGGTTTCAATTACTTGACGGTAGCCATTTTGTCATTTAGTTTGGCCCAATACACGAAATCAAAAATCACCTTTTCCAAGTTCTCTGGTTTCGTTGAAGGCTTTTGTCGTCGGCAAAATATTTTGAAAAAATTATTAAAAAGCTTCTGAAAATTTTGATCAGCTCTTTGTAGTTTCAAATTTTCTTGTCAGTCCCTGAGAATAATCTTTAGACCAATTTACTTTTTAAATGAAAGTATAAATTTGTTATTCTTTATAAATATTATACTTTACAAATAAATACTTTACAATATAAATACTTATCTATGAGCTAAAGTGTTTATATTTAAAGTAAAATATTTCATGAGCTGATTTTGAATTTCAAAAATTTTGAAAATACAAGGGACTGATGAATATCAGAAAAATTCAAGAGTTTTCTGATAATTCTTCCAAAATTTTTTGAAAATTGAATATAAGGGTTTTGTCGAGTCACTTCTTATGGACAACCAAATCTACCAAGTTGTTCTTGTTTTTTTTTTTCTTCTAGCAAAGCAACCATAAATAACATGAGAGCCAAAGCAACTCTAACCACAATAACTATTGCTGATCTTCTAGGATGGGTCATATGTAGTTTTGACGTCTCAAACTTATAGCAAAGTTTGAAGTCAGATAAAGATTTCATATTTGGATGGAGTTCGATTTTTAGTTTCCATTATATTTCGATATTAATTTTTAGTTTTTATTATATTTAGATATCTCCATCATTTAGGATTTTAAATTAGAGTAAAATTTAAACTCAATAATAATCAAAACTAACATATTTGGGATTTTAGAAAAAAAGTTTTTATTGGTCAGAAAACATAAAGAGGATAAATGACAGGAAAAAAAAAAGAACGAAAGAAAAATAGAGAAAATAATAGAGAGAAAAAAAAGAAATTGTTGGACTCAACGTGTGATTTCTTAGATAACTTCAATTTTTAAGAAACTTTCCTTTTTCCTCTCGATATCCTTTTTTATTGAGGAGCTTTGACATGTTGAATGGTACATAATTTCTTTTGTTACTTTTTCTTATAATATTTTTGTAATTATTTTTGGAAATATCATGGTAAGAGTTGGCATTGGGGGGAGGTGGAGCACCAGCAGCATATCCTGTGAAATACTGTTCATGTAAATAACACGTGGTGCGAGAGTATTAGCACGGTGTTTGTAGACACTCGGGCATCGATTGACAAACGTTAGAATCAGACTGTCATTTAAATAAATAAATAAATATATATATAATTAGACTAATTTTTAAATTATTTTTTTAATTAAATATAATATTTTACAAAAATATCCCTATTTTTACTCTCTTGGAATAAAAATAACCAATTTCAATACTAATACTTTTAAGGATAATTTAGTCCAAAATAATTATAAATTTTTTATTAGTCAAATCATCAATCAAATATTAGATTATTTTTTTTATTTTAGTTTTAATTTTAATTTTAGTCTTGGCTTTAGCTCGTTATTTAGAGATGATGAGAGTGTGGTGAACTTATTTATGGTAGCATTTTTCATGTCGATAAGAATTGATCTTGGGATCTGGAATTCCGCAACAAGGTCCTTGTCGAGATTCGGATGGAATTGATTGGACTGAGATTCCAAGCCAATTGGTTGGACTGAGATTGAGATATTTGAAAAATCATAAACACCTGTTTTGTCTTTTAAAATAAGATATTACTCGGTTGACGGAAAATAAACAAAAATGTGGAGAAGTAAGGTTTTTTTTTTATTTTTGTCTCACTTCTATAAATGTTAAAAAATAATTAACTTTTAGTATTTAATTAAACAAAGTATATCTAAAATATATAATTATTAATATATAAAATATTATTTATTTAATTTTTATAAATATTTTTTAAAAAATATTATTATATAATTACTATTATTATTAGCAGTAGATGTAGTTTTAAAATTTATGTCAAATAAAAAATAGGATTGGTTATCACTTAAATAAGAACGTTATAGAGGTCGGTCATCAAAGCCGCCCTGCCACACGCGCCGCCAAGTAACTATTTGTCCGAGCCCTTGAAATCGGATGCTTTTCCACACGTTTGTAAGCACCATATTTATTACCATAATCCATCCCTATCGCTTGCCTCCATCACCGCTGGTAGGCAAAATGACAGACATGAGAAACCAAGTATGATGCTGCAAGGTCTTCTAACAGTCTCAAATAATCAAAAAAGAAAACACAATACAGAGATCATACAGATCACGCTTTGCCATCCCGAATGTTTACTTGAACTATTGAAATTCATCATTAATCGACTGCGACCGGTTCCATCTTCTCAGCTTCCTTCCTCAGCTCTTCAAACAGCACAGATGACAAGTACCTCTCTCCAAAGCTTGGAAGAATAGTCTGCATACAAAAGAAAGATGAACACAGTATTCATCTAGTAAATTTTTTCGTATTTTTAAGAACTGAAGACAGTGTAATCTACAATGCCTACCACAATGAGTTTTTCTTTGTTCTCTGGCATCCTTGCAAGCCTTAGTGCTGCTACTGTATTGGCTCCTGAGGATATCCCTGCCTGCGATATAAGATCAAATCACAATTTATCTCATGTGTTTCTGTTGCATGTTCTTTTTAACTTGCTAAAACACTTAATTGTTTGTTACTTCATACAGATTTGCTACATTTGAGAGCGGAAAAAAATGTTACCATGAGCCCCTCTTTCAGTGCTAGTTCTCTGGCCATTTTGACTGCATCTTCACTAGATACCTGCTACAGTGTGTGGATTTAGTTCAGATTGTATGAGAAAGATTCTACTTTGTTTTAACTTTTCGTTTGAGAAAATATAGGAAAATAAGTTGAACTTGCCTCAAGGACTTTTTCCATCACATCCATGTCCAAAATCTTCGGTTTGAAGCCGACTCCAGTTCCAGTGATATGATGAGGACCTACACAGACAGATCAGCGTTATCTATTGTACTACATTTTTGGCTTAGATATTGATATCAAGAACAGAATAATTCTCAGTAAGTTTCACAAAAAAGTATGAATTTCATACCTGGCTTTCCGCCATTTAATATGTTGCTTTCCGCAGGCTCGACTCCATATATCTGAAAAATTAAGGATGAGATACAACATATGACCAATCGTGCTAATTGAGTTCAACATACTGCAGATGGAAGAATGTCTGCAATTTGTATCTAATTCAGTAAAGTATTATTACCTTGACATTAGGGTTCTTTGATTTCAGATATTGTCCAACTCCAGAAACAGTTCCTCCACTTCCTATTCCCATCACAAAGATATCAACTCGGCCTAGTGTATCTTCCCATATCTCCGGGCCTGTGGTCTCAAAATGCACCTGAATTTTTTTTCATAAAAAAATTTTCAACGAATGTATCAAGATCCCAAAACAAACCTGAGATGATAAATCAGAAAAATTGAAACAACCAACATATTCACTCCATTCCATATTGAACGTGCATAAGCCAGGAAAAAGCAACACGATTGTACTGAATTCTCAAGTATTGCAGCATTTCATGTTTGATAGCAGACATTTCTTGTAAATGAGAAGAATCAAACCTTGATATTGGCGGGATTTTCAAACTGTTGAAGCATGAAGGCATCAGGGTTCGTCTCCATAAGGTCATAGGCCTTCTTCACTGTCCCTCCCATCCCCTTCGTAGGGTCTGTGAGGACTAGATTCGCGCCGAAGGCTCTCATAGTCACCCGTCTCTCGAGGCTCGTGTATGAAGGCATTGTGAGGATGAGCTTGTAGCCTTTCAAAGCCGCCATGAACGACAGCCCGATCCCCATGTTTCCCGATGTAGGTTCAATCAATGTTGTCTGTCATGAGATCCAATATAGTTTGTTGATTGATCTACTTAGTTTTTACAGAAAATGGAGAATAAATTCAAATAATAAGAAAAGAAGAATATTAGGGTATTTTATTATAAAATTTGATTGTTCAAACTTCAAACACACCTTGCCTGGTGTTATGAGGCCTTTCTTCTCAGCATCCTCTATCATTGCAACAGCAGGCCTGTTCGAAGAACACACGTATTGAAAATATTTACCCTTATGAGATGAACTATATTCTATGTATGCTCCTACAAAACCACACTATTTGAATGATGTGGCAATGTCGCGGACTCCAATGCTAAAAGCACTGCATGTAGAGGTGTACATTCGGCCTATTCAACACCGAACCAAATCGAATAACTTGAACCGAGAAATTTAATTTTCAAAATCTCAAAATCAAACCGAATCAAATTGAGTCAAAAATCAAACTTGAACCGAACCGAATTCAGATATATTTTCATCAGAATATCGACATCAAACCACTTTGGTTTAATTTTAACAGCTTTTCAAGATAAAAAAATAAAGACCGAAAACTAAAAATTTTAATTTTCAAAATTAAACAGCCTGAATGGAGTCGGCTACTCGATTTTGGTTTATTCGGTTTAAGCTGAATACGTATAGGTCTAACTGAGTGAACCAGAACAGCTCTTTTTGATCCAAAAAAAGCCTTTTCTTTTCTTGGCTGAAAACAGAGGAAGATGAACTTCTATTGACCATATGTTAGAAAAGAAATAAAAAATTAATTAAATTAGCAAATCCATGAACCAGAACGACTCTTTTCTGGCTAATGACAGAAAAAAAGACGAACTCCTTTCGACCGCATGTTTCAAGAAATAAAAAAGTAAATAATTGATTAAAAGACAAGTGATTAATTATTAATTATGGGCAGCAGACAGGGGTTAAGTCGAAGAAGGAAAGATTTCAAAACGGAGAGCATCCTGACTCACCTGTCCTTGACGCTGCACGTGGGCTGCATCATCTCCAGCTTGGCCGCCACCTGCGCCCCACACCCTTGGCTCACTTTGTTCAAGAACACCATCGGAGTCCTCCCAATCAGCTGCCCATTTTACATTTTTTTTTTTTCATTTTTCATCGTCATCATCCACCATAAATCCATAAAGAATCACAATGATTCGCCAAAAATATCTCCAAAATTTTATGAGTTTTTTTGCATTTATATTCCTACAAAATTGCATAAAACAAGGAGAGGCTGGAGAAGGCTCGCCTGAGTAGCATCTCTGCCGACTTTGAGTGCAGAAAGGTCCCTCAAACTTTGGGAAATCCCATCGGGTTTGGTGGCTGCTTCGGTGGAGAAGAAGGAGAAGAGCGGAGAAGTTTTGTTCTGGCTCCTTCTCAAAAGGGCCATGAAGCTTGCCATCTTTGCTTTCTGTCTTTCTTCTCCTCTCCGCTCTCCTTCTCCCTATCTTCGTTGTACAACGCGCGGACGGCTAGGAAGAGTTGCTTAGTTGGAATGGACACTTCTGTAGATTCCTAGAATGCAGTTGTGAGATCCACTTAGCTTTTATAAATAATTAAAAATAATTTATTTTGTTCGTTTAATTGGACGCAAATATGTTTTAAATATATATAATATTATTTATTAAAAAAATTTTATAAATAAAATTTTTTAAAATATATTATTATTTTTATGAGATTATTGGTATTATTATAATTTAAATTATTATTAATTTTTTTAAAAAATATCATTAAATTTAGCTTTCTAATAAGGTTAAAATTAAGGTTTTAAGTTTCGGCTGAAATGTCAGAATATTTTGATTTTGATTTAACCTGAAATGTTTCATTTTGAATTTTAAAAATATATTATTTAGTTCTATATATTATTTGTAAATCAAAAAACCTTTGTAGCTTTGATGGTTAAGGTTTGAATCTTGGGTTTATGGTCACTTGGTTTTGAATTATCGCAATTGCAAAAAAAAAAAAATTCTTCTTATTTTAAATTTTTTTATCCAAAAAAATTTCAAATTTAATAAATTTAAAAAAATATGTCTATAAATTATTGTTACATTTTTTTTAAAATTTTTAAAAAATTTTTAAATCTAAAGTTATAGTTTAGTAATAAAAAATAAAAATAATTTTATCAAAATTGAAATGACTTAGTTTCGACCGAAATATATTAATTTCAATAGGTGCAAAAGCTAATTTCAAATCTGAAACTTAAAATTTTAATTGAAATAACCGTCTAGTAGAAAAAATATATAACTTAGCTAAAACATTTTACGGTTATTTGTTTAAAAAAGTTGAGATTTCAATTTTAAATGGCTTTTTATTTATGTCGACACAACCCTATAGAAAAATCATTTTGTAAAGTTTTTTCTCTTTTATAATCAATTTGAAATCACCGTGGATTATTCGTTAGAGGCCTCAATGTATTTTTTGATCAACAAAAATATTCATCTCACAACTTTAACTTGGTGAAGCTCATGATTTTCTTATAATAATAATATTTTTTTTGATCACTTATTCTTTAATAGATAGTTGGTGTATAGAGATAGAAGAGAAAAGAGGGATGGAGAGGAGCATATATCCCTTCTAGCCCAAAACACAATAATCCTAACTCCAACACCTCCTCATCCTACTATATCATGGCCGCATTTTTCTTAGTCATTGGGGCTCACATCTTTGAAGTCAACCGTTTCAACAAATCAATTTTAACATACTGTTTGAGATAATTTTTATCACAATTAAAATATAATTAAAATTAAAATTTATATGTCATTAAATTATGACTCAAATGTGAATCTCAGTCTGATTTAAATCGCATTCGAGTTTAATTAAAAATTGAACTCAAATCATTAGAAAATTTGCACTCTAACTAAGACTAATATAAATGTTGAGTGGGTTAAATTTTTGAACCATAATTAAGTCTAAAATTTATCTAAAATTTAGGTCAAAATAATAAAATGCAAAAATTTTACAAATAGGCCCATGCAAAGAATAAATCTTCATGAATGAATTCTTGACTGAATTTTTTTTACAAATAGGTTCTTGAAATTAGAATTTTATAGAAAAGCCTAATAAAATTCTATAATTATAAATTAGTCTTGTAAAATCCTGAATTTGCAAATAAGTCTCTCAAAGGATCAATAATGATGATCTAATTTTTCTAAATTCAGGATTTATGAATAAATCTCTCTAAAATTTTTTATTTACAAATAAACTCCTAAAATTTTGACTTTTTATAAATAAGTTCTTCAAAATTTTTTACGAATAAATCCAAATTTTATTTGAAAAGTACCTTGAAATTTTAAAACTTTGTAAATAGGTCTTTTTCGCAGAAAAGTCTCCTAAAAATTATAAAATCATAATTTAATCTAATTTTTTAAAAAAATTGTAAATAATCTCCTATAATTTCGGTATTCGAGATAAGTACAAATTTTTAAATTTCATCATCCACAACAAACAGATTTATCCATATCTCTTTATAAGTTTATCCAAATTTCATATAAGCATATCTATATTTGTCTACATTCACATCTATTATTCAAAATTCAAATAAAAAAAAATTTGATTTCAGTCCAACTCTATCGCTTCACAAACCTATAAAAAATCTGTTAAAACTTGCAAATCAAAAATAGGAGGAGATCAGACATAGAGACAAAAATCAGAATACAGAAAGGATAAGACCAACATTGAAGAAGAAGATTGAAGAGGTGAAGTTCCAAACTCATCTTCGTTCTTTTCCTTTTCTTCTATTTGTTATCCTCCTTTCTTGTAGGACCATGAAATAACCTACTTCTCCATTCCTAGCCTTGTCATGGTGCCTAGACTCTACTTGTGTGAGGAAGCCACCTACTCTGAGTCATCATCCACCAAAAATCACTGTTGATTATTCAGTAGAGGTCTCAATGTGTTTTTTGATCAACAAAAATATTCATCTCACAACTTTTCACTTGGTGAAGCTCATGATTCTTTTGCAATAATTATTAAATTTTATTTTTTTGGTCGCTTATCCTTTAATAGATAGGTGGCGCATAGAGATAGAAGGGAAAAGAGGGATAGAGAGGAGCATATGTCCCTTCTTGCCCAAAACACAATAATCCTAACTCCAACACCTCCTCATCCTACTATATCACGGTTGCGTTTTTCTTAGTCATCGCGACTCACATCTTTGAAGTCAACCATTTCAACAAATCAATCTTAACACATACTATTTGAGATAATTTTGTCATAATTAAAATTAAGATTTATATGTCACTAAATTATGGCTCAAATGTGAATTTCGGTCGGATTTAAATCGCAATGGGTTTAATCAAAATTGAGCTCAAATCATTAGAAAATTCGGGCTGTAGGTAAGACTAATCTAAATGTTGAGTGGGTTGGATTTTTGGATCAGAATTAGGGCCAAAATTTATTTAAAATTTGGGTCAAAACGATAAAATGCAATAAATTTGTAAATAAGCCCATGAATTGAATAAATCTTCATAAATGGATTCTTGGTCAGATTTTTCTTACAAATAGGTTATTGGAATAAGAATTTTGCAGAAAGTCTAATAAAATTTTAAAATTACAAATTAGTCCTGTAAAATCTAAAATTTGTAAATAAGTCTCTCAAAGGATCAATAATTATAATCTAATCCTTATAAATTTAAGATTTGTAAATAAACCTCTCTAAAATTTTTTATTTACAAATAAATTCCTAAAATTTTAATTTTTTATAAATAAGTTCTAAAAAAAAATTTATGTACAAATAAGTTCAAATTTTATTCGTAAAGTACCTCGAAAGTTTTAAAACTTTGTAAATAAATTTTATTATAGAAAAATCTCATAAAATTTATAAAATTATAATTTAGTCTTTTTTAAAAAAAATTATAAATAATCTCCTATAATTTCGATATATGAGATAAGCACAAATTTTCAAATTTCATCGTCTACAACAAAGAAACTTATCCATATTTTTTTACAAGTTTATTCAAATTTTGGATAAGCATATTTATATCCATTTATATTCACATCTATTATTCAAAATTCAAATGAAGAAAAAAAAAAAAACTCCAACCCAACTCTATCTCTTCGTAAGCCTATAAAAATTTGTTGAAACATGCAAATCAAAAACAGGAGGAGATCATATATGGAGATAGAAATCAAAATACGAGAAAAATAAGGCCAAAATCAAAGAAAAAGAGTAAAGAGATGAAGTTTCAAATTAGTCTTTGTTTTTCTCCTTTTCTTCTACTCGTTCTTCTCCTTTCTCGTAGGAACACCAAATAACGTACTCCTCCATTCTTGACCTTGTCATGATGCCTGACTCTACCCGTGTGAGGAAGCCACCTGCTCTGAGTTTCCCTGTGCCGACCTAGCTGTTGGCCACCACTCCACCTCTCTGTCGCTTGAAGAAGGATACCCAACCTCACTAGCAGTTTCTTGCCGGAGGAGAGGCCTCACTGGCCCTACCCTTGCTCCGTCCAATCATCCTACGCCGGAGCCCATGTTCCATTGTTAGCCCCATGCCCCTACATTCCTGATCCTCTTGGCCACATGCTCAGCAGGCCAAGAGCTTCCTGGCCCCAAGCCCTCACAGTCGCGTAGTCGCCGGTCGCTCGCTAGCGACCTCCTGTTCCCCTGCTCCATCGCCTCCTTGGATATGCCAAAACTGCCATCTTGCCACCCGCCTCACCACAGTACATGCCCGACTAGATCCGGCTGCGGCCGGATCTGGCTACCGAAGTGAGGCGGGGAGTCTTCCCACCCCGCCGCAGCACATGTCGAGCTAGATCGGGAGGTAGCCGGATCTAGCCGCCGGAGGGAAGCGGGGTGTCTTCCCACCCCGCCGCGTTGCACACCTGGCCAAATCTGACCGAAAGGCTACCGAATCTGGCTGCTAGAGGAAGGGGGCGGGGCACTGCCCCATTCCATCGCACCATTCCGTGTCGGATCCAGCCAACAAAGGGACTAGACCCAATCGAGTCCCGTGAGGGTTCCAAAGAATCAAAGAAGCCCTTGGCTTCATCAAAAATAAAAAAATAATAAAAAAAGGAGGCTTGTGCTATAACAAAAAAAAAAAGAAAAAGAAAAAATCCGCTCAAAATAGGAGAGGGATTTGAGATGGAAGAAAAAAAAAAAAGAAAAAGTGACCCATGGGTGAATCGACGTGATAGCATGCTCTCGCCGATAAAGACAATGAATACATAATCTCATTATGTCTATCCGTGATCCTTCGAATATGGTGATAAAGATAGCAGTATAGATGATGAATCCATAATTTTGCTACAGTTGCCAGTGATCCTTCGAAGATGGCGGATTTCTATTACTTAGTCAGCTTTTGGATTCATATTCAAGTCAACATTCGGACTCACATTTAACCTAGTTTTCGAATTACACACTTAACCAATTTTCGGGTTCACATTTAGCCAACCTTCAGGCTCGTATGTAAGCCAATCTTTTAGCTCTCACTTAGCCAACTTTCGAACTAACACCTAAATCAACCTTCGGGATTGCATTTAACCAGCCTTTGGGCTCGCACTTGGCTAACCTTTGAGTTCACATTCAAACTAGCATTCAAGCCAACACCCAAGCTAGCCTTCGGGTTCGCACTCAGTCAACCTTCGCGCTCGCATCCAAATTAGCTTTCAGGTTCGCATTCAGCCAGTCTTTGAGTTTGTATTTAAGTCAATCTTCGAACTTGCACCAAGTCAGCTATCGGGCTCGCATTAGGCCAACTTTTGAGTTTACAAATTAAGCCAACCTTCGGGTTCGCACATTTGAAACCGAATTACACATCCGTTTAAAATCATCATAAACAATCAAAAACTCTCAAATCAAATTACTTAATATAAAATAACTCAATCAAAACAAATAGACAACAATCAAGTTGGCTTAAATAGACCTAAATTAATCAAATAAATAGATTAAAACCTAAATTGAGTTAATCTAAACTCATACTCAACTCTAATTAAGTTCAAGTTAAGTCAATTTAAAATTAAATTTAAATTAAATCTAATCTATATTAAACTATGCTCAAATCAAATCCAAATCAAGTCCAAATTAAAGGACAAATTCAAAGTCAAATCAGAATCAGATTGGACTGAGCCTGAACTGAAATTAAATTGAATTAAATTGACTTGAACTTGAATTGAAGTTTATCAAGATGTTAAACCCGAACTCGATAAAAGTCCAACACAATGTTGAATTTGACTCAAGCCAAATGACATCAAACACGAATCCAAACTAAATAGGGTTAAATCGAGTCCTATTGGGTGTGTTCAGTCTTCAATAATACTTAAAGACTATGAATAATGAGTGATGTTACCACCCTTATTTGAACCAGAATTAGTTTAAATATGAATTAAATAAGGTCAAACTGAATCTCGTTAGGTGCAGTACAAAAGTATTTAGCAACATTTCAAAATTATATATAACTTCATAAGCCGTTGGTAATGCTATCAACTTAAAAAAAGTTAATTACCAATATGTTTAAAGTTATTGATCACACTTTAAAACTAGTCAACCTAATAAACTATTGACGATATGTCTTTTAAACTCTATTTAACCTCATAAGTCGTTGGTGACGTTGTTAAATCAAAAAAGCTACTCAAAGCTGTCGGTTATACTTCAAAACTATATTCAATATCATAAGCCATTTGTGATGCTATCAATTAAAAAAATTAATCGTCAATACGCTCTGAGTTGACGGCCATATTTTAAAACTATACCCAACTTCCTAAGATGTCGGTGACGCTACTAAATTAAAGAAGTCAACTAACAATATACTCAAAGTTGTTGATCACACTTTAAGCTAGTCAACTTAGCAAGTAGTTGACAATGTGCTCTTCAAACTAGTCAACCTTAAAAACAGTTGGTGATGCGCTCTTTAAGCTACTCAACTCCACAAGCAGTTGGTGACATGCCCCTTCAAACTAATCACCCCCCACAAGCAGTTGATGATGCGCTCTTTCAAATTAGTCAACTCCACAAGTAGTTGATGATGCATCTTTTAAGTTAGTCAATTCTAAAAGCAGTTGGCAACCTATCTTCAAACTGTAACCAATCTTTTAAGTTGTTAGTGATGCTACTCAAACCCAATAAAGTTATGTCTATGCCTTATTGACTATGAAAATACTTCAAAAATCAAAGAAATTATCGTCTATACTTTATTAGCTAAGAAAACACTTCAAGATCAACAGAGTTATCGTCAACGTCTTATTGGCTAATAGAAATACTCTGACCTAAACGAAGTTATCGCCAATGTCTTATTAGCTAATGGAAATGCTTCAAATCACGAAATAATTACTGACGATTTTTTGGCTAATAGAAGTACTTTAAATTACAAAGTTATCGTCAAAGTTTAAAGTTAACAAAAACACTTCAAATCATGAAGTTATCATCGATACTCAAAACTATTGAAAACAGTTCAAACTTCTCTCATTCTCTTCCATAGTTCAGGTCAGACATCACACGGTCTAGTACAGGGGAAGCGAGACAGCAACACACATCAAAGATTCTTCTCCACTCTCTCTTTTGTTTTCTTTATTTTTTTATATTTTCTATAATTTCATACTAAAATTCGTTGTGAAGTAAGAGTATATCTTTACTTAAACTATATACCATTTTTCTTAAATTAATCAATCAAATATTATTTTCTTTTTTGCTTTTTGTGTTTTTATTTTTATTAACTAGATTTTTCACTTTAAGAGTTCCTTAACAATCGTTGGGGTAATTACTAACAAAGGCTTATACCTATTCGAAGTCATGTTTTCAGAACACCTAAAAGCGCACTTAAATTAAGATAAATTTTAATTTGTGATTTGAACTCGCTTTTCAAGGTTTTTGCTATCCCAAATGGTTAACTTCAATTTCACAACATCCTTCCTTGGGCACACTACTTTAGATCAATCCTTTACAAATCATTAATATTAATTGATCATCTATTAGACACAATAATTTTTAATACCAACTTCTATTAAAAATATTTCACAATAACTTACAAGTACTTCCCGTGCATTTGCCTCTCCAAAAACTTCCCAATAAAAGCCATACCCCAATCCTCCTCTATCTCTCCAGCCAATCATCATCAAGCTCAATGATCCCATAAAAATCAGCTACAACTTTGAGAACTCCTAAATGACCCAAGTCTCTAATGCAAGCTGCCCACTCCCCCTAGGCCACACTAACCCACTTCCTCTACCTCTTAGCCTAGCCTCCAAACTCTCCCCTTGCATCTTCTCATGTCGTTCCCTACACCAGACTATTTGTCGCCCCAAATAATATTTTGTTAGAAAAATTCACAACAACAAAAAACCTAGGATCTTGTTTGGTTCAGGATTAAAATCAAGATCATCATATTTCTGATCGACCTAATATCTAATATTAAAAGATAATCAGATTAGTTTTACTTTACTTAAAAAAAATAAATTACTATACTGTTATTATCTTTATTTATTCAAACCTCACTAATTAATTTATATAAAGGCATAATAATTCAAAAAATTTACACAATTCATTAGTCAGACTAATATCTAAATATCAAATTTTAATCAAATTATTTTTCTATATTTTACTCTTAATCTTGAGATTGAGTTTGACTTTAATCTCAAATCAACCGGAGCTTATCTATGCTGCTTGTGTATCCTTATGTAAAACAAGGAATAAATGCAATATTGTTCCCAAACTTGTATATTCTAAGTTCAAGATTATTCAAATCAAACTTATCTATACTTCAGATAGATTTGTCATAGCTTGGAGAGATAATTCAAGTTTCTATAATTCACGACTAGATAAGATTTGTCATAAGCTAGAGATGAGAGTCTTCATGGCAAAGCTGGTTTTATCATATGGAGGTAGATCAACATTATTGAATTCAACTCTCACCTGTATACATGTCTATTGGTTCTCTATCTTCGCACTAGGTTGATTATATTTACAGAAGCTTCTCTTGGAACAATAGCCCTCATCTAGCGGCTTAGTCCATGATCTAACGAGTTGACAATTGATTTATACATCCCAATATCAAGGTGGCCTTGGTATTGGGCATCTAGGCAAAGTTATCCCATCTGGAGTCCACCTCACGAGAACCAGAACTTGAGTCCGGCGCCCTCGACCACTCGGCCATCCTGACTTTGTGGTCCATAATTTCCAAATAAATTAATATCAATTATTGTTGCTTCAATTATGAAGTATCACAAAAACCAGAAAACAAAACAAAGGACAAAGAAAAAGAAAATAAAGAAGCACTAAAGATCTCTGCAATTTGCAAACGCCACCACATGGTTCGGTGCATTCCATCTGTATCTTTCTCAACTACACGAAGAATCAAAAGATAATATGGTGCACTGAATCATGTCTGCTGAGACTGACCTTTTGTCTTCTGTTTGCTGCACTGTTTCAGAATCTAGATGCTAGATATGCTTCCAAAGTAGAAACCTGAGATTTTCTTTGAAAATCTATGCGCAGCCTATGGAGCTTTTCTTCATTGCAGTACTGTGTCATAATCAGCTGAAAACATTTGTTTCATGAGAAACAGTGGATAACATATCATTAGAGAAAACGAGTAAAAAAACAGTATATTAGATGCATAAAATCTGATTTTGAAAAATATAGAGATCCTGCATTTGGGCCTTCAGATATCAAACAAAGCAAAACCTTGCACTATCCGTTAAAATACCACAAATTGCACAGGATAGGCAAGTGTTTCAGCACTTACTGGTTAGCAGAGGAAGCAGAAAACTATCTTGCATTTATAGAATGCCTGCCCTCCACATGATTTATAAATGATTTTTTTCTCTATCTTCATCCCCAGAAAGCACTCAATATTGTTAGAATTCCAACCAAATGGATCATCAGCCAAAAATAAGTTTTATAGAAACTGAAAATGTTAAATAGGTTCATTTACAATGGGAACTTTCTGCTGTACAAAATGGATTTGTTGCAGAATATAGCAAAAACAGCAAAGAACAGCGGAGATTTGGAAGGTTACAGCATCAAAACAAGGAACTAATTTTCTCCAACGACTCTATGAGCAGGCACAAAAAGGGAGAAACAGAAGAGGGAAGAGAACAAAATTGTTTCAGGAAGTCTCTCTATTATTTGATGGTGAGACATATCTGTAATTCTAAAGTGGTACCAAATGAAAGAATGCGTCAACTGATTGGAGCGTTCAGGAGGAGACGAGTAAGTTTACTAAGTGTTTCTCGAGCTGATATTGTATCTGGGTGGTTCTCACCATGTATAGAGGATCTGATAAATATAGCCTTCCGAACCAAGTCTTCGCCAATGTCATATTGTCCACCTCTAAGCATTAGTTTTGCCCTTGTTTCCAGCACTGTGGCTTTCAAGAGGGCCAACTCCTGCCAAAGGTGTATGTATCGAGTATCTGAATGGATTGGTCTCGCAAAGCAGGACCCACTGAGCCATTTCTCAGCTTGTGAGACCAAGGCTTCTGCAGTGACCTCTAAAGTATCAGTACACAGGCGAAGAAGTTCCAATGCAGCACTGCACCGGGAGAAGGCAATGAAAGTGTGAATGGCGAGAGGTAGAACGACTTGTTTCACAAACAGCAACAACTCAGATGGATTGAGCTGCACTACAATGGGATCAGTCCCAAAACCAAACAATAAGAAACAAGCAGCCCATTGATGATCGGAACAGATAGAAACTGAACCTCGAAGGTGAACTGCTTGAACCACAGCTCGAGCTAACTTGGCGGATACTCGTTTGCGGGCATAGAGCTTCACGATCTCATGAATATGGACACAGTTAGGTTTAGTGCTGCTTCTTGCAATACCAAATCTCATCAGCATGGAGGACGCCTCGAGTTCCGATCTTTTGATAGTGAAACTGCAAGATAATGCATGGATGAATTTCTTCAAGACTCGAGCCCCACGATGCATCCCAGGAATGTTGCGTGCAGCCATAGCAAGAAGAGGAATTGGAATTGCAGCAGGTGCAAACCAACCACTAACCTGAACCATTCTGGTTGCCAAGCTCCTTGGCCCATCCGCATGGTCAAATATTGAAAGACAAACATCTAAAAGCTGCATGAGAAATGGGTGTCTTCTCAATATAATAGCTTCTCTATCAAAGAATATTGAATCTCTTACGGGCATTCTGTTCACAGTGTCAAGAAGTCTGCTCGGAGATAGAGGAAGCTCAGATAGAATGGCTCCCACTATAGCAAGGCCAACTGTCAACCTGCCGAGTTTCTCTTCTAGCGCTCTAAGAGAATCAAGTTCTGTTATGGGATAGTCCCTGACACTCCTCATCAAAGACATAGCCTCTAGACCAGATAAATAAGAAAGTTTCAAAGGCTCCAAGTTCATCACTCGAGGAAGCCGTGTGGTAATTATGACATGGGTTTCTCCACCAAAACGAGGGAGAAGATCCATTACATCTTTTTGATCCCACCAGTCCTTCTCATTCTCCAAATTATCAATCACAACCAAGAAGGGGATGTCACGCATGAGCTCCCTCCTTACTTTGGAAATGGCTTCTTCTTCCTGTTCTTCAAAGCTCTTCACCTTTCCTTTTTCAACAGAATGGCTCTCAACACTGATATTGACTTCCAGAAAAGCATGCAGATTCAGATAATTCTGCCTGATATATCTTGTTTCACCTCCAACCCACAAAACCATCTTGTATCTTTGAGAGAACTTGTAAGCATATTCTAAAACCAATTCGGTCTTGCCAATTCCCAACTCTCCAGATACACAGGCAATACCCTTTCCATACAATATCTTCACTGATTTTTTCTTCCTGCCACACTTCCCTCCACTTTTTGCTCTAAGAGGTCGGAAGTGTCGCATTGGACTACCAATACTTTGCATCTCAATTTCCTTGTCAGACTCCTTCCAAAGTATTGGCTCTTTTCCTTTGCTGATTCCCTCTGATTGCTGATCCTTGGCTTCTTCCTGATGATTCTCAGCCCTCGCTATTTTCAAAGCCTTCCTCTTATGCCTAGTTTTCAGTTCGAAATATTCTCTTTCGCCATCTCCACTGACATCTCCAGACAAAATAAGCTCAAGTTCAGATAGCTCCTTTTGTCGTCCAACAAATTGTTCATTCCGTGCAAAAGGAAACTCCACTTTGTCTGCTCTTTCCCTCCACCTATTCACTCTGTCAACTACACTCCGCCTCCCCAATCTCCTAGCCAAAAGGGTCACTGTCTTGTAGATACAGTCTCTCCAATTACCATCATTCCCTTCCAATTGCCACTCTACTACCCTTGAAAGTCCATCAACTGCTTCTCTCCATTCCTTCTCCAACCCACCATAAATCAACCATAATTCGCCACCATGTTTCTCCCACAATTCTCCCCTCCTCTCAATTATATCTCTTGCAAGACAATCAGCAGAACTCAAATCAAAGAAAATAGGAACCAGATTCTTCCTACCTAAGAAGTCCCTAAGCTCCTCTATACTGTAAGGATTCCCAAAAGACTTCTTTGTGAGGATCACTACACCAAAAGCAGCAGAGTTAATTATCCTTTTCACTGTTTCACGGCTTCGAGAAATCCGGCAACATGCCCTGTCAGATGCAAAACAGCTAATCCCCTGGATTTCTAACTCTGCCCGGAGCCAATTGGCAAATCTGAGCAAGGAAGGTTTGTGACCATGGAAGCCTATGTACACATCACAATTCCTAAACCTGGTAGCTGAAGAAATTGATGGTGAAGATTCAGCAAGAAAATACTTTCCCTGACTCCTCCCCAATTTCCTATGCCTTCCTCTCCGTCTTAAACTGCCAATACTTGTTCCTTGGCTGTAATTAGACGAATTGCCATTGCAAATCTCATTATAAGGGGAAAAAACAGGATTGAAGTTTCCAATGACTGCACTTGGTGTTCCAAAATCACCAGAAGCACAAAAGCTTGGAACAGGTGACACATCAGATGTCATGAATTTGCCATTAGATGATGATTCCAACTGTCTAAACAATGTAGCAAAGTTATGGTTATTACCACTAATAATGGTATTTGAGTCTGCATTGTCCGGTTGGGCTGTTTCAGGAATATGAAATTGTGGAGATCGCGGAGAAAAGAAAGGAGACTGGCTTGCAGACACAAATGCTGAAGAGGACGATGAAAGATTCCTAGAAGCTGTGGCAGATAATGTCTTGAGCTTTGACCTTTCTTGCTGAAGCTCCATTTATCCATCTTCATACAATCTCCAGCTCTCAGAATATAGTCATTTCCTTGCACTATAAAGGGATATTCATCTGCAGTGTAGAATTAATACATGCAATAAACATTCATCCTGAAGCAGAACAAAATTGCACAAAATTAAAAAACAATGTTTCATTGACAATGAAGCAGTTTACTTCAGAAAGAAAAAGTAGTTGAGTCTAATTGGAGAATCATTACAATTTCCTAAAATGGATAAAGATATAAAACTCTTCAACCAGAAGCTTCATTTTCAAGACTAATCTAACTTCAGTAAAACAGGATACTCATATAGCAACATCATGTTTATCCAGATCATCCCAGAATCCCCATAAAAAATGAGCAAAACAGTTTTACACTTTAGAGCCCGTGTCAGTGCTCTTGTTTACTACCAGAAGCAGTTGAATTGGACTAAACTAACCAAAGCCTTATCTCCTCAATGATGAGAAAAAAAAATATATCTTCATTGAAATAATAGAAATAGATCTAACTTTTCTGTTCAAATTCCTTCTCTTATTTGTTCCAGAAAGAAAAAACATTTGAGAATAGGACCTCATGCTCAGCTCACTCCACGGAAACACCAAGAGTAGTGTTTTTTATATATTTCTGTCTTCATACAGCATACAGCTCTCCCAAGGTTGGCATTTCTGTGAATTACAGATAGTAGAGAATAGCAGGCATCTGAAGGATAAAACAATTGCATTCAGTAAATGCATCCAGTAGTAGAATTAGTAAAATTGCTTAAATTTAAAGTAAACAAGATTTGACAAATAGTGAAGGAGTTTTACTTTGACATTTCCAATAGAAATATAAGTAATTTTATATTAAGAAAATTGATATAATATCCTGAAACGGCCCCATATCTATGTACAGGACTGCAGACCTTTATCATGAAGAAAAAGTGGTGGTTCCAAGCAATAATTCAAAAGAAGGTGGGAACTTTTGTACTAGATGACATCCTAACCACCGTTCATGACCATTATAGTTCCCAGTTACTCAGAACAAGGGTTGAAGTTTTGAAAACCCAGGAAAGTTGGCATCTGCAAGAATTCGTAATCATGTAAATATCAGCTTAGACACATCCTCTTCATAAAGATGGAAAGAATGTGCCAAATTTTAACATCAAAATAATGGGTCCATCAAATGAACTCTAACAAAATTCTTAAATGGAAGGTTGAATAGGCAAGACTGAAAATTGTAATAAAATGAGGGTTGAAAACTGAAGAAAAAGAAAAGGCCAAAAAGGAGGAAATTTTGTGGTCTGAACCTACAATTGGAATATCACAATAAAATTGGAATATTAAACATTCTCAGGACGATAAAAACACATACTAAACAAAAGCTAAAAATGAATATGATACAAAAGGAAGCAACTTAAAAATTAGGAAACATAGGTCCTGAATGAATTCCCAGGATTCTAAAGTTCTAAATTTGGAGCAAATTTCAAAAAGTAACATAGATCCTTCAAACAAAATCACCAGAAGTCCAAATAAAGATATTCTTAACCATATTTACAGGTAGAAAGCAATTAGCCAACCTAGGTTTACTTTAGCAACGCACGAACTGCAAGAAAAAAGAAAACTCCAAGACATTCCAAAAACTTTGATTGTAGGAAAACACCAATAGTTTCATAAAAAGAAGATCTTTGGCGTATTCAGAATCCGGAAGGCCGACTCCAATCAGAGAATCGCAGCGAATTACTCGTACAACCAAAGAACAATATAAAGACCTCCAGATCTGAAGCTTTTCCACTCCCAAGTAACAAATCCAAGATTCAAAACTACCAGTAAAATTTCAAGAAAAAAATGCGCCGAAAATCGCAGATTGGAAAACATCAATAAAGAAGAGATTTTCATTAAGAAGCCCGAAAAAGAAACTAATTTTCTGCTTTAAATCCTAGAATCGGGATCCGAAGATCGAAAACTCACTCAAAATTCAAAAAAAAAAAAACACCGAAAAAAACACCTGGTTGGAGAACATCAAAAAAGGAAGAGATTTTGATCAAGGGGAATGAAAAGAACCTACCTTTCTGCTCCAAATCCTTCTCTCAGATGCTGGGAGATCGAATGAGCTGAGAAAATTTGAATCTTTTGCGCTCCCCTGAACAGAAATTCCGAGAGGATTCAAGCAGTCGGCGCAGGAAGGGGCCTGGGTTTATATAATTGATTTGAGTGATTCCTAATATGTGCTTAAATGAACTTTTCTTTTGTATCGGGATGATGTCAAACATTTTAAGGGTTTTCTTTTTCTTTTGCACAGATACACCCTACAAATATGTCAAATTACACGCGTAGTCGGATCAAAGACGATATTGGCATGGGGTTTTACAAATACACCCCTGTAAATAATAAAATCATGGAATGTTGGATAGAAATCTCATAAAATTAATACGTTCCGCTAAAATCCACTCAAAATTATTGAGCGTACTTTTCTTTACTAATTCTATGCAATACGAAGTTCTTAGAGTTTACATGCAAAAATTTTACGTATAACAACACTCGTTGATTTAAATATTTGTCATAAAAGAACTCTCAGGCAATTTTAAAACCATGGAAACAAAATTTCCCAACTTCGAGGGGACATAAATGCAAAATTTGAAAAAAAAAATCATGGAGGGCTTTCCTTGCATAGTGGGTTACTATTTACTAACAACTATTATTGAAGTATCTCATTTAATGTATATGGAAATTAAGGAAACGTGATCCATTTTCATCTCCCTCTGTTGTCGCTTGATGTGCTTAACGAGACGAGGTTGGTGTGCAAAAATAGGGATAAAAAAGTTGAGTATTTTATTGAATAAAAATACAAAAAATGTGACAGAGATGCAAAAATAAAAAGCACCATTTAACATGCGGTGAATATGTTCACGTATTATTCGACTGAATTGGTACTTAACAAGTTTGATTCAAAGACCAAAACTTTTTTTTGTTCAAAATTACCATTTGCACTGGCCAATATCTTCTACAATTTTTCTTAATTTTTACTATTTTTTTTATATTCTCTCTTATTTGCATATTTAAACATTAATTCAAATTAAATAATTCTAAATTTTTTTCGCAAGAAAATAAAATATCACAATCTAAATATAGTTTGGTAGCCTATAGATAATTAGGTTATCTTTTGGTTTGGTATCAAAATCAGCTTGTTTTAGAATTTTTTTTTAATAAAATTAATATTACTTATTTTACACCACTATTAAATTAAATTATTATAAAAAAAATTAAATAATTTTTAAACTTTAAATTATTATAAAATTATTTTTTTTAAAAAAAAAAATAATTTATAAAAATAATTTATTAACTCATATTAATATAGAATCAAATGGTGTATTAAGATTCAGAAAACAGAGACCACCTCATGAATTGGGGACCAGAACAGCACACAGTATTTGTGCTTTTGTCCGTCCACCAAGCAAAAACCTTTTGCATTGAATTCATCAATGTGGAAAGTTGGATTACTGGCTCAAGAAGTAGAACCATGGAATGTTTACACCTAATTCCTGTGATATGGACAAATTTTAGATGAACACATAAACTTAAAATTAGATATTTCACCAAAATTTTCCGTGCATATTCTCCCTTTCCGACTAATAATTCCACAAATTCCTATCAAATGATTGTGATGATTTATCAAACTATTCTCAGGACGAAGAAGATAAAATTATTCGTCATTGTAGGGAGCTATTTGCGAAGTATACTAATAAACCACAAGAGTCCCATTGCAAATGAACTGACCAACAACTACTCCATGGAAACCTCAGAGATAAAACATAAGATACTACCGCATAATAAATTCCATACAAAAAGAAAAATAAATGCAGTCAACCACCGGGAATGAGCAACAACAGGATGTGAATCACCGGGAAGGCAGTCAACCATGGCTGCCCAAGCGCACGGGCTGCCCTTGCTCATAATGACGACCATTGCAGCCAACATAATCTTCAAGATAATCAGATCTTAATCTTATCATAAAGTTGAAGTTAATAGGATTAATTAAAGTTGACTGCAAATATTAGAGGAAGGCAAAAGTGTCAAACCAATCGCACCTAACACCATAACATGCTAACTCACGTGCTTGCTCATTATGGCTCTGCTTAGGTTGTGCTAAACACTGGCTTTGGTTTCCACACTTGAGAACTCAACCCTCAGTATATTTATGTCTCTAAAGGCTAGTGTTGCACGTGAGTTTGCCTCACTGAGTCACAATATAAAAGCGCATGCATTTGAGTTTTGGCGTGTTGCTCGAACATTTTATTATCTATTTCGTGTGGAAAAATAGCCCAAAATGGTCACAAATATTATGTGACATTGTAGTTCAAGCAATGAGTTTACTCCAAATGAGAACAAAATAGAGCACCCACAGAAGCAATATGAATCATAGTTCATGTGTGGATGATAGTAGACAAACAGAGTAGAGAATGATCTACAATATTCAGAGAGCTGGTGGTACATAAGGACTTGGTTCCAAATTGATTTGCCTGAAACAGAATTATAATGTACAGCAAGAACAGAAGGAATACAAGTTTGGGGTGCTAAGGATCTGGTTTCCCCACCACTGCATCATCACTGGAGTCATATTCTTCGTCTTCACTCAGCTCTTCGTCACTGGATTTCTCTTCCGAGGGAGCACCACCGTCCTCTGCCTTTGCATATTTTTCACAGTACTCTGGAAGGTCAAAGAAGCATCAGAAATGGTAATTGAATAGTAACTGTAAGGTCTTTTCTTGAATACAATCATGTGACAAATAAGAATATCAAGATACTTTTCCCCGATGGTTTGGAAAATTAAACATAAAGCATAGTAGCGGAGTGGAACCTTGTTTGTCCCTTTGAAAAATTACAAGGGGAAAGTTCTCACAAAGTTAGGAAGAGAAGATAATTGAGATAACAAGAACTGGCAGTCTATATCTATGGAGTTCCAAGACGATGATCGATCTCAAATCATCTTCTAAGGCTCCATTGGCCTAAATATTTCTTTCCTAGTTATGCAACTTAGTCAGGATTGGGAAATTGAAGTCATAAGGTTATAATATGTCATCAACCTGAATCTCCAACTAGAATTGCATGTACAATTGATCACATTTTATTTCCAAGACCACCAAATTGAAAAACCTCAACCAGGACTTAGTTCTTACATAATAGCATTCTTAAATTTTTTTTTTGTCTATACACTTAAGTAATACAATGATACATCCAACAAGGTGCACTATCTCACCATCTTTTTTTTTTTTTTTTTTTTTTTTTTGAAACATTCCATGGACTGTAACACTACCTCAAAGGTCTTCGTTATGCAAGAATTTGGATGCATGTCAAACACATAGGAATGCATTGCTAGCTAAATACTTCAAGTTGTGGCAAAACCTACAAATAGATATCTACCCAGGTTGAAAATTAAAAAGCAACATGGACAGATATAACTATTATTTAAGTAAAAACTTTGGGGAATAAACTCAAACAAAATAGCTAAAATCACAACCACCTAAATCTAATACCTTTCTCTAGATAATAAGGGTTCAACAAGCGCTACTTTTCATGGCAAGTGGGTCAGATAGTAGCTCTTCTCACTAACAAAAATGTCCTTGGTGTACAACATTGGATGAAAAAAGGAAAAAAAGAAAGGTATAAGACTATAACCACAATGAAATGTGTTCATTCAATCACCAACCTAATAAAGCAAAAGTTACATTTTAGAAGCCATTATAGAATCTAAAAATAAAATCTCAAGTGACGACAGCTCCGCAAGAGCACTCCCATTTGATGAATGGCCAATACATTGTCTTAAAACCAACCTCAAATAACAAGCTTATTGCTAATAGGTTTTTTGCAACAAAAATAAAACAGTATCAAATACATGTTCTGCATATGAGAATATATCAGTAGACATGCACACCAAAAATACACATACCATAATATCCATATGCTAAATGGGAAGAAGAATTCAAATCAAAAGCATAAGAAGCTCCCATGATCATGACTATTAAGTTCCTTCACTCATCAAAGGACCTATTATATGAAACTGAAGTCCCACTCCTCAACACACGCTAATGCAAAAAATAAACATATACAAATGCTTAATCCAACTATCATTTTTTCGAAATGCAACATCTAAAAAAAGTATACCTTTCACCCTTTGTTCATAAGAAGGTCGATCCCGCATCATCAAACCTGCTGCCTCTCCATTCAGAGGATCGGAAGGATTGGGATACAAAAGAAGTTGTGGCAGGAACACTTCAAAAACATTCACAAGATCTGAAAAGACAAGAAACAATTTAAAATGCTTGAGATAACAAGAGAAAGCCAACAGCATAATTTGCAATTTGAAAAGAGAAAACAAGGTGGTTCTTTTACCAAACATGGGGCTCCAAGTCTGATTGATGACATCCAAACAAACCGAACCAGACCTTATTTTCAGTCAGAGAAGTCAATCAGAATCTTAAAGAACATATAGTAACCATTAACTCTTGGTGCCCCTAATGGAATTAACTCCGAAGGAACTCACATTTCATCAACATTTGGATGATATATCTTATTGACGAAGCCAATAGATGGAGACTTGTAAGGATAAGCATCAGGCAGTTCCACCCTCACCCTCCATACTCCCCCTTGATACAAGCCTTCCAAAATAAACAAACAAACAAATGATCAACCTGTCCAATGAACAAAAACAAAACATAGATCATAAAAATCCCCAAAATCCGCCAAACAGATTGATAATGAGATTTAATTTCAACTTTCAGTGGAACTACAAAAAAATTGTGCACTCCAACACAGCAAAAGAAAATCAAACCATACAACTGACAAGAAACTCAAACTATAACCACATAATCAACCTAAAAAAAAAATCTCAGAAAACAAAAGAAAAGGTGTGAAATTTATACTGTCGTTAGGCCCATGGAAATCCACATAGAACTCCTGCATCCCATCGTTGATCATCTCCACCTTGTAGTCACTCATCATCCTGCGACCGAAAAAAAGGGCCCAAAGAATGACGAAAAAATTCCTTAAACTGGGGGAAAATGGGAAAAAAATCGCAGAAGAATCACAGTTTCATCAGGTCCATCTCGCGGCGCTTGCTCGGCGACGACATGGCTGGCAATCAGGATTGGATGCCTCTCCAATCTCCCACGAATCCGGCTCCAGGGCTCGCTTTTCCTCTTTTCTTTTTTAATTGATTTGCTTTGTTTAATGGATGAGAGAAAGCAAAAAGAGACACGACTGTCCTGTCGGCTTTCAGAAGAAATCGAATCGGTTCACTCAAAAATTATTTTTTGGAATTTTATATATTACCCCCCTATACAAATAAAAATTGTATAAAATTTGTTAGAGTTTAAAATTTTATGAAAGCTTTTATGTGGAAACAAATAGCAAACACCACACGATAGCTTTCATGATTATATTTATCTTTTATTTGAATTAAATCACAAATTCGATTTGGAAATTTTTTAAATAAAAAATTATAAGTTAATTCTTTAGTCATGTGAAAACTAATATTTTATAGGATATATTTTTTTATTATGGACAGCTGAAATTAGGCCAAAATAAATAATAAAAAATTAAAAGTAACAACAATATTATTTAACAGAAATAGAACGATAGATTTAATTTTGAGATTTTGCAATTTATATCCTAATACAATCTAGAAATTACATAAGTTACTCTTTTAGTTGACTATAAATTAATTTCTTGTATGACATATTATTTTATTTCCTGCAACTAAAACTTGAATTGACTATAAAAGATTAAAAATGGTAACCATTTATTCCAAGGAAATAGATAGGTTCTCCACAAAAATTTATTTTTAGGGATTTTTTTAAAATTAAAAATAAATTTTGTCATTTTTGGAATCCACATTTCTCTACTTTTTTTTACTTTAAATTTTTTGAAGCGGAGCTTTTGACCATTTTAAAAAACCGAAATCAACAAAGTGGGGGGGTCTTCTCCACTCATGTGCGTAGCTCTCTTTGCCATTGTCATGCCCGTGTTTATCTTATTTCTGTCACTTTCTCCATTTTCACATTAAAATTTATCAAACCTCACTAAATTACCACTTTTTTATTTACATATTAAAATTTATTAAATAATCGGATCGTATTTTTATTATTTTTATCTTTTCTCAATTTCAAGCACTTTTTTACTTTCAGCCCTTCCAATTTATCCGAACACACCCTAATAAGTGCGAACGAGTAAATTCGATACGTTATTCCAGATTCGTTGATGCAGTGGATTGAGCAGTCAAATCAGCGGTTTACAAGAACGGCAGGAAAAGTGCGCCTTTTTCTTCGCTTTCGTCCCGCTAACTCTTGCAGTCTGTTCGGACCTGGATTCCGATTGGAGAAGAAGAAGGTGGAAACCCTAGTCGCCTCTCGCTTCTTCCTCGATCCGATTTCTGGAATATTTTCGCATTTTCTTTGGTAAAATCTGCTTCCAATTTCTGTTTTCGAGCTTTGGAATTTGGTCTCTACGATTTAACAAGAGTGTTGTTTGTGTGCTTTTTTTTAAAGTGATTTTGATGGTAAATTGTGGTTTCTGTGATGTTTTTCTCATCGCCGATGTCTCCGCCCTGTGCTATATGCTTTTTGTGTCGTATATTGCGTCAAAAGTTTACCTTTTTTGATTGTCGAGTGTTAAATAGAGCCATGGATGCATACCTGTAGTCAAGTTAGTTGTTTCATTTGAAATTTAGTGCAAAAGGTTCAAACTTCTCGTTGGTTCTGCCCTTTAATTGATGCATGGTTAAAGTTTCTTGTTTTGTCTCCGTCATATAGGAGCTCTTTCTCGATGATTCTTAGATAAAAGAATAGGAGTTGGCAAAGGGCTGCTAACTCTGAAAGAACATGAAAGTTATGTCCATGTCGGTTGCCTTTTTCACTGAATACATGCAAGGAATTTGGCACATTTTTGGTAAAATCCTGTTTGAGAGCTTTCGAATTTGGTTGCTAGTGTTTAATCAGTGTATGTTATATTGTATTATTCATTGAATTTTTTCTTCTCTGTCACTTTGTTATGTGATATGAATCTTGTTATGCTTTTATTTGCTTTATGTTCATCAAATTTTCGCAATTTCAATTTGACTTCTGTTTTGTGGAAGCATCAGTAACCTGCTGCTTCTGTCAAGTTTGAATTTTCTGATTTACGCTGTAAGTCTTGCTGTTGGTGATTATGGGAGATGCTCCGCTCCTGTTTGAGGAGGAATTTCTTCTCACGCAGAGCAAGAAGTCATCATCATTTTTAGTTTCATTGCTTGACGAGCAGACACTTGTCTCACCTGTGAAACACACTATATGGCTCCATAACGTTTGTCGTCTGATATAAAATAACTGGTAATTGGGCATAATGCTATGCTTCTTTGTCCTCTAGTTCTATTTGTCTCTTTCATAATGTGTACGTTTTAGTAATTTCATCTGCTTTTCTCTGTTGCTTCCCTATACTTTGATTTCTCTCTTTAAGTTTTTTGCCACACCATGCAGGTGATATTTGGTTTTGTTAGTTCTGGATAAACTCTACCTGCATGAGATATTCCAATAGCCTTTTTATTTCAGGTTATGGAAAATAATGGGTGTAAATACTGCATTTCAGGTTGACAAGAAAATATGCATGAAAAATCAGGATACGAGTAATGGGTGCCTGCTGTTCATCCCAAAGGGCTGACACTGACATGGATATTTCACCATCAATTTACTTATATGTATGTGAATTCTTACTTTTCATAAGACTGTCAGGCCTCAGTTTGCGTATGATGTCAATATTTGCTGATCTAACTATATCTACAATCCAGGATATTGCATAATTACATTGTTCTCCAACTAATGATCTTTGTTGTCAGCAAATTAAGGTAGTAGCATTCCTCTCTTCTTTTAAATGCCTTTGCATTTCCCAATAGCTTGAGGGACTACAATTGATTTATCAATGAAGGGATATCATAATCTTGTTTTTGTCATATGATTAGAATAGGAAGGCATAGAACTGGTACAATTCCTTCAGAAAGAAGGAAAGCATAATGAATAATACAAATGGACAATTGAATATCAAGGCAATAAACATGTGAGCATTCATTTCATACAATAGACGGGTCTGGAGTCCAGTAAGTGTGTTGTCCATAAAGAGAACTATGGAAATAGAAGCAAAAAAAAAAGGATATAACCATGGTTCAGGTTATTAAAAAAATACTATATAGTAAAACACAAAGTCTGAGGAGCAAATGCAAGTTAAACTTAGGTTGATGAAAAATAAACCAGTTACTAGCAGCCAATTCTTTTACTATTGGAGTGAAGCTAATTGTGGGATTCACTGCCAACAGCTAGTTTTAATCCATGAACTATAAATAGGATAGGATGGACTTATCTAAATAACTTTGACAACTTCTAATTCATTCTTGAGAAGAGATCAAAGTTCGCCAAGTCTTCTACCCCTAGAGTGCTCTAAGCTTACAATTTCAACATCTTCATTGCCCTTGAACCCAAACTTGAGAGATTTTGTAGAGAGGCATAATTATATTTTATTTTCATCTTTTTCACTTACAAACACTTCTAGAGTATTAGGCTCCAGGGTTGAACACTTGTTTTGCAGAAAAGCCCCTGTTTCAATCTGATTAGTGATTTATCAACCTCTCTTATCTTTTTTATTTGGTGGGATTTAGTATTTCTGGTTTTTAACCTGAATTTGCTATAATTGTGAATTCATGATGTATTATCATGGCTAGACCTAGGAGGAGGTTTTTATGGTAGTAGAAGTTATTTCACTCTACTTACCTGAATGATCTTTATGTTATCCCTGAATTGCGAATCAGCTGGTATCATATTTTAAATTTTGCTTATAAGTAAAGGGGCTTGAAGTCTGGTTTTCATGTTTCTTAATTGTTTGTGGTAGTAAATTAGCAAGGCACTATTTTTGGTTCCGGTGCAACTTGGTCTTCATCCTATCCTCTGACAGTGTTTGAATATTGCTGAGTGGCTAGGTTTGACTTTTCTTGTAATTCTTCTTTGTACATTTGAAATGTTTAATTATGTCTTGGAGGTTCAATCCTTTAGTTTTGTGGGGATTGCAAGTATCATATGTTCCAAGACAGAAGAGTAGAACTCAAAATGCTTTTATTTCATGCAGTTGCTCAGCTGACCTTTTCTAGTTTCTAGGGCAATTTTCTCAGCTTGAGGTCTGTCTCACCAACTGGATCAAACTTTTATCATCTATATGCATCGATCTATCTATGGCCTCTTGGTTCAATTAGCGTCAAATGAATGAATGATTAGTAGTGTTGCAAACACAATTAAACATGTAATTGCTATTGACCCAAAATGTTCATAGATTCTAATGCCTTCAGAAGGTGTTTCTTGTCACAATGTTGGTACTAGAATGACAAGAATGAACACGAAATGAGAGGTTCTATTGACTTATAGTTTTAGTTCTTAATTAATTGGTGGTCAATATAAGAAGAAAAGGAAGTTTCAGATGGATGGAAATATAATAGTTATTTTTGTCTTTGTTACCCATGTTAATTGGAAATTCAATGTTTCTTAATGCTTCTCCATTTGCATGTTGTATATTCAAGCAGAATTAGTTTTACATTGACTTCTTGCGTGAACTTTATGATTATTCAAGCCTCCTTTGGAAAGTGTGATTCCAATTTTAGGATCATGTTTCCTGTTTTCAGTATCCTTTTCCAACATTGGAGCATTTTGGGCCTTCTTCTGTCTCTGTCAGGGAACTTTTTGATGCAAATGTAGATACCTTAATTCCTGACACCTATTGGACACCTCCTGCTCCATTGCCTTATGCTGTGGGTTTGACATGCTCACAATCTTTGCGTGCAAATTTTGTGAATTGTGACAAGACTGATCATATACAACAAATAGATCCACAGTCTCTTGGAGAAAACATGAATAATGGTGAACCTGGGAGTTTGGAGGACATGAAAGGCTCTGATTGTCACAATAAAACTATGGGCATGAGTTGGTTAAGGTAACTGAAGACGAACTGTCAACATTCTGTGAACCCATTTCTTTGCCTCTAGATGAAGAGGATGTTTGCCCCATTGGTCTTGAAGATGCGAAATCTCTTCAGTGTATTAATATTTATTTTTTATTGTCTTTTTCTTGCATGTGATTTTTTCTTTTTGGCAAAAAGAATTTGTGCTGCTTCTGATTTCCTTCGGTTATAAGGGCACATTCATTCATCTTTCACCTTCATTGGGCAAACTCTTTAATCAACTTGCATGCTGGTTTGAGATCAAAACTTTTTTAAAAAAATTCAAACAGCACCATCTGATAAACCCTTTTGTTCTCCTCCTGCAGAATATGATCTAGAGAATCCAAGAATACTGATGAAGTGTGAGCATCACTATCATCTGGCATGCATTCTTGAATGGATGGAGCGAAGTGATAAATCCCCAGTATGTGACCAGGTTGGTACATAAACTGAATTGCCCTTCGTTTTCAGTCATAACCATATGTTAACAGAAATATTCTTCCCTAGATTGCTATTCATTTTAAGCAATCCTTCATAGTTCTTGTAGAAATGGCAAGGAAAATAATTTTCATGATAAAAATTTGTTTGATGTATATTTTTTTTTTTCATTTAGATGCTTTCTAGAGAATGAAGGAACTGGAAAGATGGGATGATAGCATGGTGTCTGTCAAGCATTCTGCATCTACAATAAGAAGTTAATTTAATTCTTGCAGATAACGGCATTTGATCAAACCTTGTATGAATAGCAATGGTAGTGAACCCCAAGGACTTATTTCCAATGGACATGGTATTTGATTTTGGTGATTGGGCAACTGGGCATTCCATGATGCCATATTGATGATCAACCAGAAAATTTTCAGTCATGTTAATTGTCGGATAAATTCTTTGAAACTCTGCAGAGGGTGGATGAAAAAAAAAATAGAAATGCGATTGAAAATATTTAGCTTCATCTCATCAGTGGCAGTGCTTTTCTCGTAAAACTCCTTGTAATTTCAATTTTCTTGTACGTACTTTTGGTTGGTCAGATGAGCATACAGGAAACAAATTTGATGCCGAAGTAAAAAAATTTCTGCCTGTTCCCCTGAATGCTCTCTGCCAGGCACTGGATCCTGGCTGTCCATGGTCCATGGATAAAGGTGTGACAATCTGGGGCGTTTCATTTTTTGTTTTTGCTGTTTTTTATAAGCCCCAAAAAGTCCATTTGTTTTTGCAGAAATATCCCTCTAATTATTTAGGGAAAGTGTCAAACGAAATCCCTGGTTACCGTATAAAATGTAAATATTCATCAGATATTTATCCAAAAGAGAGGGTTGCAGCAATGGGATCATCCAGCTCCACATTACTGCAGATGAATGTACCTAGTACAAAACTGCACATCTATAGAAACCTAGGAAAATATATCAATCAAGTGAAGTTCCATGTTGATGAACAAATATCAAAATCAAATGCACTCTTTTCTTCCTCCATCTGCTGGATTAATATTTCCAACATAGCATACATCTCTATAGCTTTCAGGCAAGATCTATCATCAGAAACAAATGTGGCTACCGTACCACCACACTCCAACCAGCTACAGCCAGGCACTTTGCCACCACATCTCCTCCTCATCATCCTTCTTGCTCTTGCAACCTCATCCCAAAACCCAAATGCTGCATTACTGTTAGACATCAGCATATAATTCACTGGCTTGTCTGGTTCCACCTCAAAGAGCTTGTCCGCTGCCCACTTGGCCAATTCAATTTTGCAATGGAGCTTGCATGCTCCAATGAAAGCTCCCAACACATCTCCACCTGGTTCAAACGACATATTGGCAATCAGATTGTAAGCCTCACGAATATAACCAGCTCTTCCAAGCAGATCGATTAAACAAGTATAATGCTCAGAGCCAGGATTAATTTTGTAGTCCCTTGTCATGGAATTGAAGTAGCAGAGCCCTTCTTTGACTAATCCTGCATGGCTACATGCTGAAAGAATAGCCAGAAATGCAACTTTGTCAGGGTTTACTCCTTGTTGCAGCATCTTGTTGAAAGCATGCATGGCTTCCTCAGCAAGACCATGGAATGCATAAGAAGAAATCATCGATGACCAAGTGAAAAGGTTAGGCTTCGGTATGAGAGAAAATGCTTGATAGGCACTGTGAATGTTGCCACATTTAGCATATGCAACAATGAGAGCATTTCCAACTGATACAAAAGCTTCAAGGCCAGCTTTGATTGCATAGCTGTGGACTTGGGTGGCCTCATTCGCTGCTGCAATATCTGCGCAAGAACTCAAAACACTGGCAAGCGTCAGCTCATCGGGTCTAGAGCTTGTTTGAAGCATTTGGGTGAGAAGTTTGACAGCCTCTTTAGGTTCAGTGTGCACACCATAACTGACGATGATTGAATTCCATGACACAACATTGCGAACATGCATTACGTCGAAAGCCCGACGAACATCACCTATTTCTCCACACTTTGTGTACATGTCAACAAGTGCACTACTAACAACTACATCGGTATGGAGAGATAGCAACTTCATGGCAAGGCCATGAATCTGCTTTCCAAGCTTGATGCAACCAAATCTGCTACAAGAATTGACTAAGCTACTGAAGGTGAACTCATCCCCTAAAACCCCAGCCAACCACATACACCGAAAAGCTTCAAAAGCTTCTCTGTAGAAACCGTTCAAAGAATAGCAAGACAGCATGACATTCCATGACACTAAATCCTTCGACAGAATTTCATCAAAAACGACATGAGCTTCATCAATGAACCCACATTTCGAATACATATCAAGAAGAGCTGTGGCTACAAAATCATTTGAGACGAACCCTTGTTTCACTATAAGAGAATGCACTTGCTTTCCAGATACTATATCACTGCATCTGGTACATGCTCCAAGAATGCGCACAAAATAGTTGTAGTTAAACCTAATCATTCCAGATGGATTTCTCTTAAAGTTATAACAGGACTTGATCAAAACTTGACATGGTACTGCAAAATCCAGGAAAACTAATGTGTTTGATAGATTGGTTGTCTCTAAGGCAATTAATCAAATACCATATGTGCATGACTCGTGAAAACCATAGAAGAGACGAAATATATACTGGAAGAATGCACTCATTTTCTTCCTTCACAGTGAAGTAGACAGCACGTTATAACTTGAATGCTTCCGTTTTGCAAATACCACCTGAATATCCTTGATATTTGCATAGGGCCCCTCCAGTACAAAGATAGTATCTGTAAAATCAGGATTCAATTCATTTTCGGTCCTACTTGTAACCCCAAAATTTCTTCTATAAATCCTTGTGACACCATCTTATCTCATATCATAAAAAAATTCATAAAATTTCCAATCGTAGACATTGATAAACTACCAATAATAAGAAAAGGACAGTGTAAAAACATAAAAGACAAAAATATGTCCCATAATTTTAAAATATTAATGGTGAATTAAAAAAATAAAAAATAAGAATTTCAAAAAGACAATAATTATTTTTTTTAATGACCACGACTTGTATTATACATTATATCAACTTCTGTAATACTAGTACCGACGTGTCAAAAATTGTGTCCATTTTTTATACTAAGTCATGGTAAAAAGATTTTTACAGTACATGTTGGCCTTGTTGGGAAATGAATGTAATTTCAAAATATCAGTCTTTTAAAAATGAAATTTGATAGCGGGGTACTTGCAAATTTAAAAGTAGAGATTACCATTGTTAGATATAATTTAAGAAATACAGGGGGCAAATTGGAAAATGCTATGGCGTTGAACTTGGAAAATTGGCAACTTGATGCCTGTCCGTTCCTACCCGGCGTCTCCGGATGCGTTCTCGCCCTCGAGGTCGAGGTCGAGCCCTGAGCTTCTCCCTCCGTCGCCGTCGTCTCCGCCTCCTCTTCATCCTCACCTTCCTCATGCTCCTCTCCTTCCTCTCCCTCCACTTCTCCGCTGCCGCCCTCCGGCGCGCCAATGCCCTCGGCCGCCGCTGCTCGCTTCGCCGCCCTCTTATCCCCAGCTCCCGCCGCTACCGGATCGCGATGGTGAGCTTCTCCTCGTCGAATACTGAGCCTGCAGCCGGAAAAAGGAGGTCTTTCGAGGGGTTGATGGAGGTGGTGGCCGGTAACAAGCGCGAGTACGCGGATCGGCTGGGGTATGACTTCGTCGATGCCCGGGATCTCGTCGAACCCTCCCGTCCGCCCAGCTGGAGCAAGATCCTCGCTGTGCAGTCGTGCCTCCGCCGCTACGATTGGGTCTTCTGGAACGACGCAGTGGGTATATTTTCGATAAACTGGGAGTGTATTTTTCAAGCGATTTTGTTCGTGATTTATTTGTCTATTTTGTGTCTTTAGGACACGGTGGTGACGAATCCGGAGATTTCTTTGGTAAGTGATTAACGTTTTTTTGGGGGAGGCATATATATACTACTGTAATTGTGTGAAAGTGCAACTTTTACTTGGATTTACATGTCAATTTAAATAGTTAATGCAATAATGGTAAAAGAAATGAAATCCTTATGTTGCAACTCATAATTTATGATTGCGATCAAATTGTGCAACTATAGCCCACAAAATTGCCACTTTTTAGGGCACAATGCTCTCATTTGCTTATGTTCTTTATTTGATCCCCCAAAACTTTGACCCACTGATGCAAAAGTTTTAAAAAAAATCGCTATGTTGCATATTTATAATTTAGATTAGGGATCAAAATGTACAACTATACCCACAGAAAAATAGCATCTCTTTCGGGTAAACTGGTCATTTGGATGTTATAGGATTTACCGATTTAGTTAGTGCATTCAATTTGTATTTTATATTTTGCAGGAGAGTATTTTGTGGGCAGTGATTGGGCATGACGAGTTTGATGCTTCTCCTGATTTGATCCTGACAAAGGATATCAACAGTGTAAATGCAGGTAATTACCTATCAGATGCTATTATTTGTAGTTTTTTGACTTGCTAATAATCAGTATTAACAAATATCAAATTTAGATGAAGAGCAAGTGAGTTGTTGATGTAATTATGATGCAGCTAATACTTGGAACATTACCCTAATTCTCTTGCATGTTGCTGAAGAGAATTTACTAAACTGCTGCATATCAGTCTAGTGAAAGGCATGTTAGTAATTTAGTGATTTTTTAACTTAGATTCTGTACATAGTTTTGTATATTGGTTTTTAAATACATTATTTCTGTATCTAAGTTTTATATCTTAAATAATATAGTTGTGTAGTTGCTCACTTATATGGCTAGGAAAATGAAGGTTGTCACTAGGAACCACCTAGGCATTTTGAGTACATTAGTGGACATAGCATAGGAGGAATAGATCTTATTGGAGTAGTTTTCTTTCTTTCTTTCTTTGTTGATAATGCTCTGCTATAATAAAGAGGAAAAACTGATAGACCTAATTTAAACATCAATGCCAAATGTCTTTATGTAACCATTCACAAATACAAAGTAGTAGTCTGCAAGTAAAGGAAATTCAAAAAACTGCAAGCAATAAAATGTGAAATTTTAGAACTACACCTTTAATGGAAAGCAAGGAGGTTTGTACCATCCAAAATTCTCTATGGAACTCATTTATTAGTAATGTTTCAGGCATGCATGATGCAAATTTATCTAAATTTCATATCGTAACTAAGTGTTGGGATAGATCTATAAATGTAGAATACAAGGAGAGGTAAAAAATGTGGATTCATATCTTCAGAACCATTTTATTTATCTAAATTTCATATCGTAAGTTATCATATCGTAACTAAGTGTTGGGATAGATCTATAAATGTAGAATACAAGGAGAGGTAAAAAAAATGTGGATTCATACCTTCAGAACCATTTTATTTCTCTTTCTGTATATTGCACCAGGTTTCTTGCCAATGAATAACTACAGCTGAAAAGATCATTTCTCATGATATTCCCCTTCATTGCTTCTTGTTCATCTGTAGGTGTATTTTTTTTTCGACGATCAAAGTGGAGTGAGGATTTTCTGAACAAGTGGTGGAATCAGACGATCTTCATCCGATTTGGCTCAACCAGGAGCGGTGACAATGCAGCTTTACAGTACCTGATAGATAGCCTGTCTCCGAAGGAGTTTCAGGATCATGTTCGTGTGTCACCAATGCAGTGCTTGTTCAACTCATATCCATGGTTCCCTACCTGGAAATCTGCTTTCCGGCTTATCTCCTCCCCACATGCTGCCTGGAAAGGTTCCTCTCCTACTCGCTGAACGAAAGAACTAATGCAGATTTATCCCTTAGTTAATGCTGGAATATTACCAGATATGTTACAGTAGAACTAAGATTGATGAAGGCTGAACCCCTAAGGTTAACACTGCAATTTTCTGCATATATATACCCCCTGCAAATGCGGGAAATTGCACTGGTGATGCTTGTTTCTCTATGTACTTGAATTTTCTGTAGCATAGACAATCACTGAGGTATTATAAAGAGGTCTAATAGAAGGGTTGTGAATGCAAATGATGTGATTTTATAGGATTATATAGGCAGTTTCACATATTTGCATGGTATATTTGCAAAAAAAACCCCAATTATTTTCACTTTCTTAGCCTTAGTCATGCTGAGATAAAATGAATCTACTTGATGCTTTAAGCACTCTTGGTGTTTGCTTGCAGGATCTTATTCTGAAGGGGATTTCATGGTGCACCTCGCTGGCATAGATGAAAAGAAGAAATGGGTATCCCAGATTCTTCACGAAATCAAAGCTGAAAAGTGAAAATTTCTTGCCATTTTATTAAGAATCTCTGCAAAAACTTTTGCACGACAGTAGAAAAACATCTGTAGAAGACTTAGGTTTTTGTAGTCTGTACTGTTAACTGTCTATTGTTAGTTCTCTTGGTTAATTCTGTTGTATTAGCAGGGAGAAACGTGTTTTAAAATTGTGGTTGTGCTTGCTGTATTACTTTGTTTTTGGTTTTTCTTGTAGTTTTGTTGTATAACTTTGGGAAAGCAAATAATGAGACTAGTGTAATTGCTGTTGGATTTCAATGCTACATTCAATTTTTATGCTTATCTTTTGTTTTCTACCAAATGCAGGATGTTTCCTTGTGTTTGAAAATATTTGGAGAAAACTTTGAAATCAATTTTACCTGTTTACTTTTTTTTTTTTTGGAGCAGCTTGGTTTATGAAGCTAACAAAAGATTTTTTTAATAAATTATTTTGTATTTGATACTTTTTTTTGTGTTTTAGCGGAGAATGAAATGGATTTGAGCATTCACAAAAGCATTCGTTCAAAAATAGATTCATGTATGAAATAATAATTCAAATCCCAAATCCTGCAATGTATATTATTCAATATTTGATTATAGTATTTCAGAATTATCCCGATATTTCGACATTTATTTCAAGAAATAATGATTTCACCGGACTTCACTTTTCAAGGAGTTTATTTCAATTGCAAAATAAAATCAGGGGAAACCGCAAATACTGAAAAATACAAGGACGTCAACAAAAATCTCCATGACACGTGCCGAGCACGTGATAAATAAACTTTTTAAACCCCTGCAACTCGAATTCCCTCCAAAATCACCCCATCTCTACTTCTCAAATCGGAAAAAAAATAAATAAATAAAACCCTCCTCCTTTTCGCTCACCGATGGCGGAAGTCGACGAAATCGAGCGCAATGAAGGCAATCTCAGGCACATTACCGCCTCCGAGATCGATCCAGGTCCGATCCCCTCCCCTTTCTTCTCCATTTTCCCTGAATTCCGATCTTTCTGTCCTCTAATGCCTTCTTTTTCCCCTCTGCAGCGGCGAACCAGAAGAAGAAGAAGAAGAAGAAGAAGAAGCACAATATCCGGAAGTTGATGAAGGTTCCGATGGTGCTCCCGCACACTCTACTCGAGTTCATGGACGGCGACTGCCGGGAGGGCGCCATTCGCTTCCTCAGCACCTTCTTGATCGAGGTCCTCTCCATTCTCCTTTCGATTTGGGTCAATTTGAGATTTTTATGAAATGGATTCTTGCTGGAATTGATCTAAATTAGGTAATCTGGGATGTAAAAGATCCTGTTTTTCGGGTCCGTGTTTTGATTTTGAAATGCGTGGGTTGTTGATTTGAGTTTGTGCTGCTTCAAGTTGAGATCTTTCTTAAAATACCATCCCCATTTTTAATGATTCTGATCTGATTTTGGATCATTCTATCTCTTTGTAGGTTATTTTTGATGTGAATGATCTTTTCGTTTATTTATTTGCTGGTTCTGGTGTCCCAATTTTCTCTTAAAATGCATGGCTTCATCCTTGTGCTTGGAATTCGGTTTGTTAAGATTTTTCTCATCTTTCATGCTGCATGGATGATGGATTTTGGTTATGAAGACATGTTGTTCTTTGATTCCTTCAGGTTTTTGTTTTCTTGATGCTCCTTGTAACTCCTTCGTTGGGACTTCCTTCTCTTTTTTACATTTCTTGGATTTTTAATTTGTTATATTGACTAAATGGATGTTCCCTAGTCCTTCTGAATTATTTGAATCAGGATCATCTTGTTTTCTCCATTCATCTTGATTTTTGCTTCTTGTCGTCTCCAGTGGAGCTTTTAAACTGTAGAATTTGACAGGCTGATATTCTGCGAGTTTTTTTCTCTGCAGAAAAGGGAAGAAGATCTGGATAACTACTACAGAGCTGGTTTTTTTGTTTTAAACTCGTTTGGTACAATGACTGTCTTGATACAAGTAAGTCTTCTATTTTCAATTTAAAGTAGAACAGAGATTTAGATATTCTGAACGTGGATTCCATGATGAAGCAGGAAGTGGTGGCATTTTATGGAAAGATGGCTATGGAAACATATGATGTACGATCCATCAAGCGTCTTGCAAATGTTCTCACCATTTTTCAGGTGAGCCATTTCTTTTTCTTCTTCTTCCTCTTCTTGGTTTTCTTGTTCCGAATGTGACTTTAATTACATCATACTTTTGCAGTGTTTGGCAGCCAACAGGGAAACCAGGCAGCAGTTCATTGACAGTAAGATCTCAAATACTTCTGTTTTTCCTCCATTGGAAGTGTTGAATTTGTAACCAATAGCATAACATAATAGAATTATTGGTAAATTTTCTATTTACCTTGATGAGATTATTGGGTCAAATCTATGTCTCGTTTTATGAATTTATTGGCTCAAATTTATTTTCTGGAAAGCAAGAAAGTGCACTGAATTATACTCCGGTCGCATTAGCGGAAATCCATCTGGTCTCATGATATAACAAGCATGCAGTTACTTTAATGTTTTCGGAGTGATGTAGACCTTGGTTTGGAGCTATTGTTTTCCATATCGTCATTTTTTTCTGGTGCAATAGTTGCTTCGGCTTAGCTCTTGAGCAGTTCATTTGTGTTAGCATCATGAAGTTTTTTTGAGAATTGCAATGCACACTGCATTTATTGACATGTTTCTGTACCCTAATCTTTGTCTAATTTGGATGCCTTCGAATCTTCTGCCTAATGACTGTTACATACAGCATCCTGATGCACTATCCTGATTATGTATTTTCAATCTTTAGTAACTGTTGGTTTACGCAAGCTGTTTTAGAATTTGGGCTTTTCTTATCAGAATACAGATTTTGCATTCTCTCATCATCATATTTTGTGTGACCAACTTCTGATCAAATTCAATGTTTGCCTCAGCCTATGTTCCAAACTTGTTGATCCCTCTGATACTGCACAAAAGCACACTGGAAGTATTTGACATTGTGAATGCAGTTTCTCTCTCTGTCATTGCAATTCTGTGCCAGGTATACTTGAGTTGTTATCCATTCCGCTCGTGGCTGAAGTTTGTTTTGGTTAACTGATCATTTTGCTTGAAGGGAAGAGAACCGACCATTATTAAGTGGGGTATAGAGACCCAGATGGTTGAAGTATGCAGCTCCCTCATTTGGACTGGAAGTGAGCTTGCAAAAGTGGTACATCCCTTTAAATTGAAGAGTTCATTTTTCATGCTTCAATTTCATTTTTTCTTCATTTCTTCATTGTCAGTTTTCTGTTTACTGCTGTGCTTGTTGTCCTCATTTTAGAATCGGAAAGTATAATTCATCCATATTGCCATTGTAGATTGCAATGCACATCCTTGAAGCTATGCTTCATGACAAGTTTGGAATCAAGTATATTTGCAGTCCCACCTGTGATCATCTACTGAAAGGGCTAATCCGAGCATGGGACGAACAGGTACACCTAACAAGCTTGATTCATTTACTACTGCAACTTTCTGTCTAGGCTCTTATAAGATCACTTTCTTTTGAGCTTTTTCTTGAAGGTTAATCTTATGGCACAAGATGAAGAAACCTCTCCTCAACTTCTGTTTCACATAATCAGATGCTACATTGTCCTTTGCACCAACAGCAGGTATTGTGCCATTGTGCCATGCACTGACATTCTGATTACGACCCATTGCTTCTTGAATGAATGAATTATAGACAATTTTTAATTTCAGGGGATATAACATTGTGAAGAAAAATCTCCCTGAAGCCATTATGAGCAATTCTTTCCAGGACATGATAAAGGTGACACCTTTGGTCTCCAGTCCACAATCACACTGAATTGTGATTATTGTTTCGTTACAGGATTTACCAGAAGCTTGTATTTCTTATATAATGCAGGAGTTCCCTGTGATCAGGAACTTGCTTGATCAGCTTCACATGATCATGGCCAGATAAGAAGAGCAAGATTTAGAAACAAGACTATTGGGTCATTGGCTAATGTATCATATTACTTTTCGTTTTCACTTCTTTTCCATTTTTTGTCTCTATCTGGTGTAATTGCTCTTGCGAAATTGAATTTGTACAACCCAAGAGGTGCAGGTTTTGTGAGCACAAACATAATTTTGTGTATAATGTACATGAATGGTCAATGGTCTAATTTAAGAACTTCCAAATTCTTACTCTAGACTATTTACTGTACTTGAATGAACTTAACAGAGCGCTATGTGATATCACTGATGGACCATCAGAACAATCCCCAGGATTGAAATTAGTGCAAGGTTTTATCATGTCAAAAGCTCAGCAAGACATCAAGTTCACCAGTTCAAAGCTCTTGCACAAATTGGTTGTAGCAAGGTGATACATATCTCCCTCCCTTTGTTACCCTTTTGGTGCTTTTTGGTTTTACTCCTTTCCTGTTTCCCCCACACCTAACTTTACTTTGCCCTGTTGATGATGCACCAACCTCCCACCAACCAATCACATGCAGTACCTTCTGTTAGCAGACAAAAAAGACTAAGATATACAGCATGGGCTTTTTGACAGACTTGTTTTATGATGGTTGTTTCAGCGGTCCATTTAAGACAGAAAGACTGATGGAATGTTTTCATAGTAGAGGTGACACCCCAGCCAATCATCAGCATCTGGGCCCTGTCCAGTAAGTACTGCAAAACCTTAACCCAAATCTATGTCTTAGATTCCCTCAAATCCTAGGAAAGATGATGAAAAATCATGGCTTTTCTAGTGTACAAGCCAATTTTAATTCAAAGACAATTTTAATGTCATTTTTTGTTGTATTTGATCCTATTTATTTAGTCCATCTAGTAGATCTCTGAAAACCATTTCTCGTGTGAAGTCAAACTAAGGAAGCGGAGGTTTATCAGAGTTGGCCTGGAACAAACAGCGCACATGTGGTTGCAAACTTCTGTGGAGCTCTCTGGTGGGTGTAGAAAAGAGAGACAGGTACCATATGAGAAGTGCAATGTAGTGAGGGTGGAGTGGGTGAAAAGCAAGAGCTAACCCCTGCAAAGTAAAATCTGCAACTTCGACCATGTAACCATGCTGAAAGGTGACCTAGATTTAGCAGGCAATGGGTGCATGCAATTGGGTATCTTTGTCTCCCAAATCTGAGGCTAGGGTTTGCTTGGATCTCTTGTCCCTCTTGAGTCACCTCTAGAGAAAGTAGTTGTCTAGTGTGCTCACATATGTCCCAGCCATAAGCCAAGGTTGGGAATTTTATCCATATGGAATCTTGATGCACCATAAATTGAATTCCACTTTGGATTTCATAGGACATGGCTTGGAATATGTACTGTTCATAGTTGAAGGACATTGTCTCCTTTTTAGTTTTTACCATTACATCTCTTGTCAATAAGAGTATGATGAAGGGGCACCTTTTTCATTTTTGCCTTTTTTCTCTAACAAAAATGGGCACTCAAAAGGCATCTTACATAATTTGTGGAGTAATTTGTGAACTTTTTTCTGAGGCCCACAGTTTTTTCATTGTTCTTTGTTTGTGATGGAATCCATTCCTGGGACCTAAATCTGGATTTTAGTTATTTCACAGAGGAAAAAAAAATTTATGCTTTGTTAACCTAATTTATAAGCCTTTAAATTCCAACTCTCAAGTGTCAAAACGAAGAAGTAAACTCAGCTTAAATTCAACAGAGAAGTAAACCCTAATAAAGAACTTTGAAGTTGTATGTACTCCATGAAATCATCATGATTTTCCTAAAAATCAATCTTATAGTTAAGAAAACACAAGATTTGCATCTATATTACTAGGGTTTTCTAAAGTTTGAGAAGGGGAAAAAGGATAAATGAATTGACATGTAAGCTAGATATTGATATGTAAAATGACAAGTTCACCTCTGAGTCGCATAATAATGCAACGCCCATGCCTCTCACGTGGTTGCAAAGCTTCTCAGTTGCCAAGCATAGGAAGGGGTATATTCAAGGTGGCAGCTCCAAGCTTCCTCTTTTGCGAAGCAAGGACCAAACATAGCAAGACACATTTGCAGATGGTACCGCGAATGGGATTTTCAGTTTCGGGTTTACCACTTGATGGGCTACCCTGCTCCCCCCATTACTCTCCCTCTGAATCACATTTCAAGAAGAGAGAGAGTGTGTGTCTGAGTGTGTGTGTGTGTGTGTGTGTGTGTGAGCTTGCTCTATATATTATGATTGCACTGCTCAGGTGAGCTCACTGCTTGCTGCTTCTCTCTTTGTTTTCATCTTTTCTTGAGTTCTTGACATGGGTTGTTCTTTACTCTTTTGTTGACTCAAAGCTAGATTTCAGGAAGAGAGAGAGAGAGAGGGAAAGAAAGAAAAGGTTAATCTCTGTATGGTGATCACATTTCCAAGGTGAGTGTTGCTGTTTACTTGCTACTTCTCTCTTTGTTTTCTTCTTTGCTTCAGTCCTTGACATGGTATGCCCTTTCCACTTTTGTTGACTCAAAGATTCGAGGAAGAGAGAGAAAAGAAAGATTAGCCTCTATATTGTGATCATACTGCCAAGGTGAGTGGTACTGTTCGATAGCGGGTAGTTTTCTCTCTTGGTTTTCATTTTTCCCTCAAATTATTGATATTGTTTGTTCTTCCGTCTTTAATTGAAGCTGGATTTCAAGCTAAAAGAGCAAGAAAAGATTAATCTTTTATGGTGTGATTACACTGACTAGGTGAGTAATATTGCTTGCTATTGCTCTCTTTATCTCCGTTTTTCTCAAGTTTTTGACATTGTGTTTTCTTTCCTCCTTTGTTGAATCAAAGCTAGACTTCAAGAAGAAAGCGAAAAGAAAGATTAATCTATACACTGTGATTGCACTGCCACGGTGAGTGTTCATGCTTAGTACTGTTCTCTTTTTCTCTATTTCTCCTCAAGTTTTTGACATAATTTTCCCCCGCTTTTGTGGACTCAGGCGAAACTTCTACAGGAAAGAAAGCTCAAACTTCATATTGTGGTCATAGTGCTAAAGCGAGTCTTACTGCTTGCTTCTGCTATCTATTGTTCCCATTTTTTTTTCTCAAGTTCTTGAAATTGTTCGTTCTTTCCTCTCTTGTTGATTCTATGATATATAGATTTCAAGAAGAGAGACAAAGAAAAGATTAATCTCCATATTGCGACTACATTGCCTAGGCGAGTGATTCTAAATGCCACTTGCTTGCGCTCTCTGTCCCCATCTCTTCTCAAGTTCTTGACACAGTTTATTCCACCCTCTTTTCTTTTCACCGCTAAGTTTTAAAGCCCAGAGAGAGAGAAAGATTTAGCTCGGCATCATGATTACACTGTCTAGGTGAGTGTTGCTTCTTGCTACTTGCTTGTGCTCTCTTTCTTTTCCACCTTTCATCAAGTTTTTTGATATAGTTTTTCTTTCCCTCTTTTGGTGACTCAAAGGTAGAATTGAAAAGAAGAGAGAGAAAGAAACAAAAAATCATATAAAATTTTTATTATGATTACACTGTACAGGTGAGTGTTCCTATTCACTACTCACTAGCTCTCTCGTTTCCATCTTTTCTCAATATTCTTTTTTGACAAACTTGTTGTTTTTCTCTTTTGTGAACTAAAAGCTAGATCTCGTGGGACTCCATGGAGAGGTACGAGAGGAGTGTCAGGGACAGCAGCAACAATGGCAGCAAGTTTAGGTATCTTGGAGGAGGGGATCCACTTTCTCTTGGTTTGCTTGGAGGGCTCTCGTGGCCTCCAAGGTCCTATTCTTGCACATTTTGCAGGAGAGAGTTCAGGTCAGCTCAGGCTCTAGGTGGCCATATGAATGTCCACAGAAGAGATAGAGCTAGGTTAAGGCAGTCTCCACCATGGGACCCTCCGCTGCAAAACCCTAGACCTGACCTTAATCTCAGCCCAAGCCCTAACTCTAACCCTAGGACTCATCTTGTTCCTAACCTCAACTTCTCACCTCCCACAAACCCTATCCTTCATCACAATTCTTCATCACCTTCTGCTAAGCTCTCAAACTATACATTTCCATCCTTGGCTTCTCCTCTTGAATGCTTTACTTCTTCGTCCTCTTCAGTCGGCTCGCGAGAAGCAGTGAAGAACTTGTTCAAGGCTGAAGCGTCGAAGTGCTTCGTGGATGAAGATAAGAAGTCTCAAAAAGTCGAGGAATTGGAGATGGAGAAGGATTTGGATCTAGAGCTCAGACTTGGATATGGTTAGATGATGCATCTCATGCGAAGCTTTGGTTCTTTGTGTGATATGCAAGCTAGGGTTTATCAACTTGTTAAGTATTTGCTGAAATTTTCTCAATTTAATAGAGTGTATTTTAGGTCAGAGTTTGTTCTCATTTTTCTTTCTCTTTGTGGTTTTACTGTTTTTTACGGTAACCTTGTGCTATGTGGTTTTAGTGATGAATGATGAAATGTGTTCGTCCTTTAAAATCGTGAGATGATCTTGCCTTCAAAAACATTGTTCTCACATTTTTTGAGAATAATTATCTCAAAATCTTTAATAAAATCGCCACTCCTTTCCAAAAGAAATTATTTTTTTTGAAGATGCTATCTCTTTAAAAGAATTTTCCTCGAAGAAAAGAAAGAAATTCATTAATATTTCCAAATATTATCATTATTTACTCTATAGCAAAAGTTTTGAGCTACAAACATCTATTATTATTGCAAAATATTTTTAGGAAAATAATTATTGCTAAGGTTCATGTGGCATGCACAATAGTATCCTCCCATTTATACCTATTTATGCACAATGCCTTCGGGAGAAAAAAGGAAAAAACTACTTATCTTGAAGGTCCAAAACAAAAAGAGTTTATAATTTCAATTGGTCTAACTTAAGATTCATCAGCTGATTCTGTCACTCGCTAATCAAAATGTCTCATTTCAATCGACTCTCTTGAGAACCGTTTGGTTGCATTAGTTATGAGTTTTAAGTCGATTAGGATCTGATTAGAGCGCTAACCAATATGATTAGTGAACTGGCAGGATTTGATGAGCCAATTCAAATCTGAACAAATTTTCTGCAATTTAATCACTTTGGTGGGTCCAATTCAAGTGTTCCTTCTCTTTCCATAATGCGAGGCTCTTCACATTTGAGTTGCAGTGCTCGGCAGGATTTGATGAGGCAGTGAGGGACATGATGAGAGTTCCACAAATGGGAAGTCGGGTACGATGTTGTCAGTTCCCGGAAGTGAAAAAGTTAAGCGGACCTCCTGCGGAAGTGGGTTTGTCTCCCCGCGGATGACGGCCTTGGAAGTCTTGAAAATGCCAAGGGAGATGGATCATTACACCAGATAAAATAATATAGAAAAAAAAATTAAAAATCTGAATTCTAATGAAAAAGTGAAAAAAATAAAAATAAAATCATTAAATTGTTTGTGTCAGAGATTTGAAGTCAGATGCCCACTGTTGATTGGTTTCTGAGATCATGAATGCGTCACTGTTTTTCCATTGGGAAATGCAGTTCAAAAGTAGCGGAAGTGATCAAACTCGCGGAACTGGAGTTCACTGTGTTCGGTTCTCTTGATACGAAAAATGAATGTTTTGTAGGTGGTTTACTAATTACTACTCACTTTTAAAAGAAAGCTACGATTTTCTTTGGAAATCCAATTTATTGTTGAAGTTTTGAGATTTCTTTAGAAAATGTTGAAACTCAGCTTATTTCCATCGGTTTGAAGATGCGTTTGACAACTCCGACTGTTAGAAGCGCGAGAATATGTAAATCCATTTCACGGAAGTGTCGGATTTTATAAAAATCACGAGCTCCAATGTTTTAAGCGGCATATGGGAAGTCATCACTTCCAAATTTTCTGTTCCATTCTTTGGTCGGAGATTAACACATCTAGTACTATAATGGCGGTCATATATATTTTTTCCTATGCGACAGATCATATATGAGAAATGTTATAATATCAAACAGGTATTTTAAGAAAATCCCTTTATGACTTTATAGAAAGCACCCCAAATTTTTTTTCTAATTTTGAACAAATCCTGATTTTGAAATCTACACGTCACCATTTGATTTGGGATCAAGATCAGGATTAGGATCAATATTTTTCAGAATTTTTTTTATTTTCTAAAATTAATATTACTTATTTTACATCATTATTAAAATAAATTATTATAAAAAATTAAATAATTTTTAAACTTTAAATTATTATAGGGTTAATTTTGATAAAAAGATATTATTTTATAAAAGTAGTTCAAGTAATTCACTGATTTTGATTCTGATCCTGAATTAGATGGTGCTCAATGGTTTTGCACGTTTATTGGTGCACCCCTTTTGATTTTAGATTTGCACATACATTCAATTTTTAAATATAGGTTTTGATACTTCATAAATAAATCCCTGTTCTTTGAATTTAAACATAAGTTCTGTTTTTCAAATAAAAGTTTTTATTTTTGCAGATACACCCTCTTGTTATTGATTTTACAAATAATTTCAAAATTTTAAAAATAAAACTTGCACAAATTTCACCTCTACTTCTAGAATTTACAGTAATTCATATTTTAGGAACTTCTACAATTTTACAAATACACCAACCTAATTTTTCAAATAACACACAAGTCACATTTTTTCCGATAAATATTTCGCAATTTTACTAACACCCCTTGAGATTTTTAATTAACACATATATTTAGTTTTCATCGAATCATAATTTCAGTAATTTTAGAAATACACTGTTTATAGTTCAAACTATTTCATGTAAAACTTTTGTATCTTTACAAATACACCATTGATGTTTGAATTTACCCACAAGTTGTACTTTTGTATAAATCCTAAATTAAGCCATATTTTATAAAGTTACAAAACACATGCTTTTATGAAATTTTAACATGTGTATAATTTCAAAATCTAGAGGGCTGTATTCATAAAAGCACAAACTTTTATCAAGGTTTTATGTTTCGGCCGAAACGGGTCAGTTTCGGCTGGTCCTGAACCGAAACCCTAATTTGGGTTTTGGTTAGAATTTACTGTTCATCTTCACCAACGAGACTCGAGCGCGGGCGGGAGCTCGCCGGGCGAGCAAGTGCGGGTGGGAGCACGCGGGCGGGAGCGGGAGCTCGTCGAGAGCGCGCGCGTGCGGGAGCTCGCGGGGCTCGCGCGTGCGCGGGCGGGAGCTTGCGGGGCTCAAGCACACGCGGGCGAGAGCTCGTCGAGCTAGCGCGCGGGGCCGGGAGCTCACCGGGCGAGAGCGCGCAGGGGGAGCTCGCGTCGGCTTTGTGTTCGAGCATGAGGGCCCCACACGCTCGCAAGTTTGCCGCCACTCCCTTGTTTATCTCGCTTCCTCATCGACCTAGTCTGTACTCCCGCAAGTTGAGGCCGGCCTTACACCGGGGCTAGCGCTGTCGTCAATCTAGTTCCGACGTTCTTGCCAGTTTTTGTTAAATATTGTTCACGTACATAATATTATTCATGTAACTGTTCATTATTTTTAAAAATTTTTAAATATATTATAATTTTTTTAATTTAAAATTTAAAAATAATTGAAATAAAGTTAAATTTTAGTCAAAATATAATTAATAAAAAAATATTTTGGTTGAAATTGAAATTAAAATGATTTTGATCGAAACACGTTGATTTTTTTATTCACGTGCATGTGTGCATGATTGTTCCATCGAAAGTAAAGCAAAAAAAAATTTGTATCGGTCTTACCCCCATATGAATCGGTGTCACAAGATTGTGCAGAGCTAGTTGTTCTTATATGTCTATAAATGTTCATCTGGATCGTTCAGGTACTGAATTCATAATTTCATATCCATATATTTTAAACTCAACTGATGATGATGATGATTAGTTGTATTATATTATAATTAATAAATTATGTATGTGTCAATTTTAATAATAAGTTAAATTTGTTTATGTTAATTTTTAATTTGTAATCATATTCATATTATTTCTCATATTTTTTTATATAGTAATATATAAAAACAGTGGTTAACTATTAAAATTAATTTTTATTAATTAAAATAATATTTAATATTGTGATAAAATTAATTATAAATTCTTTCATAATTTTTAAATTTTTATAAAAAGATTTTCAGAATTTTATCGTATTTTTAATTTAAAGTCAAAGTACAGTTAAAATATAGTCAAACTCTGGTCAACACACAATTAATAACTAAAAAAAATCTTTCGGCCGAAATTGAAACGGCTAAAACGGCCGAAATGTATCGGTTTCGCTAGGTGCCGAAACCTAAACCGAAACCGCAACCGGAAACCTTAGTTTTATTTAAAAGTGGGACTTGTTTGTTAATTTCAAAATTAAAGGGTGTATTAACAAAAATACAGATGTTACTCTAAAAATTGGACTTGTATGTAAATTGTAAAGGTGAGGATAAAATTATAAAGTTTTTGCTTTTAAAATTTTAAACTTATATATAAATAAAAAAAATAAAAAAAGGGTATTTATAAATTAATTTGGGCTATTTTTTCAAAATTTGGGAGAATTTGAGGTATTTTTTTTTACAAAAATTGCAGTCATTGGAAACAAGAGAGGGGCAAAATGGTTTGATAGGGGAATGGAGATAACTATGCCAAGTTCACAGGGTCAGAAATAATTTTTAGAGTTTGAGGGGTGTGCAGATAATTATGATGGATTTTAGGGGCGTAAAGACAACTTTTCGGAACATAAAATCAATAATATAAACAACTATAAGATACAGTAATAAATATATATATAAATATAGTTACAACATTATGAACGAATATTGCTCTGAATGAAAGTAGAACTATAGATGTGGTTGATTTTAGAGTTTTTAAGCAGGTAATCATTTTTTTTATTATGAATTTATAAAAAATTATCTAATTTATTAATATTAGCAACAAAAAAAAAAACTAGCTTTATGTTATAAATTTGTAAAAAAAATTTACTTCTTGATTTTCTGATTAAAATATTTAAAAATATTTTATTTTATTTTAGTTTTATTTATTAAATTAATATCAAAAGAGTAATTTGCCTTCAATTTGGAATTATATATAATTCTTTGAAATTTTGTCGAAATACATATATTGTAAAAAAAATATATAATTTACATCCGAAGAGATTTTTACAACATATTCTATAAATTGACAATAAAAATATAATTTATAAGTTTAAAAGAGAAATATATAATTTGATAAAATTTTAAAAACTTATATGTAATTATTTACATTTTGAGCAGAAATATATAATTTGACAAATTTTTAAAAAATTAATATGATTTTTTAAAATTTAAAGAAGAATTTTTAGCAAATAACCCCCTATTTTATTATGAATTTATGGAAGTTTCACTAAAACATCACTCGCTTTAGACTATAAATTTACAAAAAATCACTTCGATTAAAATATTTAAAAATATTTTATTAAATTTAATTTCATCAACTTAATTAATATAAAATACTAAATTATTTTTATTCGATTTTACTTCGAAAATTAGTTCATAATTATCGAACAACCGGTTCGACAAAATCAAATCTTAAAAATTTCAGTTTCATAAAATCGGATGACTAATTTTTCGTAATAATTAAAAATAAAATAATTTGTTTTTTATATTAATTTAGTAATTATTTATATTAAAATTCATAATAAAAAAAATAATTACTAAATTAATATAAAAAACAAATTATTTTATTTTTAATTATTACGAAAAATTAGTCATCCGATTTTATGAAACTGAAATTTTTAAGATTTGATTTTGTCGAACCGGTTGTTCGATAATTATGAACTAATTTTCGAAGTAAAATCGAATAAAAATAATTTAGTATTTTATATTAATTAAGTTGATGAAATTAAATTTAATAAAATATTTTTAAATATTTTAATCGAAGTGATTTTTTGTAAATTTATAGTCTAAAGCGAGTGATGTTTTAGTGAAACTTCCATAAATTCATAATAAAATAGGGGGTTATTTGCTAAAAATTCTTCTTTAAATTTTAAAAAATCATATTAATTTTTTAAAAATTTGTCAAATTATATATTTCTGCTCAAAATGTAAATAATTACATATAAGTTTTTAAAATTTTATCAAATTATATATTTCTCTTTTAAACTTATAAATTATATTTTTATTGTCAATTTATAGAATATGTTGTAAAAATCTCTTCGGATGTAAATTATATATTTTTTTTACAATATATGTATTTCGACAAAATTTCAAAGAATTATATATAATTTTTTTAATTTGAAAGAAAAATACGTGCTTTGATAAAATTTTAAAAAATTATATATAATTTTTTAAATTTAGAGGAGAAATACACGTATGGATAAGATTAATATGTAATTGAAAATTTTAAAAGACCTTAATCTAATGTTGTTTGGGCGGGTTAACTTAGGATCATCTCGTAATCAAATAGACCCTCAGCGTCAAGTTGTTCACGACGAGAAGTTTGTGTTAAAAAGAGAGACATAAAGATCATAAAAAAATGAGCTAAAACTATGAAACAGTTAAACAAAGGGGTCATGATCAAATTTTTTGGAAATACCCCTGAAAAATAATATAATTTTTTTTATATCCTCTTACAGAAATTTGAGTGATGAAAAATATAGATTTCTTTTCATACGCTCGTATGGTTAAAGGAGCAATAACCCTCCTGCTTTTTTATCCTCGTAACTATCAAAATTAAATCAGTAAAAGTACATGCACATAATATTTAGGAAAATATTTGATTTGGGATAATATCATTTTTAAATTGGATTAATTAGTCTTAATTTGAATTAAAACTGAATTAGAGACAATATTTCAAAAATAGATCATCTCCTTTTTCGATCCCAAATATTTTGAAAATGGTTTTGGCTCAAAATTGCTCAAAATCTAGGGGATTATATGTAAATTTTCTTACACATTTTGAATCTCAGTCGTGATTTTAGTGGCTTAACGTTGTTCCTCGGCCTTTGCGGTCGCCCAGTGCAATATTTCTCCTCCGTCTCCACCATTTTAGCTTGCCGTGATTTTTTTCCGTTCGTCTCCTTCTGCAGCCGACGAAGCGCTGCCCGGCTCCAAAAAGTGTCAGGGTGTAGAAGCAAGAAGGTGCAAAGAGAGAGACGGGGTCTCTCTCTTTTACAGCCAAGGAAACATGGGAGGGGGAGCAGCGGGGAATTTTGGCCATTTTCCATACTAAATTAGACTTTAATTAGGATAATCTTATTTTAATCAAACAACCTACTAATGTTCCATTAACAGCAGGGGGTATATGAGAAAAAAAATTACATTTTTTTAATGTGATATTCAAAATTTTGCAGGGATATTCAAAATTTTTCCGAAAGAAAATATTATGTCGTTTTCTAATATTCCGGAAAATGTACAATAACCACCGTCAGTCAAGTCCTACTAATTTTTCTAAAGCAAATTTAAAAGGAACATGGACCCTTATCTTAGGAAATTTTACAAGAAAGGAAAATAATAAGGCAAGGACCATTAAGATTTGAAAGGGGCTTCTGCATGGATCCTTCAAATTTCTTAGAAATCATAATTAAAATATGTTCACAGTCTCATTACCAATTTCAACGTAAAATAAGAGAAATTAGATGACATATGAGCTTCTCAGTCTCAGAAAAACCAAGGTTTGAGAAGCTGACAAGTAATTTAATTGCAAATTATATTGCTAAATATAGTGATGCTAATAGCAAAACAATGCACTTATCATAAAGAATCTGAAACTAGAACATATTATAGATGCTAGAATGATTAGTTCTAGTGAAAATTTCTAAAAACAATGGAAATGCAAGGAATGTATTAAGTGAACAAAGCTCGAGACTTGAAATGTATTCTTGAAGCTTGTTAGAGTATAAAACAAAAAGGCAACCATTAGATGTTATATATTCTTTACTATTTGAAATCAAAATCCATTTTCATGTTCAATTGAGTAGAGTTGCAACAAAAATCTCAACATTTGTTGTCAAAAAAATGATGTAATGGAAAAAAGAAAAAAAAAAAATCACATATTGCATGAAGTCTTAAGGTTATTATATATATGTTGTTCATTCCATGAAAATGATCTTAGAATTCCCCTCACTAGGGTTTGTAAACTAGCAAGCATCCAATTACTCACCTTCACTTATCTCCCCTGAGATAATCTCTTCATCATCTTCTTAACTGCAGTGATTGAACAAAATTTACTCACGAAAACACAAGAAAAAAATTTATTCATAAGAGATTCATAATCAAAGATATGAGTCATCAAAGAATCATGAGAACTATCTGTACAACAATGACAAAGGTAAAATCAAACCCTAGATGCATCTTATGTGATAAAGTATAAAAATTTATAGATGTTCATGATGAAAAATAATGCATGTATTTTGTGTAGTATGTGCTACGGCTGATGGTGACCAAGCCTGAGCTCCAAGTCCAGATCCTCCTCTTGCTGCTTCTTCCCCCTCGCCTCCTCTACCGACGTGTCGCCTGTGAAGGCCCCGGCCTCCTCGCCGCCGAAGAGGCTCAACTCTCTCAGCCTCCTCGGTCCTGGGTCCTCAACCGCCGGTGGCCTCCTGAAATACAAAGGATAGCTTGTCATCGCCTCCGACGCTGGGAGGAAGAGCGGGTGTAGGAGCTCCTCTTGCTTCCTGAAAGGCGGCGGAGGTGGCTGGCGCATGCGGGCACGGTCTTTGCGGTGGATATTCATGTGGCCCCCGAGCGCCTGCGCCGTGGTGAAGCCCCTCTTGCAGAACACGCACTCGTAGTAGGCCCGACCGGTGGTGGCGGCATCGTCGGTGGCCGGCTCTGGTGACTCGGCCTCCTCGCTCGACGTCTTGGCGTCATTTCTTGAGCTGCCTTCCATCGCCAAAGAGATATTATCTATAAAGGTTTGGATGAAGTGAAGAAGAAGAAGAAGAACGAGAGAGAAAGGGATTGAAGGTGAGTTATATGAAGGAGGTGGAAGAGGAGGAAGGAAAGGGACAAGGGAAAGGCATAGATATTGTCAAGCTAGGTTTTGAGTGAGGAGATGATGAAGGTGACGCGGTTTAGGTTTAATTTCTTTTTGGCCGGCCATGGTGAAGATCCATCCTCTCTCTCCTACTCACTGCGATCTCTCCTCATGCCACATTGCTTTCTTAGTTTTTTTATTTCTTTTTCTATGCAAATCCTTCTTCTAAAATTTATTATGCAGTCTTGTTTAGATTGTGTTTCGAATTACGGAACCCGTACGCATTAGAGAATTAACCATGTTAGAATGGTGGGTGAAATTTTTTATTTTCTCATCTTGTTTCTCATTTCTTCCTAATAGAGTTGATCAGTTTTGACTTACCAAATAAAGCTAATCAAGAGCATTATTTAAATGTAAAATATTAAAAAAAAGGCAAAAAGTTTGTTTAAGAAAAAGGGCATCTATAAATAGGACAAATATGAGGTGGTATATGTAAAACTACGTTTGCTGGGGCCTGGATATAGCGTTGCTTGGCTTGTGGTTGTCATTAAAATTTATGCGCGGTTAACATCAAGGGGGTAAACTAGAAATTGTTCATCTCTGTTGCTATATTTATACACTTACTCAGATGGAACATGATGACAAGGGATCATGAGCTTCGTGTGAATATTTTTTTCTTTCCAAGTCAAGGGTCAACATTTCACACATTATATATTGGATACTAAACCAAGAGGTAGCGAAGACCAGAGGATTGACCTCAGCAACGTATCAACCAGTTTCAGTAGAGCAAACCAGGAAGACCGAAACCTACTTGCCGTTCGGCTTAGTCACGAAAATTTAAAATCCTAATAAAATAATTTTAATACAACTAATAAGAGGAAAAATAAAACATGGCGTGCTCCCACGTGGCAGACAGCTTGTGCTACTCTCACATTTTCTCATGCGACGCTGGAAACAAAGGATAATCCAGGCCCGAAGCCAACCAGAGATGAACTAGGGTTTCAGACAATTCCAAGCACAACCCTCCAAGTGCTGAGATATAGCAAGAAGCTCCATCAAATCCAAAGAGAAGAAAATGGCCGCAAGGGAGGCATGCCATTCTTGCCGGAACAAACGCGTCAAGGGGATGAATTGATTTATTATTATTATTATTATTATTTTGATACATATTCCACAGTAGGAATATTATATGTTTTATATAGATATAGATATTGCTGATAATTATAATATTTACAAGGACGGCACTATCACTATGCTTTTTCCGTCATTTGAGTTGGACACAAGTAGAAAGGCCCTTCGCAAGCTTTTCACCAACTACAACTACTTGTTGACACACCTTCAATATATGTATAGAAAACCCTAATAAGAAACAAATTAAGATGGTAGATAAGCATGAGATGCTATTACATTCCTAGGGTTTCGGCTAACATGATCCTTATCCTTATTTAGGATTGGGTTATCGATCGTAGAAGCCATTATATATGTCTGACATGGAACATATTTCTTCCCTTCATTCTTCTGTTTTCTAGATTTCTGTTGCAAATGTTATGCAATTGATTTTTCTGTTTCCACACTTTAAAATTTCTCATTCATGAGATTTACTACACTTTGAACCAATAACAAGACACTTTATTTCAGTAGAAGCTGTTGATGTTCTATAAACAAGCAAATCACACAGGTTACGTTCATAACCCAGAGTATGTACTAGGGTACTGAAAGAAGTAGGGTAAGGTATGAGAACCACAAATTGTAGAAGACACTACCTGGAAATTGAGATGGATATCAGTTTTGTAGAAGAGTACATTATAGGAACTAGTTGCTTTGAATCGGTCTTCAAGCCTCAGAGTTGAGATCAGCTGGTCATGAATCATGATAATGGCTACTTGGTAAGGTAATATATGAGCAAAAATAGTGCCAAGAAAGATGCCATGAGGGTTGCCGTTTGATGACTTGATTTGGTCTCAAACACCTGTGTTTAGAGTTTGATTTGGTCAGCAGAAATGAAGGAAGGAGAATATGAGGAAATATTCAAGCTCTAAAACTTCCTTACCATCTTGAATCCATCCATGGTCCCAGAAAGGACTCCCCTTGATGCATCGATATCATTGCCCTGAGTTCAACACAACAAATAAATACAAATACACACATTGATCTTTTTCCCATGGAGACACATTTTGATGAGGCCTAGTTACACAAGACATACCATTTGATCCAGATAACGGTTATGATTCTCTACTTCATGTATATCACCTGTCAACTGTAACAGTGCAAACTTTTTATCAGTAATCAAGGAATACCAAAAAAAAGAAAACAAGGGTTTAGGGTTTAGGTGCATCCTACCGACTCAAACAAGTGATTTTATGATAAGTTGCATTTGAATGGAACAGATAGACTCTTCATAATGTAGTTATCTCAAATAAAATTTTCATTGATATTGATATGGTGAGGTCACTGGTAAGTGCTCTTGTGTCGCATGATATTACTTGAAATATAATAATAGAATAATTGCATATCTGCAATTTCTGGAATATTCAGTATTAATCTTGATTCGTTATGCATATCCCTCTGGCTATATCTTGAAGTATCACAAGTCCACAACTAAAAAATATGTTACAAGTTACATCATAAACAGCTTTCTCTTCAATCTTTAAGATATTGTAATATTTGTATACAAAATTTTACACCAGTAGATAAACACAATGCCAAAATCTTATAGCCTGGTAAAAGAGATGAAACAATGGGATTATTGCAACTATATATAGAGATGTAAGTTTTTCCTATTAGGAAGACACTGGTTTGAGGTTTATCCAGGAGATATAAACAATTGACACATGGTAGGAAATTAAGAATTTGAGAAGACAAGAATAGATCAGAGTTTATGGGACCTTACTGTCAAAACATTGGACAGAAGCAATATATTGTTACCAAAAAAGCAAAAACACTGCTGTCAAGTCTACACAAACAGTTGGCAGTAGGACTGAAACTAAGACTGTTAAAATGCCTACAGAACCTAGGGATTGGCCAATTTATTGCCTTTCAGCCGTAGGGCTAATTTATCTGCACAGCTCCAGGCAATTGCTCAGGCATTGAGTTCTAATAAATTGTACGGATCAATATGCCTGTACTAAGTGATCAGGTGAATCCTTTTCAAGAATATTACCTGTCAGCACTTGAGCCTAGAAATGGCTCTATTTGCATACTGATCAGGTGGAACATAGTTCACAGATGATCACAATAAAGTTCCACACAGTCATTTATGAGATACAACTCACCCTTTTAAGAATATTGACCCTGCCCTGCAATCCATCCATAGCTCTCTCATGTCATGCTCATCAATTTCATGAGAACTGTAGGATGAGGCCCTAATACCACCTTCCTCAATGCCATCAAACAAAGCAGCTCTATGGCTATGGGAGTCTCTGAAAACAACATAACACAAAGATATGAATCTAACTAGATCAATTATGTGGTCTTAAATCTTATGAATTATGCATTTCTAACTCAGAAAGATATACATTGTTAAAAAAGAAATTAAACAAAATCAAGCTGCAAAGAATGTAAACTTGATTATATTCGTACAAAATTTTCAATAAAGATCATAATAAATACCCAAGCTAATTTACAACATCATTAGAACACAAAAACAAACTCTGTCAGTAACAATGTTAAAATCAAGAAGTGCAAAAGGATAGAAGTGATCATATAACCCAATGGAACTTAAGCAATTGCAGCTACAATAGAAGTAAAAAAAATATACCTCAACAGTGTTAAATTCAAACAACAAAGATGTGCATCTAACAACAGTCAAATTAGAATACTTAAAACATCATATAGTCCAATCACAACTAACAATAATTATCTTGTTTATTAGTATGTAAATGTGAATATTATTGACCTAAGCATTATCCTGAAGTAATCAATTCATATGCAGCACTCGGTCTAGTTGGTCATAACACAAGCCACATATCCATAGTTATTTTCCTTTGTATGCATAAGCATGATGGTGGAAAATATCATCTAGAACAAATTATATGGAATTGTCTAAATCCAAGAAAAAAAGAAGAACTAAAGCATACCATAGAAAAGTGGACAACATGATTAGCATTTCTGGCCTTCTAGATCTGAACAATCTCATGAGTAAGTGTTCTCTCAATACCAAAAGAAATAAAATAATACACAACCTTCAAATGTTTAATTTTATAGTGTCTTCTTTTTATGCAAGAAAATTCTCTGGATATGTGGTCATCATATTGAAGATCAACCAATGACACATTACACTCAAGATCAAACTTGAGAAAAGCACCCTTCATTGATGCTCATATACCACACAAACAGGGAATCACCCTAAGGTCCCTAACAATATTGAACAAAAGAAGAATAGGTAAAACAAAGAGAGAGAAAACGATGATGGATGTAGCATTTCTGATTATGTTGTGTTCCTAGGGTACCAAAAAAATGCGAATAAAAAATTAATCAATTGCTTAGAGAACTACCCTCAAACTCTTTGAGAGTTTCTATATCAAATTGTACGAAACCTTATTCATAAGTTTGTTTGAAACAATTAAAGCAGACGAATAGACTTTCTTGTATGTCAGAAGGGAAACTATGGAAACAAATAGAAAACACACCAATAAAAGACATTTACTCCAGACAAGAATGAGAAAAAAACCTTCTTGAATTCATGGCTTAAACCCTTCCTCTCCAATGCAACTGCTCTTTCCGAACATGCAACAAAGAAAAAGTGTACCACTTTATGAGACTCTCTGGCAGCTGAAACAAATTATACCGCTCGCCACTTAGTTGTGTTCAGTTTAAGCAGAAAATTCAACACATAACTCCAAATCAAAGTAAACTTTTTTATCTACTCCGAAAGGGTCAGCTGAATCAGTGCCAGTTATTGTTATGTCTATCTCAATAGTACAGAACCAATAAAGTAAGAAATCGAAGACCATAAAAAGCTAAAAAAGAACCAAACTTTCATCCGAAATCAAACAAACGACAGCAATTAAATACCATAAATCACGAAAAAAAAAGGAGAAAAACAACTCCTACCATCCGGAAAATCCCACTGCAAGCACCAGAGCAAATCAGTCCATTAAAAAACAATTCAATACAGTAAATCCAGCAGAAAAATTCTAAATTTCTCAGGGAAATGCACAATACTCATTTTGTCCATGAAATTCGATTCATGGACCTCAACCAGACGATCCGGAGGCAAATCATCGAATTTCTAGCTTGAAAAGAATGGAATTAAAGAACTCACCTTTCCGCTTGAGATCGATTAGTGAGGAATATAGATCCTGAGCTAGAGTTAGTGTTCTTGTAGTTCGTCGGATCGTCGGATCTTCGTCCTTCCGTTCCCATCGCTTTTCCCGACGAAACTGCATATATCCGCCCACACGTTTGCTATTTGCAAAATGCAAATAAAGCGTTCCAGAAAAATAGAAATTTGTATATATACCCCTGAAAACATAAATTTGTGTTTGTACAACATATTCCATCAAAATAAAATGTATTCGTGCCTCTAATTTAGTGATTTTACCAGGTTATATATTAAAAATAGACAATCCGCTTTATTATATGTAATACCAAATTATCTCACTCTAATTATGTGAACACTTTAGTTTGTCTACTGCAGGTCAAATATTAATCCACCCTACAAACACAAGTGTTAGCTTTATCAAGTTAACAATTATATTATGATTATTAATTTTTTTGAGTAATTTGATAAATATATAGTTGATGAATTACACTATAATAATAACAGATATTAGAGCACGCTAATCAATTGGTGCTAATATTGCCAACTACAAACCCAAGTGTGCAAATAAAAAAAAAATTAACACTCCGAACAATTTACAAGTTATCTCATTTTTTATTCAACGATTTAAATTTCTGAGCAAAATTTTGTTTAACATGTGGGCTCATCCTTCGACAGTGGATGAATAAAGGCCATATAAGTATCAGTTGGTTCAATTGAGTACCAATTTCCTTAATTTCAGAAATTGAGAATATTTAAAAATTAAATAATTTTAGTATTTAGATAAATAATTTTTATTTAAAATTGAGTAATTTGAAATTCTTTAATTTTGTAATTTTTGTTGTTTGATTTGAAATAGACTTAATGAAATTTAACATTTTTGAGAATTTCGGTATTTAATTGATGGTAAAATTAGGAGTATGATCATCCAAAAATGGCTGAACTTATCTCCATTTTCTAGTTAATTTTGAATATTATTTATATGTATTTATATGAACTTAAATAATGTACTACTAATTAAATATTTTATACACAAATAAAGAAATTAAGTTGGACCTTAATAATTAAAATACTAGAAATGTAAAAATATTTATGATTTAAGGAGAAAATATTTTGAATTATAAAATGTGATTTTAATTTTTGTTTAGGTATATAAACTTAACTTATATATACTAAAAATTTTTTAGATAAAAATTAGAATGGAAAAATTATACTTTAATAATTAAAATAGTACAATGGCAAAATTATGATGGTTTAAGGAAAAAATATTTAGGTTTACATCACGGTTCGCTGTTTCGGCGGAAACCGAAACGTTTCGGTCGAATCCGCGCCGAAACCCTAAATAACGTTTCGGTTTAGGGTTTCGACGCCGCAACAGAGAGGGTGGCGGCTGCGGTCGCGTGCGGGCGAGGGCGAGGGCGAGGGCGAGGGCGAGGGCATGCGACCGCGAGCGAGGGCTGGCGAGGGCGGCGGGCTCGAGGCGGCTGCGGGCGAGGGCGGCTGCAGGCGAGGGTGGGCGAGGGCCATGCACTGCTGGCAACTGCGGGCGAGGGCGGCGTGCTCGGGCGGCCGGCAGGCCGCGCGGGGCGGGCATAGGGCGGTCGGGGCAGCCGCAGGGCGCGGGGCGGGCACAGGGCGGTCGGGGCAGCCGCAGGGCGCGCGGGCAGGCCGCAGGGAGCGCGGAGCGACTGCAGGGAGTGCAGGCCGTCGGCGGCGAGCTCGGCGCGTGCATGGCGAGCGCAGCGCGCGTGGGGAGAGCTTAGCGCGCACGGGGAGACCACAGCGTGCGCGGGGCGAGCTCGGCGTGTGCAGGGCGACCGCAGCTCGCGCAGGTCGAGCTGAGTGCGCCGGCGGCGAGCTCAGCACGCGCGGGGCGAGCGCAACACGCCGGCGGCATCCTCAGCGCACTTGGGCCGACCGCAGCTCGCCCACGGCGCCCACGGCGAGCTCAGGGCTCGAAACTGGCATCTCCGGCATCTCCGGCGAGCTAACTATTAGTGACTAACTATCAAAATTAATTTTAATTAGCTTAAATAATATTTAAAATTATTGTAAAATTAAGTATAAATTCGTTCATAATTTTTCAAATTTGTTCACATTTTTTCTAATATTTTATCGTATTTTTAATTTGAAGTCAAAGCACAGTTAAAATATAGTCAAACTCTGGTCAACGCCCAGTTAATAATTTAAAAAATTCTTTCGGCCAAAATCGAAACTGCCGAAACTGAAACTGAAACCGAAACGGCCGAAACGGCCGAAACGTATGGGTTTCGGCCGGTCCCGAAACCGAAACCGAAACCGAAACCATAAACCATGGTTTAGATATAAAAGAATAAGTTAAATTAGAATTTACTTTCAATATATTTTGAAAAATAATGCATACAAGTATTGAAAATCAACAAAAATAAGAAGGACTATGCATAGTAAGAAAATATTCACAATGCAAAGTAAATTTCATTAAGATCAATGTGATATTCATATAAATCCTTACAAATACAGAAGTTCACATACATAAATTATCTAAAGTTTGATTGACACAAATGCAATAGTCAAATATTAAAAAATATTACAAATTTTTTTTTTTCTTGTGATCATGTTTTCTTTGTGGATTTGTAAGAATCCTTTCTCCTATCTTTTCTTCATATTCATGTAGAGCTCAAGTTGCCTCCTTCAGAAAAACATAAGATTTATAATAATTACCTGAAAATTTATTCACTTAATCATGATAATTTTGTCATAAATTATAAACACTTGGATATCTTCCACGAAAGATAATATAATAATATATCCTGACAATATTTTATAAGTATCAGATAGCTTGTACATAATATACAATACTACATAAAAGTGATGTATAAATAAAATATAAAATATACATGATCTATACCAAATGACAATAAGGGATAATCTAATCAATTTGATGCAACATGGGCACTATGAACAATGAATAAATAATAATAAATAAAATATAATGTAACTCAGAGTAAGACTTGCTATCATTCTTACATGGAATATCTCATCTGTATAGCCCAAATATACAAAAAAAATGTGATATAAGATATGAACAAACATATACTAGTATGATATTAAATTAAAAAGAGGAAGATCAAGCAAAAGAAAGCATAACCAAAAACTTCAATTATTAACAACTACAGTAACATATTATTCATGATCAAATGACTCATCAATATTTTTTCTAAAAATAACAAACATTATTATACTATAATAACATATATATTCCTTTCCAACATGTTGGCCATAAAGTTTTTTTTTTGATAAATAATGAAGCAAACAACATATATATTGAGGAAAGAGAGAGGGCTCAGACATCCTTATTACCTCAAGACTTGAAGTATGATTGTACTAGTATACCTTCCAAATGCTTCAAACCTTGAAGTCATCATAGCCCAGAAATCCGATATTTGACATAGCCGAAAAAACTAAAAGCCAACTTGTACCAAATTTGAGCTCAGGTTAAGGTCCTTTACAACCCATATTATTCATGAATATTGACATACTCTTACATCATATGAAATCATTTCTACAAAATATATCATATCAATGCCCATATTGAATAATTTCAAAAAATTGAAAATAATACATATTACAGTGAAGAAAGAGGACTCAGATATGACTTAAGACTTAAAGTATGATTGCACTAATATACCTTTCAAATGCTTGAAGACTTGGATTCATCACAGCTCATAAATCTAATATCCAATGCAACTGAAAGAGCTAAAAGCCAACTTGTATCAGAAATGAGCTCAGATTAATGCACTTTACAACCCATATAATCCATAAATATTGGCATGCCCTTAAATCATCTGAAAGTTTTTCTCACAAAATCCATCATATGAAAGAAATATCTTACCCATACATCACAATTTTAGAAAATAGCAAGCAATATATATTAGAGTCAAGAAAGAGGACTTAAATATCCTCATTGGCTCAAGATTTGAGGTATGGTTGCACTAGAGTACCTTCCAAATTCTTGAAGTCTTGGATTCATTATAGCCCCTAAATCTAATATCCAACAAAGCCAAAAAAAAAAAGCACCAACTTGTGCCTAATTAGGGCTTAAGTTATGCTCTTCATAGCCCACATAATCTCTAAATATTGACTGTGCATTCACATGTGTTTTATCTAAATTATGACCATGGTTATTGGTGTAATAAAATGGTTAAACTAACCAATAACAAGCAAACAACACGCAATATATTCACAGTCACCTAACATGAAGTAAGGTTTACTATCATGCATCAACCTTCAAGTAGAAAATTGAAATAATACACATCAACTGACAAATATCAATAAATCTAAATTGAAAATAAAATGAAAGATGGCCTCCAAACACAATTCAAGCCATTTCCCTCAAATCAAAGGCACTCAAAGCATATGAACCAAATCCAGAGTTGCGAGTAATGAATCAAACATCCACAAATAAACCAAAAGGCTAACCAAGCACATCTACCACTATTTGCAACTAGATCAATAGTAATATAACTCGTGGAAAGAGTGAAGCAGAGTTATCTATGAGCCAAGTGTGAGGCCCTAGGTCGAAGGAGAAGGAAAAAAGAGGGGAGCAATGATTATAGAGGGGGAGTGACCACCCTAGGCTTGCCGGATTGTAGCCAAGAAGGTGGAGAAGGTGGTGATCTTCTCAAAAAAGAAGGTTGAACAGAGAATCATGGAGGAGTAGCTACTACTCTAGGATCACAAGATCTTGGTTGAAGAAGGTGGGGAAGACCATGATCTTAGCCAATGAGAAGGCCGAATGGAGGATCATGGAGGAGTGAAAGCAGATCGAGGATCACTAGATCACAATGAAGAAATTGGATATGACGGTGATCTCATCGGAGGAGAAGGTTGAATGGAGGATCATAGAAGAGGAATGGCCGATGGAAGATCACCAAATCACAACAAAAGAGAAAGGCAGTGATCTCATCAGGGAAGAAAGCCAAAAGGGAAAAGCGACGATTTCATGCCGTAAAAGATTACGAAAAAAGCCAATTTAGGTGATGTTGGGCCCCATCGAACACAACTCGATTTCACATTTTCCTTTTCCTCAGCTCAAAAAATAAATAGAAAATAAAGAATTATTGAAATTGGATAATTTCAACATATTTTAGGGTGTAAATAAATATTTGAATTACGGAATTGGACTCTCAATTTCAAAAATTTAGCCAATTCGCCTCCAAGAAATTGAACCAAACAGCACCATAGCCTCTACTGCAGATAACCTGGGTTGCAGTAGGTTTGACATAATAAGAAAACACTATCTTAATAGTAACAATCAATTGGCAATTAAATTAGCAAACCATATTTTCAAGTTTCTTAAAAATAATAACAAATTCTGTAACAGTTATCCAGATAAACAACACAATTTTCTCAAATACCTCAGAAAAATTCTCAAACACAACCCAATTTTTAAGTTCTAATTATAGAGATAACTCAGTGCAACAGATTCAAGCTCCTCCATGTCCTGATAACTTGATCTCCATCCACTCACTTCTGCCATGAATCCAGAAGCACATCCCTCTGCTCTAAATCCATAATCTTCAAGCCAAGGTTGGCTCCCACTTTGCTCCACAAACCCTAACTCTGTTTCATTATTCTGGATCGAACCTTTCTGCTGCATCTGTGCATCTGCTTGTGCTTTGCATGCTTCTAGTTGTGCTCGCAGGCTCATCACCTACCAAACAATGCACAAACATCACCTCCTATTCCCAAAATAATAGCTAGAACAACAACAAGAAGAAGCTCACTTGTCGTTGGAGGGCAAAAATATGTGCCACACAGCCATAAACGGGGTCTTGCAGCCGAGCCTGAGCTTCGTAGGAGATGGTGACAGCCGCCTCACACCGACGACTAACCGGGAGGTGGGCAAGCAACTTCGATACATTGCTCGCTCCGAAAACCTTGTGGACGGCAGCGAAGTGCGCAGCTCCTTGTTCATGGGCAAAGTGCGGCGCGAAAACACAGCCCGCGGCGCACTTCCTCCTAAGGAACTTGCATGCTCCGCATGGAGATCCAAACCCTGGCATCTTGTCCTTGTTTAATCTGAGGCTACAAACTATAAAGAGTACTCCTCAATGTCCTCATTCTCATGCTTATATAAACATTAGAATGTTGTTTTTCTTTATCTTCTTTGGCCCTCTAAATGGCGTACATATTTCATTATTTTGATAAACAATTTGCATCAGTGCATGTGCGCCGATCGTCGCCGGTCGCCGTCTTTCCGGCTGTAGGGCATTGTTGGCACGGTAAAACCGCGGCGGAGCTCGCGATTTCCTTGCATTTGCGTCGTCATCTCCAGTGTTTCAACATTCTCTGATGACTAATTGAACTCTTTAAGTAATCGCGTTCTGTTTAAACGCTGACAGTTAGTCTGATAAATAAGTTTAGAGCAATCTTTCAAAGACAAGGAGTCGCTTTCGCTGCGTATCTCTCTTCCGAGTAATCCACGCGCAAGCCAATTTGCGAGGGAGATTGGGAAGTCGGTCGTTCGCTGACCGGTCAAGGAGGCACAAGTGTGGGTCCTCTTTCACATGCGACGTGATTGCCAAATCTAATCCCTTGTTTTCTCCTTGTTTGATGCTTAATGACGTATTAGATTACACTAATCATGCTTAAGAAACAGTATCAGCAAGCAACTTGAGCATTGTTTACTGTAAAGAAACAATTAATAGAGGCGACCAAATTAAACTGTGTCGCTGTCCCAAAAGTCTTTAAGTTGATAGCGAGGGGACGAAGACGAAGTCGGTGCCTTGCGATCGATGGACACAACGCCATCCCTTCGCTATCGTAGCTCTAGGATTCGGGATGCGTAGTTTTCAGTAGGGCTTCAAGCAGGATTCTGATGTTCGATTTGGATGTGGACGTGGCATGTGATTTGGAGGCAGATTTTTCACGTTAAGCAGAGATTAAGTGTTTATTAATCACCGTCATCGCATTGAGTTGATCACTGGATGTCACTTCAGATTGGCTTGATGGACATGTCTGCAACTCTAGAGCTTTGGTCCTTGTCTGAAGCTTCACTTGGGTGTATAAATTAAGATTTTAAATTTTAGGTTTAACATCTATTAAAATTAGTATGTTACAGTGGTTCCGATTATTTCGATTTCAGTTTTGATTATTTTAATTTTGATAAAAATATTTTTTTAATTATTAATTGCGTATCGACCAGAATTTAATTATATTTTAACTATACTTTAATTTAAAATTAAAAAATATGATAAATTTTTTTACAAATTTTCAAAAAATAATAAAAAATTATTGAAATTATTGATAATTTTATTATAATAGTAAATATAATTTTAATTAATTTTTATAGTTAATAACTTAGTAGATAGATCAATATTTAAATTTAAAAATAATAATTACATTTAATTCACTAAAATATTTTTTTTACTTATAAGCCCTATGTGATTCTAGTTTGGTTTATATAAATTTCTTGAATAATTTATATTTGTGTTTAACAATTTTGAGTGCATCATAACCTTAATTGGTTTGCAATATTAACTTTTGGGATTCAACATAAATTTATTAAAAATAAATATTCAAAATGACTTGCATATGTAAATAGTAAAGATTATAGGGTATTAAATATAATCATCTCTAAATTCTAACATTAACATTTCGACGCTTATCTTTTATGTATTAACCAAAGTTTTAAGTTTTGATTTCGAAATCAGTTTCGACACTTAAAGAAATCAACGCGTTTCAGTCAAAACTATTTCTATTTTAGTTTCAACCAAAATATTTTTTATTTATTAATTATATTTTAACCAAAAATTAATTTAATTTTAATTATTTTTTAACTTCAAATTAAAAATATTATAATATGTTTAAAAAAATTTTAAATAGTGAACAATATTGTACACTAAAAACTTATATATGTGAACAGTATCTAACAGAGACCGGCGAGAATGTGAGTGCGCCAGTGCGGGGGTCAAGCCGGTAAGGGCGTAGAAGCCAGGGGGCCGACGATGTTAGCGCGGGTGCGAGGCCGACGCCAACTCGTGGGTGCGGAGGCCAGATTGGCGAGGGTGCGAGCGCGAGGCCGGTAAGAGAGTGGCACAGGCTGACGAGTGTGTGGTTGTGGGCGTCAGAGGCCGACGCAAGGGCGTGTGGGCCAGGCCAACGAGGGAGAGAGCACTAGGGTGGCAATTGCGTGGGTGTGGACGTCAGAGACCGGCGACGGCGTAGGTGCCAGACTAGCGAGCGTGCTGGTGTGAGCGCGTGGGTGTGAGTACTAGAGGCTGGCGCGAGGGCATGAGTATGATATCGACGAGGGCTTGAGTGCTGAAGTGAGGCCGGCGAAAGCGTGAGCGCGAGGCTAGTAAGGGTGCGAGAGCCAGAGGCCGGCACGAGCTAGCTCGCTAGCCTAGCGCCCGCGCCCTCGTCGATCTCGTGCCAACGCCGGAGCCCTCACCGGCATCAAGTCTGCGCCCTCGCGCTGGCCTCTGGTGCTCGCACCAGTGCGTGCGTATGTGCGTGAGCACGAGCATGAGGCCGATGACGGCATGGGCGCCAAGTGGGCACCCACATTCGCACGAGCGCACATGTGTAGACGTCAAAGGCTGGCGCGAGGGCGCGGGCTTAATGCCGGCAGGGTTCAAGCACGAGCATGAGGCCAGCGAGAGTGTAGGTGCAGCGCCGGTGTAAAATCAAAATTAAATTAATCCAAAAGTTTCACTAAGGACCGAAACCGTAATATTTCGATCGAAACGTCTCACTCGTAACCGAAACGAACCACGCTGCGCGCATGGCTGTCAACGGGCCTGGACTGGACGGGCTTCAAATGGGCCGACACCCATGAGGATCCGTTTATTATTTTGCCAAGTCCTTCAACGGCCGTCCCACTTAATTTGTAGTAGGCCGTACGCAATAAAAAACATATGCAATAAATTAATAATGTTATTTTTTAATTTATTAGTTTTGAATTTGTATGTAAATTCAAAAATAAAGGATGTATCCATAAAATATAAATTTCATATTGGGGTCTGTTTATAAGTTACATATATATTGTGGATGCATCCGTAAATTCAGATATTGTGGATATTTGTAAAATTTATAATCTAATTCGGATGCTAAGGATATTTGGAAGTTTGAAGTTATGAAGGATTTTATTGTTTGGTTATATTAATTTATTTTATATAAGGAGTTGATTAAAACCTACAATTATTTATTATTTTTTTATACACGAAAAATGGGAAATTTTGAAAAGCGAGAGAACTAGGGATGATTTTTCAAAGGGTTAAAATAAAAAACGTTACTTGTATATTAAATATTAGGAAAATTTTCGTATATAGTGATTATACTCCTGTTAAAATTTGCAATATATATTCTATATTTCCTCGAAAATTACTTTTTTAAAGAAAATGCATTTGTCGTTAACAATCATTAACAGCAATTTAGGTTAAAAAAATCTTAAATTAAAGGCTAATATTTTTTGTGACATGACGAAAATACTCTCCGCTCAAATTTGCCCTTCTCCCTCGCCGTATTGAGCACAGCTTCATCTTGTGCCTTCGTTCTCGCCGACAAGGCCTTGCACTGTCAACCTGCGTCGTTGACTCCCTCGCCGGGCGCTTCTCCTTCTCCCTTTGGCTTCCTCCTCGTCCTCGGACCTCGAGCTCGACCGCCGCCTGATGCTCTATTGATTTCATTGGTGAGATCTGCTGGTGGTGGCCTCTGCTCCACATCATCAACCAGAGTAACCTGTTCCTCCCCCCCTCCACCTTCCAAGTATCCTGACTCCTAGCACGACTCTATCCCTAAGCTTAGGGTTCAACCTCATCCCCAATCTCAAGTCCGCTCCGAGTGAACTTCTCCCTTCCTGCAAACATCATTCCGGCGATACGAACGGCGATTTTTTATGTATTTTAGGATCGATGACACCATCCGTCAGGCATTATAAATTTAAATCTTTAAAATTTACCATTAATAATGAGTACCGACTGATAAAAATTGATATAATTTAGACTAATTTGGTGCTAAGTTGATGGAGGTAAATGAGATTATTTTGTGAAAGAAGATGGTAGAGATTTTGTTCTTTCATACCCATCTTGTCCGAAAGAGTTTTAACCATGGTTCGGCGTTTCGGCCGAAACCGAAACGTTTCGGCCGAACCCGTGCCGAAACCGTTAATATCGTTTCGGTTAGGGTTTACTGTTCATTACTGTTCATTACTGTTTATCTTCGCCAACGAACGCAGCGGGAGCGCGCGGGAGCGGGAGCTCGCCGGGCTCGAGCGCCCGGGCGGGAGCTCGCCGGGCTCGCGCTCGCGGGAGGGAGATCTTCGGGCTCGCGCGGGCGGGTGGGAGCTCGCCGGGCTCGCGCGCGGGAGGGCGGGAGCTTGCCGGGGTCGCACGTGGGGTTGGGAGCTCGCCGGGATCGCACGCGGGAGCGGGAGCTCGCTGGGCTAGAGAGCGGGGGGCCGAGAGATCGCCGGGCTCGCGCGCGGGGGCGTGAGCTCGCCGGGATCGCGGCGCATGGGCGGGAGCTCGACCGAGCTCCGGGCGCGGGGGCGGGCTCCGAGCGCGGGGCGGGCGGGCGGGAGCCGCCGGGCTCGGGCGGGTGGGAGCTCGCCGGGCTCGAGCGCGAGCTGGCGGGCCGGGGGGGGCGGGGGGGCGGGCGGGAGCTCGCCTGAGCTCACGCGGGTTGGGGGGCGGGAGCTCCGGGGGGCAGGCGGCCGGGGGGAAGCTCCGGGCGGCAGGCGGCTGGGGGAAGCGCGCGGCGGGCGGCGGCGCTGCTTGGAGTGAGCTCCGGGCGGACATGCGGGCGGGTTGGAGCTCGCCCGAGCTCGCGCGGGTTGGGGGTGGGGGTGTTGTCGGGTGGTACGGGGGGGGGGGGGGGGGGGGGGGGTTTGGCTGTGGTCGTGAGAGGACCTCGTACCGGCTTTGTATTCGAACCCAAAAACTCTGCGTATTTACTAGTTTACCGCCGTCCTATCTCGTGCCCTCGCTAATTTAACTCGTACTTCCGTAAGATGAGACTGGCCTTACACTGGAGCGTAATATTATTGCCAGTGTTGTCGTCAATTTGATTTCGACGTCTTTATCGATTTCTATCAGATATTATTTACGTACGTAATATTATTCACGTAATTATTCATTATTTTTTAAATTTTTTAAATATATTATAATTTTTTAATTTGAAGTTAAAAAATAATTTAAATTAAATTAATTTTTAGTCAAAATATAATTTTTATTTTAGACCTTTGATATATGGTTATACTTCAGAACCGCTGTCATGAAATCGTGTAGAGCTAATTGTTTTAATTCATATGCCCATAAATGCTCGTCCAGATCATCGAGGTACTAAATTTGTAATTCCACACCCAGATGTTCCAAACTCAACCGATGATGACTATGATGATTAGTTGTATTATTTTATAATTTATAAATTATGTATGTGTGAAATATATTTTAATGAAAAGTTAAATTTGCTTATGTTAATTTTTAAATTTCAATCATATTCATATCATTTCTTATATATTTTTTTAATACACTAATATATATTAAAAGCAGACAATATCAGTGACTAACTATCAAAATTAATTTTAATTAGCTTAAATAATATTTAAATTATTGTAAAATTAAGTATAAATTCATTCATAATTTTTCAAATTTTTTCAAATTTTTTCTAATATTTTATCGTATTTTTAATTTGAAGTCAAAGCACAGTCAAAATATAGTCAAACTCTGGTCAACGCCTAATTAATAATTTAAAAAATTCTTTCGGCCGAAACCGAAACGGCCGAAACTAAAACCGAAACGGCCGAAACATATCGATTTCGGCCGGTCCCGAAACCGAAACCGAAAACCTTAGTTTTAACCCAAAAATTTGAAACCTCAAAAAAAATTTAAAAAAATTATACGTAATTATAAAAAAAAAATTAAAAATTATAGATAATTTTATTATTTTCCTAAAAATTGTACACAAAAATATCTAAATAATATCCAAATTTAGATCTTTTTAGTTAAAACAAATTTATATGTATTAAAAAAAATCGATAATAAAATAATAATTGTACCATTTTGATTAATTTAAACAATCATGATTAACATCTTTTAATAACATATAAAAGATTTTTAACCTAACAACAAAGATACAAAAAATCATTATTTTACAATATAAATGGAGGGTCGGCCGGGCGAGCCAACCCTATTGGTGGGTTCCACAAATTATGTCGGCCATATGTCTTGATAGCCATACAGCACTCACCAATCAAAGAATGAGCGTAGCATACATAGCCAACCGACCCTTTTAGAGAATGAAAGAGGAGCCATGGCTTCCCTTTATAGTTGAGTTCTCTCCATATGGCGTCTAGTTTGTCGATGTGGGACTATTTGAGGTTCTGTGTCATATCCGTCAAGGGTTATAAACGGGCCAGTATCGGGCCCCCAAGTTCGAGCCCGAGCCCGACGAAAAATATTCAAATTCGAACTGAACTCGAAATTATGAACTAACTTTCAGGACCGGATCCAGACTTCAGATTAGACCTATTTATTTATAATAAAATTTTGGATCCGAGTCCAATTCAAAGCCAGAAAAGTTGAGGCTTGAATTCAAAAATTTTGGCCCGAGTTCACACAGCCCTACCCGGCTCAGGCCTTTTCTCACCCAAACCCGGGCCCGAAGGAAGTTCCAAACACTTTCTCCTTGTTGTATTATTGACTTCAAATTCTAGAAATCCTTATGAAACCATTTGATTCAATTTCAACGTCTGGAGTTACGCATGAAATGATGTGGGCTAATTGGGGCTGTTTGATTTGAGGATAACAAATTTGATCATTCTAAAAAGTATAAACTAACAATTCGTATGCAACTTGTACTATTTGTGATGGTCGCAACTGTTTTTTTAAAATTAAAGAACCTTTAGCGGCTAATATGTTTTAAAAATTATTAACGATAGCAAAGTGTAATGAGCGTTATAATTAGGGGTGCCAATTTAATTCATAACTCGCAAACAGTTCGAACTCAGCTTGAGCTCGACTCAAATATATTTGACTGGGTTCTCATATATAATGAGCCGAGCTTACGATAGATCTAGCTCACTTATTTTTAATATATAAATGAGAGCTTATTTATTTTTTTAATATATAAATATATGATTTTAAAAAAATAAAATATAAAATATAATTAATTATTTAATTATGATGTTATATTGATATAATTTTTATATTTAAATATTTTTTATTAATATAATTTTTTTAATATGCATATTTTTTAGATTATATAGATTATTAGTATTACCTATAAAATTTTTAAGTTTAATATTTTTATTATAAATTTTTGAATTATAATTTGTAATGTTGTGGTTGACATTTTTTATAATTTTTTAAAATTATTTTAATATAATTAATTTAAAATTATATAAATTATATAAATTTTTTATTTAAAAAATTATATAAATTTTTTAGGTTTAATATATAAATTTATGAATTGCAATTTATGAAATTGTGGTGGATATTTTTTAAAATGTTTATAATTTTTAAAATTATTTTAATGTAAACTAATTTAAAAATATTTGAGCCGAGCCGACTCGGCTCCGGCCGAACTCAAGCTCATTAGTCTTGGAGTCGAGCCAAGTAGAGGCAAGGTCGACTTGGTTTGGCTCGACTCCTTTACACCCTTAATTATAATAATCTATGATATTTTTAAGGTGGTTTGCACATATATTTTATTGTAAAATTATATATAATTTTTCAAACTTTTTATCATTACAAATAGGATTTTGTCGTTTATATTAATGTTAAACATGATCGAATAATCAATTTTTTTATTTTGGACAATTAAATTTATTCTTTTTTTTTTCTTTTTTGGTGTTCGCCAATCATTTCCTCGTTCCTCCATTTCTTCTTCTCCACATTCGTGTCTCACTCGATTTTTATAGACATTTCATCAAACACCAAGAGTACATGCTCCATCAAGTTTTTAAGTGGTCTTTGAGGCTATTTTAAATCATGAGGTTATAAATGATAGAGACATTATCAAGGAAGAAGGGTCAGAGTAGAAGATGACACGACGGAAGGAGGAGAAGGTAAAATCGTTGAAGAATAGATTGGACTAGAGCATGTGGCAGAAGAAGAGGAGAAAAAGGACTGGTCACTTTAGAAGAGTGAACATCAATCATAATTGTCAATGTGAAATTGATAGGACATGACAATAAGGAGAAGGTTAGATTAGAGGTGGCGAAGGAGGCAACGAGTCGAGTGACAATGAATTGGTCATGTTAGAGGCTTAAGGTGATGACATGGTTGAGAATTCATTGATGATAGTAACCATTGACGAATGAGGTAAAGGATTTCGATGTTGTCAACATTAAAAAAATAAATAAAAGATGGGGCACAAGAAAATTAAAGCAAAGGTCAAATGAATATTGTTTTATTCTCTATTTTCTAAATTTAGTAGATTGAACTTTCATGTTTAGAAGATGTAATCCAAAAAAATTTCAAAAAAAAAATTGTTGAAAAAAACGTCAGGATAAATTATTAGTGACATTTAAAAAATGCTGTTAATATTTGCTGACAGTTTTTACCGTGCATATTATAATCACTATAAAAAAATATCAAAAAGAATTTTTCTGACATTTTTTCTGCTCAGGGCATTCTTTGACCGTCGCCGATAGAAATTAATCTTGTAGTGATTATTATTTGCATCTTTCATTGATATGGTATCCGTATGCGTTAAACATACAAATATTCTCACATCAACGACAACAAATTTTGATTTCTTTGACCACCGCATCGGATCATCTTCCTAGCTAGCTGGTTTCTGAAGACGAAAGGAGAAAGAATCACAGGGGGAAGGAAACTAAGGTGATTAATTGGCACTATCTCTATATAGGGTTACAATGCTTGATTCAGGATCAGGCAAACTCTTGTATCTTCTCCACTATTCTTCCCTAAATGTTGAACTCCTAGCTTATACATTTGCTAAATGGCAACAGGCTAGTCGGATTGCAAGTTCTCGTTGAAGTTCTCCTCTTCATCTTCTTTGCAATCCAAGGATCTATGTCCAATGCCTTCACATCTGAAGCATCTCAACTGAACTTTGCATGATTTGGCGTCATATCTTTTTTCCGACACCTAAAACATCTTTCTTTGAACCACTCCGAACTACTTCCTCCATCCGACTCCTAATTTCTTTGCTCTGCCATCTTCCGTGCCCTTCTCACCCTTTCTATGATAATCCATTCCTTGCCAATCTTCACCCATGCGTAAGGATACTGTTTCAATTGGATCATTATCACCTATCGTTGGCCCTCGTAAACAATTAGGTCTTTGATGGCATAAGATGCTTCCTAGGATCATGTACTCGGGGAGGAGAGTTTTAGAGGGGGCATTCGAATTAGAAAGTTGTGATTAACGACAAAAATAAATCATAATGTATATTACCAACTGTTGCATCATTTTAAAACTCTGGATTCTACTCAAAAGACATAAACAAAGCTACAGAGGTCAAATGTTTTTAAGGCCACCAAAGAAGTGTAAGCTAAATTTGTTCATCAATTCTTTGGGAAGTACTAATCCAATCTCAACTCCATCTTGCTCATCTCGCCTCTCTGAAATCGCTATGGCTCCATTTCTTCTGATCGAAGGTATCACAGTTTTTCGCGGCCTCCCCCATCCGAAATCAACATCATAAGCCCCCAGCTTCGGCGACCCGGCAACTGACACAATCCTAGTAGTTTCTATGGCATCAATGCTCATGCTCAACCATTCTGCTGAATCCTTCATAATATCCCGTGAGGCTTCTCTGATCGCTCTGCCGATGGCTTCAGATCCCACCAGAAGCCCATCTGCCCCGCGAAGATCCCCCGCCTTCACCGTTGCGTAACAAGGCCGAAGGCAATTTCCAAAATAGGAAGCTTCGATTGGCGGTCGGAGCCGACTTCTGCAATCCATGACAAACACAAAAGGCACCATCTCGTCTTCCATATAGCCATATGCTCTAACAAGACAAACAAACACGTACGCGCACACTATCACAAACCTTGAGCAATGGAAATCTATTCTTCTCTCGCTCGCTTTCACTAGTATTATCTCCTTAAGCTTGTGAATGAGTTCCTTGGTGAACGAGAACGACCCATAGACGCCATGAAGGGCCGACGATTCAGGTGATTCTCTTTTCGGAATGCTTCTGATGAATTGGAGGAAAGCCGAGTATAAGCCGTGTGGATCTTTGATAACTGACCTATCATACAAAGGCGGAGCCGAAACTAGTGCTGCGAAGCCGTTGGCCTTTGAAGCTGAGGCTGAGGCCCAGGTCTTGACGAAATGCATGATACTACTTCCATCACATAAAACGTGGTGGAAAGAAATGCCAATGGCAACCCCGAAACCCCGAAATGAAGTCGCTTGTAATGCTAACAGACGCTGGAAGTCACCCGATTGTTCAAGTTTAGGGACAAGAGAGCACATCTCATGGAGATCATTGGCATGGTTGACAACCAAGTCTTGGAAGCTGGACTCCGATTCGGCTACCACGAAGGAAACTGTATCGCCATCCTTATAGTGTATCTCGTACTTATCATCGGAACTCGGAGAGCGACGAAGGTTGCCAGCCAACGGGTAGAAGTGTTGGAGGGCGAGGGAGAGAGAGGACTTGAGATTCGGGATAATGGCGTCGACAAAAAGGGTGGTCGAGTGAGGGAGATCGAAGAAGTAGACGCGCTCGATCGCTTCTAATCCGATCCAGGCTACATCAAAGAAAGTGAGAGGAAGCGAGGATGCTGCAACTGAGCCCCGCGGCGGGCCGACAGCAGATTGCTGGAGCAATCTCACGGAAAATAGTGATGCCATTGCACAAGACTCATTTTGTTGCACAAGATTAACATTTATCGAGAACACGCAGCGATGCCAATGAGTTTCGTCATCCGTCCATTTTTCACGCACGATCAACGTACGTCGGTGTGAGCGAAAGGATGTCAACACGTCTTTTTCTCCGTGTCTTTCCTCATTGGTTTAGTATACACGTGTTTGCTTGCATGTCTATCCTTCGATCATCACTTCTGTTTCTTGTTTTTTATTTGAAAAATTTACAATTATAGCCTTCAACAACTTTTTATTTACTAAATCAAATTTTTTAAAAATTTATGAAAATATTTTTTTTATCTTTCACCTAAAATTTTTTGTATTTCAGATATTTTTTTATTAAATATTATAAATTTTGATTGTTAGAAAAATATTAAAATTATCATTATATACTTATTCTATATATTTATATATCAAATATATTTTTTAGAAAAACTCCTGAGAACGAAGGTTGTAAATTTATTCGGCTATCTCGCAATAATTCAGTCTAAATTTTAATTTCAAAATTAAAAAATATAACATTTAATTTTATATATTACTTTTGCATTAAATTAGTATCTTGGCCTTAATGGTCAAGAACCTAAGACTCGGTTTTGGTACCGCCCTCGTCATTTTATTTTTGTTATTTTTTAAGTAATCTTTTATCAAAAATTACGTATTAAATCATTTTTAAAAATATATATCTAATTTTATCTTTTTCAAAAAAATTGAATATTTTGCCATTAAAATAAAATTTTATTAAAAAATTTAAAAATAATTTGTTTGAAAGCACCAAAATGATTAAAACGGTGCGAAAATCGATCATAAAATCGAAACTTACAATCTTATAAAGTCATAAAAATTTAAAAAATCATACAAAAATTTTGAAAGTACAAAATACTTAAAAGAAACTCAGTGAAAAATATAAAAAATTATAGAAAGTTCATTAAAAGTATAAAAATTATAGAACATTTTTTGAAAATATAAAAAATCGTGGAAAGATTCCTGAAAATATAGAAAAAAAACTCCTTAAGTTTTAGAAAATTATAGAGAAATCTCCAAATGTGTAAAAAATTATAAAAAAATTTCTAAAAATAAAGAAAAAAATCTCCTTAAAGCTTAAAAAAGTATAAACAAATCCCCAAATGTGTAGAAAGTTATAAAAAATCCGTAAAAAGGAAAAAAAATCAAAAAAATCTTGAAAGTTAAGATAAAAAATACTTAAACATACAAAAAAGCCACTAAAAGTATAAAATATCACAGAAAACCCTTTGAAAGTTTATAAAAAATGATTAAAATTTTATAAACTTATAAAAAAAATCCCCCTAAAAGTTTAGAATATCACATAAAATCTCAATTCAAATTTAAAGAATAACAATTGTAGTTATGTCTATCTATGCAAAAATAATAGATTTGTGACTAAACAAACAACATCCATTGAAAGTCATATCATGAACCAAAAAAACCATCAATGTTGAAATTAGGCAAAAGCATCCAGATAAAGTTTTTCAAGTTTTAAGCTTTTCGCGATATTTTGAACTTCGAGGGGATTCTTTATTTTTTGAAATTTCAGAAAGATTTTTTGTAATTTTCTATACTTTCATGTTTTTTGTGTTTTTTATACTTTGAAAAGATTTTTTTTTGTTGATTTTTTTATATGTTTAGTAGTTTTTATGTAATTTTCTAAACTTTCACGTTATTTTTTTGTGATTTTTGAACTTTCAAATTTTTTATGACTTTATGTATTTTTAGAGGTTTTTATGATTTTTGTAAGGTCAAGTTTTGCTTGCTATTTTTAAAATTTTTAGCATTTTTTAATGATATTCTATATTTTAAAATTTTTTATGATTTTTCGTAATTTCAGTGGTATTTTTGTGATTTATGTATTTTCAAAAAATTTTCTATTATTTTATGTATTTTAGGAATTTTTTTTATGCTTTTCTGAACATTCAAGAGACTTTTTCTGTGATTTTTTATATTTTAAGAGGGTTTTACAATTTTTTGTACTTTTAAATTTTTTTTATAATTTTTTATATTTTCATGAATTTTTTATAATTTTATAAGTTTTTAGTCGATCTTTTTTTAAAAAATTTTTTAAAAAAAGTTTAAAATTTTTTTAAAAAATATCGCTACTTTATTAGTGTATATAGAAAATGTTTTCAAGTTTCGAAAATTTTAGTTACAAATTTAGGGCCCGAAAGGATAGTAGCAAACACAATGCATGTTCTGATTAATACCACACTAAGGGCCACTTCCGTGCTCTTCTCCTTCCTCCCTTATCCGCATTCATATGCTGGACATTTCCGTCTCTATTGATCATGGTTCGCAATTTCGGTCGGAATCGAAACGAAATTCTATATATCATTTCGGTTTAGGGTTTTCCTGTAGCATTATACAGGTGGCGGCGAGCTCTGGCGATTGGGGGCGAGCTCAGGTGCGTGCGGCGAGGGCGGCGGGCTCGGGCCGGTGGCAGGCTATGTGGGGCGGGCACAGGGCGCTCGGGGCGGCCGTAGGGCGCGCGAGGCAGCCGCAGGGAGCGTAGGGCAAGCACAGGGCGCCAGCGGCGAGCTCGGAGCACACAAGGCGAGCGCAGCGCGCGTGGGGTGAGCTCAGCACGCACGGAGAGACCGCAGCGTGCGTGGGGCGAGCTCGACGTATGCGGGGCGACCGCAGCACGCGCAGGGCAAGCTCAGTGCACTGGCGGCGAGCTCAGCATGCGCGGGGCGAGCGCAACACGCCGGAGGCGAGCTCTGCGCGCGCAGGGCGAGTGCAGCACGCCGGCGGCAAGCTCAGCTCGCTTGGGGCGACCGCAGCGTGCCCACGGCGAGCTCAGGGCTCCGGCGGCATGTCCGGCATCCCCACGCGGCATCTCTGGCATCTCCGGCATCTCCGGTGAGCTCAGCAGCCACGGCATCTCCGGCATCTTTGCGGCTCAACTGGCAGCGAGCGCAGCTCCCCCCGCTAGGGCAGGTCGGCCGGCGACCTACGCTTCCCCCAGCTCTCGGTTTAGGGTTTACTGTGTTTGTTTGTTTTATTTAGTTAATCACGTTTTATTTAGTTAATCACATTTTATTTAGTTAATCACGAATATAAGCACGGTGAATTATTGAGGTTGCTTTGCTTTTTTCCCCGGGAATCAGGGGTGGATGGCTGTCGGTTGGTCGGTTGTTGTTGATTGATTAATTAATTGCTTTGTTTTTACCCGTGAATCACGGGTGGATAGGTTGTGGGTCTTGTGGCTTATACATACTTATTGTAAACAGCTAGATATTTGCACTTTGCAGACGATTTTATTTGAGTATTCTGCTGTCTTAGTGAAAGAGTTTTGTGGATCGGTAATATATTTTTGTTTCGGTTACAGAGGTATGAAATTTTCAGTTTGATAATTGATGTATCATAATTTTCAATTTCCGTTGGTGCTAATTGATATATCATACATACTATGTATGTTGAGAACTGAATTGAAACAGGGAAGATCAAACTATTTATTTTTTGTTTATTATTACTTGTTTATGTCTTATGGATCTGCTAAATTGAAACAATAATATGATCAATTACCAAAAATTAAGTTGGATTTGCTGCTACGTTTTAAATTATTAAATTACATATTAAATTATGTATTTTGTATTAAGTATGTATCAAAATAGTAAATTATTAAATTATTTAAATTACGTACTAAATTATTTAATTATTTAAATTACATATTAAATTATTTAAATTATGTATTAAATTACATATTAAATTATGTATTTTTTATTAAAGTATGTATTAAAATATTAATTTATGGATTAAATTATGTATTGAATTTATAAATTATGCATTAAACTATGTAAAAAAATATGTATTACAGATTAAATTATGTATTAAATTACGTATTTTGTATTAAAATATGTATTAAATTATGTATTATGTATTAAATTATGTTGTAAATAATATAATATGTATTAAATTACGTATTATGTATTAAATTATGTATTTTGTATTAAATTATATAATAAAATATGTATGAAATTATGTAGTATGTATTATGTATTACGCATTAAATTATGTACTAAATTATGTATTATATATTAATTTTGGTATTAAAATTATGTATTAAATTATGTCGTATCTATTACGTATTAAATTATGTATTATGTATTAAATTATGTATTGCATAGTAAATTATGTATTAAATAGTAAATTATATATTTTGTATTAAATTCTGTATTACATTATGTATTATGTATTAAATTATGTATTAAATTACGTATTATATATTAATTTACGTATTAAATTATGTATTAAATTAACGTGAAAATTAGCTAATAAATCAAGAAATAGGTTAGTAAATCCTAAACCCTAAAGCGTACATCCTAAATATAAAGTAATTTATTGCTGTGTACATTAGTTACTTTTTAATTATTTATTAAATTACGTATTGTGAAAATAGAGTTTTTTTCCTTAATCGTAGTTAAATTTTCTTCGGTCAACATTTATTCTGTTACTTCTACTATTGTATTGCATATGGCTCCAAGGCAAAACACGTCTCGCGATGACGATGTTGCATGGCAACACTGTGAATTAGTGAATGTAGAAAATCGTAAAGTTTGTTGCAAATGGTGTGATCGTGTGCTTAGTTCTGGAATTATAAGATCAAAAGAGCATTTAGGAGGAGTCACCGACTCAGTTCCGTCATGTGAGAAAATCCCGAATGAAGTGAAACAAACATTTCGGGTAATAATACAAACCGGTAGAGAAACTAGAAGAAAGGATAAGACCAAAAAATCACGCTTTGAGCAGGAACTTCTTAACCGTTGTAATCCAGATCCTAGGCAAATTTCTGACGATGAAGACGATGATTCAGAGGTTTAGGAAGTACTTCGCGAAAGTCAAAGATTGTACGGGGAAACTCAAGGTGGTGCTAGCACTTTCGACACAATTCATGATCGTCGAAGTACTAGTTTCAGAGAGCCACGTACACAGCGACGCACACCTGCCCCTTCATGAGTAAAAGGGGATTTTCATCTTCCTGACATCGGATCTATAAATATATCTCCAATTGACCCATTTCTATTGAAACCAAGAGATGATACTCAAATAAATTTGAGAACAGTATCAACTGATTTTTGGAAAGCAAAACAGTGGTTTGGTAGGGCAGTAACGAAAATTTTTTTTATAACCATGTTCCATTTCATTTAGCAAATGGTGGTTACTATCATGGAATGATACATGCCGCTTAAGAGGTTGGCCCAGGAGTTCATCCACCAAGTACTCGTGAAATTTCTGAAAAGTATCTGAATCTTTAAATTGAAGAGATAACTGCTTTTATCCAGACCTTCTATAAATATTGGGATGAATTTGGGTGTACCTTGATGTGTGATGGATGGAAGATACAAAACAGTAAAGATTTGATAAATTTTTTAACATATTGTCCTGAAGGGACCATTTTTCTCAAGTCAGTTGACACAACAGGGGAGTTAAAAACTGGTAATTTCTTATATCATCTGATTGATAGTGTCATTAAGGAGATTGGGGAATCAAGAGTGGTACAAGTCGTAACTGATAATGCAGCTCCGCTGGTATATGCTGGGAAAAAGTTAATGAAAAAAAGAAAACATCTTTTCTGGACAACTTGTGCAACTCACTTTATTGACTTAATGCTGAAGGATATGGGTAAGGATCCTGATATTAGAAAAGTGATTGAGTAGGGTCAGAAGTTGACGTCATTTATTTATAACCATGCTTGGTGTCTTGAACTGATGAGAAAGGAAACACGGGATGATAGATTATCAGGCCAGACATTACTTGGTTTGCTATATAATTTATCTCTTTGGATTCCCTATATACTCACCGACAGGCACTGAAAAGATTATTTACCAGTGAAGAATATGATGTACATTATTTAAGGTTGAAACGGTCCGAGAAAATACTTTCTAAAAAATTCTACAATCAAGTCATAGACGAAAGTTTTTGGGAATTAGTTGAAAAAGTAATAGGAATCTTCAGTCCATTAGTTAAAGTGCTTCGAATTGTTGACTCAGATGATCATTCGTAGATGAGATTCTTATATGAATAAATAGAACGAGTAAAATTGCAAATAAGATGACATATAGGAACAATTAAATTTCGCAAATGGGAGAAGATTATTGATCATTGTTGGGACAAAACATTATCCAAAGATATTCATGCTGCAGGTAATTGAGTAAAGAGTCATTTTATAGCACTTTACTAAGTTATAACTTATAATGATACTATTGTTGATTCATATTTAATCATCTTATAGGGTACTTTCTGAATATAATATTTCAATATGGCGATGAGGTCAACAATAGTAATACCATTCTCGAAAAGCTACAGAAGGTAATCGAGCGGATAGAGCCAGATATGAGAACAAGAATATTGGCATTGCGCGAGGTAAATTATGTATTAAATTTTTTTACATAATTAAGAAAGTTCTTAACTTGAGTACGTTCATTAAACAGGCTGACGATTTCAAAAATAAAATCAAGGACTTCGGCACACAACAAACAATTATAACTATTAGGGGTGATACTCCTGGTATAGTTGATATTCAATAATTATACATATTTGCTAATTAAATTTATATCAACTTATTAATAATTTTTCCTCATAAATTACAGTTAGATGGTGGAGTATTTACGGGCGGCATGCAGTACCTAATCTTACAAAGATAGCCATCAGAATTTTAAGTCAAATTGTTTCAAGTTCACAATGTGAATTGGACAACTTTTGGATTGATCCATACGAAGACGAGAAACAAACTTAAAATGGACAAATTGAAAAAACTTATTTTTTGCCATTATAACATGCGTTTAAGAGTCTGAAACTTACAGAGGAGAAGATCACAAGAGGATGAGGTAATCAACTTGTCTGCCATATTCGAAGATGATGATCCTCTGATAGAGTGGATTTGAGAAAGAGAAGAACCTATCTTAAATCATTCTGATACACAAGAAGCTATTCGCCGTCTCTTAGACGAAGAAGTGGAAGAGGAAGCGGACAAAATGCAGAATACTTCTGATACAAGTGATAGTAGTAATGGTGATACAGCTGGTGATGCCAATTTTCAACAATCACAATATGACGACTCCTCTTCATTTGTTCCACAGTATGGAGTAAATGAGTTTTTGAACTCTAATTTATATGACGGTTATGTGCCGCAATATCCATATGATTCACATGGTGGGTAAAATGTCAATCAAGGTCCAACAGACAATGCGAGCTCTAGCTACTATGACAGTTATCAGAGCGAGATGTCTTCATACAATCCAGGATATCATCAGTCAATGCACGACTATACGACTTCGTACTATCCGCATGCTGAATAATATTATCGATCACAACTCCATCGTACTGATGAGTATGGTGATGAAGAATATCAATTTCTTCAAGATCCACCTCGGAACAGCATGTGGTTATAAGTCATGGATTTATATCATCTATGAAATAATATTTTCATCATTGTCTTAAATTAATATCTTATTGTAATTTTATGATATTTAAATTTAATGTCTATATGGTTTATTTTATCGCATGATAATTTATCTATTTCATTAGCACAGTTTATTGTAATCTTTTCCTTCTGACGTATTTTTTATTATCTATTTTATATTCATAAATACAAACAATTATAAGATAATTATTTTTGAAACAGATAATGACAAATCCGGATGATTATATTACAGTTCCAGACCAAGTGACAATGTAAGCAGGAAGAATAATTATGTCAATTTTTCGCCAAAAACTTATATTTTATCATAGAATGATTCCACCTTTGGCCTATGATCTATTTGAATAAGCCTTAATTGAGTAGGCATTATAAGACCGTGGAAGAGTCAATGATCAAATTTATCGTGCCTCTCAATAAGGTTCACTTAATACTATCAATCAGCGTCTTGCCGTAATTTTTCATGAATACTTTGCACAGTGTGATATTTATTTCTCATGGGTTATTGGACCACTTTTACTATGTGTTGTCAATCAATATGGTTATCATTTTCATTTTGGACCTTCGATGTATGGTTATACTTCAGAACCGCTGCCTTGAGATCGCACAGAGCTAGTTATTATGACTCGTATGCCTACAAATGCTCATCCGGATCATCCAGGTACTGAATTTATAATTCCACACCTAAATGTTCAAAACTCAACTGATGATGATTATAATGATTAGTTGTATTATCTTAGAATTTATAAATTATGTATGTATGAAATACATTTTAATGAAAAGTTAAATGTGCTTATGTTAATTTTTAAATTTTAATCATATTCATATTATTTCTTGTATATTTTTTTAATACACTAATATATATTAAAAGTAAACTATATCAGTGACTAACTATCAAAATTAATTTTAATTAGTTTAAATAATATTTAATATTATGGTAAAATTAAGTATAAATTCATTCCTAATTTTTCAAATTTTTTTGAAATTTTTTAATATTTTATTGTATCTTTAATTTGAAGTCAAAGTACAGTTAAAATATAGTCAAACTCTGGTTAACACCCAATTAATAATTAAAAAAATTTTTCAGCCGAAATCGAAATAGCCGAAATTAAAGTCGAAACGGCCGAAATGTATCGTTTCGTTGGATTCTGAAACCGAAATCGATACCGAATTATAAAACCTTGCTATTGATGATGGCCTCTGCTCTTAACAACAGTGGATTGAATGGAAACGATAATGATAATACATCCGCGTCAATGTCCCAGAAGATTATGCTAACGCAAAATAATAAATAGTTGACATACTGTCTAGACATCTAATTACCCATTTCAATTTTTCAAGAGATTGGGCCATACACTCTCAACCAAACATACCGAGGGAGTATGGGTTTGGGAGTAGGAACGACAATCGACCTCGCCGACATCGTTTCCTCTGTTGAATTTCGTCTCCGATCGTCCTCCAATATTTGTGATGCTTGCATGTGAAAAAGATGCACACAAACACAAATCTCCGTCTTGAATTGTATTGGTATCAAGGACGTGCTCATGTTCGTTTACCACTGTATTCGATGCGGCTTTGATCTCCATCCACTATATATATATATATATTATCACAATAGTAAAAACCAGCGTTCCACCCAAAAAGAAATAAACAGACCTAAAAATAAGAACAGGTATTCCAATCAACTAATTATTCTTCAAATGGAGGCGTTCGGCCAACAACCATCAAATGTTTTGAAGGCCATCAAAGAAATGAGAGCTAAATTTATCCATCAATTCCTTGCTGGGAAGTACTAATCCAATCTCCACTCCATCTTGCTCTTCTCTGCTCTCTGAAATCGCTATGGGTCCAATTTTTCTGATGGAAGGGATTAGAGTTTTCTGTGGCTTTCCCCATCCGAAATCGACATCATAAGCCCCAAACTTCGGCGACCCGGCCACAGAGACTGCTCTATTAGTTTTCATTGCATCAATGGCGATACTAAGCCATTGTGCTGAATCTTTCAGAACATCATCCGAGGCATCTCCGATCGTTCGCCCGATGGCTTCAGCTGCCACTAGATGCCCGTCCTCCCCGAGAAGATCGCCCGCCTTTGCCTTCATGAAGCAAGGTCGAATGCAATTCCCGAAGTATGAAGCTTGTAGTGGTGGTTGAAGTCGGCTCCTGCAATCCATGGAAAACCCGAAAGGCACGATGTCGTCTTCCCGATAACCATGAGCTCTAACAATACAAACATATACATAAGCACACACAACAACAAATGTTGAGCAACGGAAGTCTGTTTTCTTCTCGCTCGCTTTCGCTTGTAATATCGTCTTGAGCCTATCGACGTGCTTTTCGGCAAAGGGGAATGTCCCATAGACGCCATGAAGGACCGGCGAGTCCGGAGTTTTTCTTTTGGGAAAGCTTTTGATGACTTGGAGGAAAACTGAGTACAGGCGTTGCGGATCTGCAATGACTGACCTATCGAACGAAGGCGGTGGCGAAACTATAGCCGGCGAGCCGCTTGCCTTGGAAGCTGAAGCCCAAGACTTCACAAAGTGCAGGATGCTACTTCCATCACATATGACGTGGTGGTAAGCAATGCCAATGGCAACCCCGACACTCGGAAATGAAGTCACTTGCAGTGCTAAAAGAGGCTGGGAGTCAACCGACTGTTCGAGTTCAGGGACAAGACAGCAAACCTCGTTGAGATCGTTGGGATGGTTGCTAGTAAAGTGCTGGAAGTCAGCTTCCGACTCGGCAACGATAAAGGACACCGTGTCGCCGTCCCTATAGTGTATCTCGTACTTATCAGTGGAGTTCGGAGAGCAGCGAAGTCTGCCAGCCAAGGGGTAGAAGTGTCGGAGGGCAAAGGAGAGACAGGACATGAGACTCGGGATGATGGAGTCGATAAAGGAGGAGGTTGAGTGAGGCAGATCGAAAAGGAAGACACGCTCGACTGCTGTGGCTCGGATCCAAAATGCGTCGAAAAATGTGAGAGGAAGTGATGATTCAGCAATGGAACCCGGCGGCGGGCCAACCGGAGATTGCTGGAGTACCCTCACCTTGAACGAGGATGCCATTGCGGTGGTACAGCTATTGCATTCTTGGTGCTGGTCAAGGCTTCTGTTTATAGAGTGTGAGGTTGAAGAGGAGCAACAAAGATAATCTACCACTAAACAAAGTTAAAAACTGCGTTTAAGATGGATCTAGACACTGAATCTTGTAAGGGATGGATTAAGATATTAATCCAGTGTTTAAGGCGGATCGAGATTTGGAATCGTTTAGTCAATGGATTAAACAGTTAATCTCGTGCCTTTTACGGAAGCTCTGTCCCCCTAATTGATCTTAGGGCTAATTGGTACACTCGTACACTCTGATAATATCCCATAATTATTTTACCCTCCGTAATTTTTATAAATTAAACCTCTACAAACTTATTTTCTCAATCTCTCTCTTTCTCTCTGAAAATATTTACAAATAAACTATTGAAATATTTTTATTTATAAAAACGTTCAAATATTAATATTTTTCAAAAAAATATTTGTAAAGGAGTTGAAATATTTTAAATATTTTATAAATAAATCTTAATATTTGTATTTTTACAAATAAGCCCATTGAATTTTTTATTTATAAAAAATCTAAATGTTAATATTTTTCAAAAAAATATTTATAAAGAGCTGAAATATTTTAAATATTTTATAAATAAACCCTAATATTTGTATATTTACAAATAAACTCATTGAATATTTTTATTTATAAACCCATTGAATATTTTTATTTATAAAAAAATCCAAATGTTAATATTTTGTATATGAAAAATTATAAAAAGGACCTTAAATATTTTAAATATTTTACAAATAAACCCTACATAAGAAATTTAATTACAAATATTATATTTGTGAATTTACAAATAAGTCCCTTGAATTTTTTTATTTATCAATAAGTTAAAAATTTATAAGTTTTAAAAAAAATTTAACAAAAAAGAGTTGAAGGTATTACAACATAAAATTTTAAAATACAAGTTCAATATTTGTCTATATTTACAAATAGACCCCTCAAATTTTTTATTCATAAATAAACCCAACTTTTATCAATTTTTTAATAAAATTTTACTATATTGAAGTTTTAAAAATTAAATTTTGAATTACAAATTTAGTATTTGTACATTTAAAAATAAACCCTGTGAATATTTTTATTTATAAATAAGTTCAAAATTTTATCATCTTTAAAATAAAATTTTACAAAAAAGACATTGAAGGTTTTAAAACTTAATATTTCAAATTACAAGTTTAATATTTGTATATTTATATATAGACCCCTAAAACATATTTATTTATAAATAAGTCCAAATTTTATTATTTTTTAAATAAAATTTTACAAAGAAGACATTAAAGGTTTTAAAACTTAACATTTGAAATTACAAGTTTCATATTTATACATTTACAAATAGACCCCTTGAATATTTTTATTATAAATAAGTCTGAATTTTTATTATTTTTCAAATTTAAATTTTACAAAAAAGACATTGAAAGTTTTAAAACTTAAAATTTAAAATTATAAGTTTAATATTTGTATATTTAAAAATAGACCCCTTGAATATTTTTATTTATTTTAAAACTAAATTTTATGAATAAATCATTGAAGGTTTGAAAACTTAAAATTTAAAATTACAAGTTTCATATTGTACATTTACAAATAGATCCCTTGAATATTTTTATTTATAAATAAGTCTAAATTTTTTATCATATTTTAAATTAAATTTTACAAAAAAGACATTGAAGGTTTTAAAACTTAAAATTTAAAATTACAAGTTTAATATTTATATATTTAAAAATAGACTTCTTAAATATTTTTATTTATAAATAAGTCCAAATTTTATTTATTTTAAAATAAAATTTTACGAATAGACCCCTCGTCGGCCGTGCCCGCACTCTCGCCGGCCGAAGTTTGTGTCCGTGTGCTGGCCTCGGGCGTCCGCACTCGCGCGCTCGCCGCCCTCGCTTGCCGCTCCTTTATAAATATTTTTTTGAAATATATTAATATTTAAACTATTTATAAATAAAAATATGTCAATGGTTTATTTGTAAATGTTTTGGAAGAAAGAGTGGGAGTGAGAAAATAAGTTTTTAAGGGTTTAATTGTAAAAATTACGAAGGGTAAAATCGAATTTTTTGGAGAAAAATTTAATTAAATAATAATAAGGAGGGTGTAAGTAAATATTTTTAAAAAAAAGGTGGTATAAGCAATTACAGAAATTTTGAAGGATTTTTCGTAATTATCAGATATTGCGGGGAGGCGTATGAAATTAGCCTTTGATCTTATAGGGACTTGGAAAGACTTAATCAAATTTATCAGAACATCTAGGCGGTATTTGATGGTGGATTTTCGAAAGCTTGCCGTGGACGGCAAGCTTTTCGATCCGATCGTGGCAAGAGGCACTACACCGAGCGTGCCACTGTTGGAGCTAATATGACAACCCTTGAAGTCGTCTAAGTCTCGGATTTCATTTCAATTTTCCGCTTTTTTACTTTTCCATGTTCGTTTTGGTTGATTTGATGACGAGAGCAGCCATAACAGTTGGATTTTTTTTATCATTAAGGGTTGTTACGTGTGTAAATGAGCAGAGCTCGAGCGGATGATCCCAACTCGAGCTCGGCTTGACTTGTCCAACTGATACTTCACCTCAAATTTGAGGTTAAATTTGCATAATTTTTTCAGCTCTCTCTTTCTATATATAACTTCTCGAGTTAAAGTTGAATGATTTTGTACATTAGGGTGTATTTAATAATGAATTAAAATTAATATTAATGGTAAGGTTAATTAGTTATTTTTGTATATTAGTATTTTTTTTATTAAAATTAATTATATAATAATTTAAAATTCGGAAAATTAATTTTTTAAAAATAATTTTAATTAAATGATTTTATAAAATAATAAATATTAATTTTTTAAGAAAAAAATTATTTGGTTGGTCTAATTTTTTATTAGTCCGTTATTAAATAATGACTAAGGAACCAGGTGAGCTGATTGTCAACCTCAAGCTATATTAGCTATATTTATATTTTTGAGGACTGCTCCATTTTTTAGCACGATTTGATTCAAAATCAAGATTAATAAATTATTTTTATAATTTAATATCTTTATATCAAAATTAATTCTGTAATAATTTAAAGTTCGAAAAAATATTTAATTTTTTATGATAACTTAATTTAATAATAATGTAAACTAAATAATATTAATTTTATAAGATAAAAAAATAATTTTAAAAATATCTTGATTTGAAACCAAAGAGTGGCTTGAGCCTCATGTTTGGAGAAGAAGACCAAGAGGCATTTTCATCCTTTGATAATGTTAATTTCAATTAGAAAACACAGAAAAAAAAAAGGAGGCATATGTCCCACATATTTCCTTTTTCTTGGGCTGAAGTAACCAAAGACACTGTGTAACGAGTTAATGAATTATCTATTTAATTATCGAAATTTCAAAAATATATATAATTCAATATGATTTTAAGGATTTATATGTAATTTCTCACAACTGAACCCGTTGAGACGTCCTTATTCGCTCCGTAACTCCTGCCAACTGAACGGGCCGCTGCTTTCACCGATTTCACAATTTGTTTCAAATCAGGAAGGCTAATTTTTCCGAAATCTACGCAAGTTGGCTTTGTTGCCCAGGAGCTGACGCTATGTACTGCTTGAACATCATTCTCCACATGGATATACGACTGTATTTGCTAATGGAAGAACCATGAAGAAAAGGAATGAGAAAGGGATCGGAACATCTCCTCTCGCAACTAGAAGCTCTTCAACATTTATGCTCCCCACACTAAACCCCAAGAAATCAAGGTACGGGATGGATTTCTCGCAAATTCACAAGCAACTTTTCCTGGAGCCCATTTATGGCTGCAACCCACGCGATGGAGCTCTCAAGTTCCCGAACCTCTAATTTTTGCTGCACTAAACCTTATTAAATAACCTTGGGGTGACTCAACCAACGTGATGTTGCTCACCAACTTGGTCCGCACGAGTGGTCATGGCTGAAAAAGGCCTGTCGAGAGAGCTTCTGAGCAACTTCTTGTTGGACAATGGCTTGTCATGGCAAAGTTGAAGGAAATGACCAATTGGAACTCAATCAGAGCACCCAATTGTTCTGGCAATACTTTGAACCGAACCTAGAATTATCATGAGCTGAAGTTGGAGCAAAGCGAGGGATCGCATTTCCACAAACACTATCAGATCAAGCACTCGCCAGTATCTTTTTCACAGACACGTTTTCGCAAACACTTCATCTGCACTCAAAATCGCCCTCCTCCGCGCACCTCTCTTAACCTCTAGATCACCGGCCGGAACCCAGAGCGCAGCGGAACCACAAAAGACACACGAAGATGCTCCGCGTTCCCCTTCTTCGCCTTGCTCAGCGTCATCCGGCAAAACTCCCCTCGCAGCATCTCCCCCACGCTTTCCCCTACACCACCACCGCTCTCAGCCAATGGTCACAGGTTTCAATAGCTCAAAGACGACAATTTTTTACCACTTTCCGGATTTCCCCGGCAGATCTCGGCGAACCCGTTGGCGGAGCAGCCGAAGAGAGCGCGGGCGGCGCGGTCAAAGAAATTTAAAATTGAATTTAAATTTATAATTGATTTATAATATTAGTAATTATAATTAGAGTAAATCTTAAACTTAATAAGGATTTATAAATATGTTATAATACATAGGGTTTAGGTGTGGCGCAATATTGAGATTAAACTAGAGAGAAATAAAGAGAGAGGAATAGAGAGAATAGAGAAAAGAGAAAGAAAAAGAGTGTCGACTTTCGTGTGTGGGTTTTTCTAGTGCTTTTCGGTAGTCTCTCGTGGTGGTTCCTCGTGATACTCTTTCGGAGATTCTTTTTGAAGGTGGAGGCGTTACCGAGGTTTGGTGAAAGAGTTTAGTTAAGTAAAAAAGAGTGAAGTCTTTCTTATATACTTTTGTAAAAATCTTTATCTTTTGATAGTGCATATTTCGCTGTCTTATCTTGCTATTTTCTTTTATCTTGTATTACTTCTCGTTTCTTGTGTTGTTTGAGAATAAGGTGATTTGTGAACATTCCGCTGCGAATCCCAACAATTGGTATCAGAGCTTAGGAGCAAACAATCAAGATAACAAAGTCTTTACTCGAGATGGAGAAGTTTGACGGTAAGATAAATTTTACCTTATGGCAAAAGAAGATGAAAACGGTTCTTACTTTTCAATGTCTGCAAAAGACGTTAGAGGGAAAAGAAAAGAGACCGATCAAGATAAGCGATGAAGACTGGGAGGAGATAAATCAAAAGACATTGAATTTAATTATTTTAAGCCTCACTGATGACAATTTGTACAATGTCATTGACGTAGAGACGATGATGAACATCTGGATAAAACTTGAGAAGTTGTACATATCAAAAAGTCTCACAAATAAGTTCTACCTGAAACAATAGTTGTACAGACTGCATATGAGTAAAGATACAACTATATTACATCACCTAAATGCTTTCAATAAGATTATTAATGATTTACTAAAAGTTGATGTGAAGTTTGAAGAGAACAATAAGACGCTGATTCTCTTGATATCTCTTCCTACTTCATACGATCATATTGTGACCACAATTCTTTATGGTAAAGAAACTCTCAAGATGGAAGATGTGACAACTAGTCTTTTTTCTAATGAGAGAAGGAGAAACTTCAACATTAATATGGAGTTTAGTGAAGGATTGGTGGCTTAAGAAAGAGGAAGATTAAGAGAATATGGAGAAGGCAAGCAACGGTACAAATCAAAATTGAAGGCGAAAGTACAATACTATTCATATAAGAAGTATGACCATATTAGACGGTATTATCTTGAACGTGGGAAGATAGAGTCCTCCAATATGGTGATTGCAATAGCGGATGATGCTTATGAGAATAGTGCGGATGGAGACATTCTTGCAGTATCCGCAAAAATTGACACTTCTGGTAAGTGGATTTTAGATTCCGGTAGTTTTTATCATATTTACTCTAGGAAGGATCGATTTTCTTCTTATGAGGAGAATAAGAATAAAAGTATTATTTGGTTGAGCAATAATTCAACCTGTAAGATCGCTGGTATAGAAACAATCAAAATCCAGATATTTGATGGAGCGATTCATACTCTTACTGAAGTTATTGGTGTCGACCGCTTCCACCGTGCATAACGTGCCCTGGGGCTTGTTTGGCGGGGGCGGCATCGCTCTTGCTGCTCCCTTGTTTGTCGATTGTGAACGAGATGTTCGGAATTTTTTTATAAGGTCGAGCTGTCCGCAGTGTCCGTAGTCGAAGCCTTGTCCTTGTGTCCGGGCGCTTTGCATAAAACTCCCTACATTTTGTTGAAATAAGAAAAGGTGTCCTGTTTTTAGATTTGCAAATACTGGAAATTTTTCTATGTATCCTGGAAAAGCTTCGGTTTCTTCCTAATTCCTATTCTTTTAAAAGTAAGTTTTCACAACAAACCCCTAAACTTTTCGACATTATAAAAACTCCATAAAAATTTTTAAAATAGCAGAACATTTTCTAAATGTAAAAAAATCGCAAAAAAATATATCTGAAAGTGAAAAAAATTTCTGAAATTTCAAAACTTTACAGAAAACTTTCTAAAATTTTAAAAAATTGTAAAAAATTCCTAAAGACTTAAAAAATTGTAATAAAAAATTTGAAACTTTATAAAATCAAAAAATAATTTATATAAAAAAGACAGCATTTTATACACCTTCTATAATATTATTAGAAGAATTAACTATAGCAGATATTAACAACTTCTCCAGTGTTGGAATAAATGTTGTTAAAAAAATATATATCATTAACCACACCAAGTTTTAATAACCTCCAACTAGATTAAATGCTTGAGACATATTTAACAAGCATATCACACACCGATCACTCAAAAATAATTCTATGAAATATGCAAAGTTATATGTAAATAATCCTATCAAATATGCATGGATTTTTCATAAGGTCAATTGCATATAATTTTTTAAAATTTTAATAAATTACGTATTCCTCCTTAAAATTTAAAGAATTATATATTTTTTTTAAATTATTGTGTATATTGTAAAAATTTTCTCAATATATATTTATTATCTGGGATGAAATGAAAAACTAAAATACCTTTTATCTTGTTAGAGGTGATGAAGTTTTTTTTTAAATATAATTTTTTGTGAAGTTATTTATAATTATGATGATTTCACGAGGAGTTTTTTATAATATTATTTTTTAAAAAAATATGGGTTCCAAATATGGTTAAGATCGGTCTTAGTCCATATTGGTCTCCAAATCTATAATAAATTTTTATCAAGTTATCATCCAAAAAATAAAATAAATTTTCATGTATTCTTCTATCATTAACTAAAATTGATGATAGATCAAAGTAAATTAACTGAATCGACAAGTCAGTAAGAACCAAAACCTAGATTGAGCTTTTAATGGTTCTATTCGAGTTAAAACAATCTTAGATTTCAAGTTACAAAAAGCTCTTTACACTGAGTTGTGAGGAGCTAGGTTCATCTCTACACCGAGCAGTGTGAACCTTGGTGTCCTTGGTTGATAGGAAAGTCCTTTATAGCTCGACAGATTTATGAGAAAATTATGATGAAACCTTCAAACTTGGATACCTCAGTGAGATGAGGATAAAGATTGAATAACTATAAGATCTTGCTCATCTTCATAAATTCCCAAAGATCCAAGATTCACAAAGGTCCATTACACGGAGTCTAACGAGATCATGATATCGAGAATTATAGGATTCTGGCATGTGACATCATTCCATATTTTATAAATAGCATATTCTTCGAAGAGGTAAAGACTAATGTCCAATTACTCATTTCACCTTTATTATTATGTACTAATTTAATTTGAGTGTTAGAGCAGTCATTGTTGGAGAGTTTCCGACGATCTCCATCACTATTCCTCTCAGTGCAGGTCAAAGGAAGGGTGGTCTAATGGCTCAAGTTCTCAAGGATACTCTCGAACTGAAGCCGACGACAAACCGAACTCCATTAATAGTAGTGTTTTCATTGAGATATTCCTTGCCACCCTTCTTTGGTAGTACCTCCCAAGGTTTTCCGATCATGCCTCCCATGATAAGGGCTTCAACATCTAGAAACCAACTTGGAGGGTAGGCTACGTCTACACTAGTTGAATCGTATAATTCCTCCAACATGCCTAATGAGCCAACTCATTGAGTTAACTCGGTGACTCGACTAGTCCCACAACATGAACCTAGGGGGACTTCTTTGCAAACCGTCCACGAGGTACTGATTGTTCCTTCCAACTTAGTGAGTTTGCAAGAATTTCAAATGCTAATTGCTGTGGTTCACAAAATGACACAGCTGCTTAAAACCTAAGCGCAAGTTATGCAGAATTTGCAAACCCAACAACTGCAAAAATCAAACTCAAATGATGCAAAACTTCCTAACTTATTATACATAACCTCAACCTAAAGCCTCATTTCATGCAAAGGCTCTGAACCCACACAACGAGCCGCACTCGCAGGTCATAAGTTAGCCACATCCCAGTGGATATCATCATTCAGGTTATCAAGATCCTTCAGCAAGAGTCTTGCTTTAGTATTAAGCCTCAAGAGGTTATGAAGGATACGATCCCACCTATAACCCATCTTATGAGACTACATACTATACTTATGTAAGCTGAGCTTTGGACAGAGCCATTCAAGGTACCCAAAGAGAGGATGTTTCACATATGACTCAAGGAATGTCAAACACACTAGCTCATCCTAATCATACGAGGTATGATACACCCCTCATTTCTGAGATTGTTTACTCTCAAGTACAACAAAAATTTCATCCACCACTATATGAGTTATATGGTGGCTCCAAAAATTCTATCGATCATGTGAGCACATTTCGAAATGCCATAATCCAACAAGGCACATGAGACTCTACCATGTGTAAAGTATTTCCAATGACACCACAAGGCCTAACTCGGGTTTGTTATGTTGGGGTCTCAAGGTACTCTATCACTTGCTTTGCCAACCTGATGAGTAGGTTTATAGAGTGGTTTATTTCATTAGTACCTCGGCAGAAGGACTCTTCCATGCTCTTAACTTTGAAACAAAAAGTAGGAGAGAGCTTGAGGGAGCATTTGGCTTGAATCAATAAGACTTGACTGGAAGTCTTAGATCTAGATAGCTCCATTATCCTTGTTGCAACGATCAATGGGATTAGACAACCTCGCATAGCCTACAAGATGGCTCGCAAACCTCCTAAAATCTTGGCAGAATTTATCCATGCTTGAGAATACATTGACATTGAAGAAATAATATCCACAAAGAAGGAGTCGAAGGGTAGCAGTAAGCCAAAAAAGGAGACTAAGGAGACCAAGCAACCTGAGTCAAAGAAGTAAAGATTGAGCAATGAGAATGTCAACAGGAGTTTTGAACCTATACTCCCCTGAACAACTTACGGTGGAAGGTGTTAGCTCAAATTGAACATAGAAATTACTTGCGGAAACCTCCACCTATTAGAACAAATAAGCGATATTTGGATAAGGCAAGGTATTGCTACTTTCATAAAGACTATGATCATGATATTGAGGAGTATAGACACCTCAAAGATGAGATTGAGAGCCTCATCAAGGAAGGCCACCTTAGATACTTTATCCACCAAGGTGAAAGGATGAAAGAAACCCCAACTCAGGAAGCTCATCCACAAGGTTCTCCTCTGAGGAATTTGACCCTGAAATTGCAAAACCTACTTATTAAAGGTCATCTAAATATGATTTTGGAGAACTCATTGACTTAGAGTGATGCTTCAGTATCAATAGACAAATTCTAAACCTTTACTGGGGGGCAGGAGGAACAAACCAAAAGATAACATTATGAGCTTGAATTTGGAGATAAAGTCTTCTCAACAAAAGACTCGCAAGAAATTTCTGCACCTCATAATGATGCTCATGTTATCTCGGTAATTCTAGATGGTTAGTTCACACAACATATTATGATAGATATAGGGAGCTCAACCAACATCTTATTCACTCAAGTTTATAATCAAATGAAGACTGAGCAGAAGTTAGAGCCCTATGTGGAGATATCAACTGGGTTTATGAAAGATTCGGTCACCATACTCGGTATAATCAACCTACTTCTAATGGTAAGATAGAACTGAAGAGTGCTAAGATCAAGTCAAAGTTCGTGGTGATTCGAACTCGATCAGCCTACAACGTGATACTAGAACATCCAATGTTGAACCAACTCCAAGCAATAATGTCAACTTTCCATTTGATCATGAGATTTCCTACTAAACACAGCATAGGATAAGCATAAGGAGATCAAGTCTTGCAAAGAAGTGTGAGGTAGCCTATTGGCAAAAGGACCTTGGTCAGAAGGGAAAGAGCCTAGTTGCAGAGGTCAAGGAGTATAACTCCGATCAGTGAAAGTGCATGCTGAACCTGTGTAATTGCTCATCAACTTGGTTATTGATGAGAGCTTGGGGAAGACACTGCAGCTCAGAGCAAATCTCATAGAGCCACTTCGCACTGAACTTGGAGAGCTTTTATAGAAGAACCAAGACATCTTCATATGGTCCTCCAAAGAACTACTAGGCATAGATCCTTTGGTCGTGCAACATGAATTTGTGGTGGCAAAGAATGGCAAACTAGTCAAGTAGAAGAAAAAGACACTTCATCCCCAAGCGTTAGAAGGTCATCATTGAAGAGGTAAATAAACTTCTGAATGCAGGGTTCATCAAGAAAGTCCATTATCTCGAATGGCTAACCAATCTGGTGTTGGTAAAAAAGTCCAACAACAAATGGAGAATGTTCACAAATTTCACTAACCTAAATAAACCTTGCCCAAAGGACAACTATCCCCTATGGAAGATCAACCAACTCATTGACTCTACTTTGAGACATCAACTCTTGAGTTTTCTAGATGCATTCTCAGACTATCATCAAATTTAGATGTATCCAAAAGATGAAGAGAAGATAATCTTCATCACCAACTAAGAAACTTTCTTAATGCCTTTCAGATTGAAAAAATACGGGGGCAACATATTAGAGGATGGTGAACAAAAGTCTTTAAGCATTAACTTGATAGGAATGTAGAAGCGTATGTTGATGACATGCTCGTGAAGAGACTCAAAGCTAAAAAATATTTCAAAGACCTTGAAGAAACTTTCGATACACTTTGAAAGTTCAAACTGAGGCTTAACCCAGAGAAATGTGCTTTCGGTGTTGGTTCAGAGAAGTTCCTTTGGTACCTCATTTCAAAATAAGGAATAGAAGCAAATCTTGAGAAGATCAAAGTTATTCTAGAAATGAAATCACTTGGTTCCACCAAAGAGGTGCAAAGACTCACAAATCTACTGGTAGCATTCAACTGCTTTTTATCCATAACAGGTAAGAAGTATTCACTTTTCTTGAAGATGTTAAAGCAAAACTCTGGATTTGAGTAGACCAAAGTGTGCAACTAAACCTTCGAGGACCTGAAGAAATACCTAACCGAACCCCCACTTCTAGTGAGGCCCAAGCAAAACAAGGTGTTATTTTTCTACATAGCAGCCTCAGATCAAGCTGTCAGTTTGGTGTTGATAAGTAATTGAGGGGGAAAGCAACACCTCATATATTATGTGAGCCATGTACTCATGGGAGTTGAAGTTTTGTACCCACACCCTTAGCCTATGTCGTAGTCCTAGATGCTTGAAAACTTCATCCGTACTTTTAAGTTCATCCAGTCATAGTACTCACCAATCTCTTATTTCAACAAACTCTGCAAAAGCCAGAGACTTCGGGGCAATTACTCAAATGGTCTATTTGAAATAAGCTAGTTTGAGGTAAGTTTGGAATCTTGGAAAGCTATTAAAGCCCAAGTTTTAGTAGACTTCTTGATAGAGACTACATCATATCTCGTTATATTAGAATCCTAGCTTTGGGAGGTTTAGGTTGATGGCTCTTCCTATGAGTCAGATTTTGGGATTGGCGCTATTCTCCTAAGTCTAGATAGTAGAGTTGCTAAATATTCAGCTCGGTTGAATTTGAAGCCTTAAACAATATAGCAAAATATGAAGCTTCTTGCTTGGGTTGCATGTAGCAATAGTAGCAGGGGCTAAGAAGTTAAAGGTATTCGGTGACTCTTAACCTATTTGCTTATAGGTTAGTAGAGAATATAAGGCAAAAGATGTGATCATAACCCAATACCTGATTGAGGTTCAAAAGCTTATCATGAGGTTCAACCAATTAAAAGTTTACTGAGTACTACAAAACAACAACACCGCCAATGCTCTAGCATGACTAGCTTTGGTATCCTCAAGCTTAAAATTGAGACAAATCTTTGTGGAAAATTTGATAAATTTGAGCTATTCGCAATTGGACAAGGTCGGTGTGATCGAAGAGGAACCTTATTGGAAGGACCCTATCATCTTGTACCTTACATCTAGCCAACTCTCTGATGACCTAAGAGAAGCTGTACAAAAGGTTGTTCTTAAGACCATTGCTCCAATGTCTAAGTTTGGGTGAAGCAGAATATACTCTTCGCAGGGTGTACGAAGGAATATGCAAGAGCCATGGTGGAGGATGAGCTCTAACCCACAAACTGCTCATGCAAGGCTACTAGGGTGCGTTTGGTATGGGGTCAGAGCTAAGCTAACCCCGTCCAGACTAGATTATCTTTCAAACACCAAAAATTTGACCGCACTAACATTATTTTATTCATTTAAATTTTAACCATGTTTTGACTAAAATACCCTCACTTGATCTGAACCGTCGGATCTCGATCCAACAGCTCAAATCGGATAACAGTCGAATACCGTCACTTGATCTGAACCGTTGGATCTCGATCCGACGGCTCAGATTGATGAACAGTAAAACCCTAAGATACAATTACGCCCGCAATGCCTCCTCCGCGGCAAGCTCGGCGGCCGGCTCCGCGCGCGAGATCGGGCGGCCGGCTTCGCAGGTGACCTCGGGCGAGCTCAGGCGCCCAGCCTCTGGGGACGAGCTCTCGCGGCGGGCTCCGCGGGCGAGCTCGGGCGGTCGGCTCCGCGCGCGAGCTCGGCCGGCGGGCTCCGCGGGTGACCTCGGGCGAGCTCGGGCGCCCAGCCTCCAGTTGCGAGCTCTCGCGGCGGGCGAGCTCGGGCGCTCGGGCTCCGCGGCCGAGCTCGGGCGTCGGCTCCGCGTGCAAACTCGGGCGGCCGGCTTCGTGCGCGATTTCCGCCGGAGAGGAAGATGAACAGTAATATATACAGTACTCAACCGAGGGCATTTTAGTCAACAAAAAATTTTAACCATCTGTTAATCAGATCAGGGACCAAATGAGATTTACTTGACCGCATTAGCGTTTTACATTTTACCTCTTCTTTTAATCTTGACCTTGACCTTGACCCCGTACCAAACGGGCCCCTATTGGTTTAATATGGCTTTCGAAGCCATTGAATTTATCTCCAAGTATGAGCAATGCCAAAGGTATGCCCTGGTGTACCACATCCTTGCAATTTAGTTTTAGTAGACTTAAGCTATCTAGCCTTTCGGTCAATGAGGAATGAATATATTGTCCATTTTTGGTAGCTTCGGGAAAAAGAAAATTTTCCATAGTTACTATCGACTATCACTAAGTGGGTAGAAGTCGAACTGCTTACCACTATCACCAAGAAGAGGATCCAAGAGCTTCTTTGGCAAAACATAATATGTAGGTTCGGGCTACCTCAATCTTTGGTCATCGACAATAGGAGACAATTCGACAGTTCAAGGTTTAGGAAGTATTTCAATAGTTTTCATATTGAGCAAAAGTTCATCTCAATAGCTCACTAGTAGTCCAACGATTTAGTTGAGATAACAATCTGAACTCTCCTTGCAAGTATAAAGAGGTGTTTTGAAGAGCCAAAAGTGCTTAGGTTGAGGAGCTACCACATGTTTTATGGTCCTATAGAATCACAACTTGGACAATGACTGGTGAGTCACCATTTATCCTCACTTATGAAGTTAAAGCAGTGATTCCCATGGAAGTCAGTCTCACCTCACCATGGCTTAAGAGCTACAACCCAGAAATAAATGAAGCAAACATTTGGCTGAGAAAGATCTCACTCTGGAGGCCCGGGAAGAGGCTCGCATAAGGATCGCCGAGTACCAACGGGGGGTGGCTCGGTACTACGGTGCCCTATTGGCCTATATGGCAACTTTTAATGAGAGGTTTTGAAACAGGTTATGAAAGTACAAATTACGATTATAAATATGGTCAAGTCCCAATATAATTTACTAAGATAATTACACTCAAGCAATATCAATTAATTTCATATAAAACATAAGTGCAATAATGCAAATAAAGTGAGAAATATGCATTGTGATTTTTATGTAGTTTGGAGACTAACCACTCTTACTCCATGACCTTTATCTTACTCTTAAGGACTTGAATCACTCTACTATTGATTTCGCTCCTTGAGATGAAGCCAAGCCTTTAGAAACTACTCTAAACCAGAGTGCTGCCTCTTTCAGGTGAAGTTAAGCCCATCGCTTTATTAGAGTGAAGTCATTCTTATACAAATCTATCTTTCTCCTATCGAGAAAATCCACTTCACATTGGAGTATTTGTACTCTCAAACTTTTAATATCTAAGAATGTTTACAAGTGGAGAGAAAAAATATAATCTATTTTAACCTCACTATATTGTCTCTCAATATTGGGGACAAGAGCATTGAAGATTTGCTTGAGATTGAAAATTTTAGATCATTTCTTGGGCTAGTTGGCTTAAGGGTTTTGATTTCTTCTCTAGAATAGATATGAGGTTGTAAAAATTCTTAAGAGAAGTCCAATTATACCTATTTATAGCTTACAGATTGAAATAAGCTACTTGGAGTGAGATCCCACAATTTGGTTCATTCTAATAGTCAAAAAACTAGTCGTTAGTCATGTAGTTTTAGAAAACTAGATATCCATTTTTGAATTGGATGTCCGAGTTTGTTAGATTACCTTGCTAGCTAGACATTCGATTCTTAACCAGATATCTGGTTTTGCTTAGAACTAAGAGTGGAATTCTCAATCTAACTCAACCGGATGTCCATTTTTGAATTGAACATCTGATTCAGTTAGGAATGAAAGCAAATATGGCAATATAAGAGGAGAGTGAATTAGATTTAATAAGAATAATGATTTTTTTTACAATAAAAATCAATTCATGATCCAAACACAAAATCATTAGTTTACAAGAAAGAAATTAAATCACGAATGTAATAAAGTAAATAGACAAGGGGAAGAATGTACCAAATTTTTACATAGTTCAGCGACCAATCACATCTACTTCATAGCTCTTGCCTTGATTTTAAGGACTTGGACTCTTGACTAGAGTAGTCGCTTCTTGAGGCAAAACCAAGCTTTTACACCAAACTCCAAACTAGAGTATCGCTTCCTTCGAGTAAAGCTACATCCATACAATTCTTACTTCAACCTACAAGAGTCAACTCCTACACCAGAGATTTGAGCTCTTAAACACTACAAACACCCTTGGAGAGATTTACAAGTGAAAAGGATAAAAATAAAGTAGAAATTGCCTATCTATAATAGCCTCTCCAGATGAGTATAAGGGTAAGAAGATATGAAAGTTGAAGGTCAAAGTTTAAAGCAATTAGATGCTAGAGGGCTTGGTGAAGCTTATTTCTTTCTCTTAGAAATAATCATAGATGTAAAAGTTCTCAACTAAACAAGTTCCAAGTCTTTTATGTTGTTTATTTAATCGATTGTCCTTTATGTTGTTCCATTGAGATGAGGGTGAGGAGTTACCTACTGAGTATATTAACATACTCATGTGGTGTTGTTTATTACTTTTCAGGTAACAAAGTTGGTGCTTGAGCGGCATTACAGGATAATCGGCAAGGGCCAAGTTATCTACTTATCATAGGTTTATCTTTTTGAATAAATTATGGATTGTGATAATGATTGATTTGTGGGAGACTTTATTTGGATTATTTATCTTGGATCATTTTTGTTAGGTTGTATTTATTTAAGTCTATTCTAGTTTCAATAAAGGTTTCTTTACTTGCGTTCCTTTTTATTATATTGTTGTGATGGTTATAGGATGAGGTCATGTTTCGTTACAAACCTAGTGATGGGTGATGACAGAGCATGACAACTCTTGTAGTATCAAAGCTCATGATTTAAGGATTTGCGGGATTGAGGGGAGATCTAAATTTTGTGGCATGGGTTTTACTATCTCTAGTTAACCTAATACATGGATATAACCCTTGATCTAGGTATCCAGTGGACTGTGGGTCCCATGGTCGGGTAGCAGTTTGGTATTTAGCCCGACATCGATAAAATGTACTTAGCTAACCTTCAAACTCATATACAAGCCAACTTTTGAGCACACATTTAACTAGTCTTGGGGCTCGCATTCAAAACAGCCTTTAAGCTTGTACCTAAGCCAGCCCTCAGGCTCACACTTATCCAGCCTTCGGGCTTGTACTTAACCAACCATCAAGCTCACGTCTAAGCTAGCCTTCGAGCTTGCATCCAAGCTAGCCTTCAGGTTCACATATGAGCAAACATTTAGGTTCGCACTTAGCCAGCCTTCGGGCTCACACTTAGCCAACCTTTGGACTCACATTTAGCCAACTTTCGGGCTTGCACTCAGCCTTCAGGCTCACACTAAGCTAGCCTTCAGGTTACATTTAACCAGCCTTCAGGATCATATCCAAGCTAGCCTTTGGGCATGTATTTCAGCCAGCCTTTGAACTCACACTTAGTCAGTCTCGTATCCAGCCAGCCTTTGGGCTCACACTTAACTAGCCTTCAGACTCAAATCTAAATCAGCTTTCGAACTCGCATTCAAGTTAGCCTTCGAGCTTGTACTCAAGTAAGCCTTCAGGCTCGCACTTCGCCAGCTTTCGAGCTCTCACTAAGCAAGCCATCAAGCTTGCACTTAACTAACCTTTGGGCTAGCATCTTAACTAGCCTTCGAGCTCACATCCAAGCCAATCTTGGGGCTTGCATCAAAGCTAGCTTTTGGGCTCGCACTCAGCCATCCTTTAGGATCACACTTAATCAGCCTTCAGGCACATACTAAGCTAGATTTCGAGCTTGCATATAACTAGCCTTTGGGTTTGCATCCAAGCTGTCCTTTAGCTTCACATCCATGTTAGTATTTGGGCTCGCATCTAAATCAGCTTTCAGGCTCACACTTAGACAACGTTTGGACTAGCCTTTAAGCCAACCTTCAAGCGCACCCTTAGCTAGCCTTTGATCTCACACCTAAGTCAACCTTCAAACTCGTATTTCGGTCAACCTTTGGGCTCATACCTAGACAGCCTTTAGGCACGCATCCAAGCTAGCTTTCAGGTTGGCACTTAACCAACCTTTGCGCTTGCACTCAGCAAACCTTCATGCTTACACCCAAGTTAATCTTCAAGCTTAGACTTAATTATCCTTCGAGCTCGCATTCAAGTCAGCCTTTGGGCTCACATTCAAGCTAGTCTTTGGGCTTATACTTAGCCAACCTTTGAGTTTACATCCAAGTCAGTCTTCGATCTCACACGTAGTCAAACTTCAGTCTCGCATTTAGGTCAGTCTTCAAGCTCACACTTAGCTAGTCTTTAAGCTCGTATTCAAGTTAGTCTTTGAGCTTATATTCAAGACAATCTTCAGACTTGCACTTAATGAGCCTTCCGGCTCACATCCAACCCAACCTCACATCCAAGCCAGCTTTTAAGCTCGTATTCAACTAACTTTCATATTCACATCTAGATTAGTCTTTTGACTTGCACCCAGTTAGCCTTGGGGCTTTCACTTCTAAGTTAGCTTTTGAGCTTATAAACTAAGCCAACATTTGAGTTTGCACATTTTAAGTTGGGTTATGGGTCTGCATAAAATTATCACAAATAATCAAGGACCCTCAAATCAAATTATTTAACATGAAATAACTTAATTATATTAAAATTAAACTCAATCACAACAAATACTCAAATAGACTTAAATTGATTAAAAAGATGGACTAAAATTCAAACTAAACTGAACTCCAAAAGAATTCAAATTGAGTTAATCTAAACTAAATAAATTTTGACTTAATTTTAATCAGACTCGAGATGAGTCAATTTAAAATCAAGTTCAAATCAAATTCAATTTGGATCAAACTAAGTTTAAATTAAATCCTAATTGGATTAAATCAAATTCAAATTAAAAGAATAAACTTAAAGTAAACTAGAACTAGGTTAGGTTGAGACTGAACCAAAATCAAGTTGAGTTAAATTGACTTAAACTTGAACCAAAATCCAGCCAGATTTTATAAAATACCAATACAAGGTCAAAATGTAACTCAAGTTAAATAAAATTAAACTTAAATCTAAACTGTATTAGTTTTGATTAAACTAAATATGATCAAATTGAGTCTCACTGTGAGTGTTAAAATTTCTGTAATACTACAAAATTATGAACAAAGGGTGCTGTCACCCCTTGATATAAATCTGAATTAGTTTGAATAAAATTAAATAAGATTAAATTAAGTCTCGCTGAGTGTGCTACAAAAGCCTTCAACAATACTTCAAAGTTATACCCAACTCCATAAGCTGTTGGTGGTACTGTCAGACCAAAAAATTTAATCGCTAACACGCTCAAAGTTGTTGACCACATTTCAAACCTATATCGAAGGCCAAAAATTAAGTTTCGGTGTTAAAGTGTTCTATCAGTTATTATGAAAATATTGACTTCCAATATGCATAAGTCCTTATTGTTAATTACTTTGATAATTACTAGAAATCTCCTAAAATTAGAAACTTAACTAATAAAATAGAGACACAAAAGAAAAAAATAATAATTTGATTAATTTTAAGAAATAATACATGCCTTAAGTAAGGACATACCCTCTTTTATAATGAATTTCAACATAAAATTATAAAAATTATGAAAGAGTTAAAAAAAAAAAGTAAATAAGAAATTTTGATGTGTACTGCTGCCTCACTCTTACTGCGTTGGACCATATGGCGTCTGACCTAAATCGACTTGATTTTTGGCAAGTGTTGATGACATCATCCAATAAGACATAAAATAGAATAGGAAAGTTTTGAAGTGTTTTCACTAGTTTTAAGCACTAGTGATAACTTTATTTAGTTTAGTAATATCACCAACAACTTATAGGATTGAGTACAACTTTAAAAATCACATCATCAATTGCTTTTGGGGTTGACTACCTTGAGGTATGCGTCATCAACTGCTTTTAGGGTTGACTACCAGCTAACGGCTTTGAGCATATTGTTGGTTGATTTCATTTGAATAAGATATTGTGACTAACTAGCTAAGCAAGTTTGAACCTACCTTAGTTCTATTTGAATTAAAACATTACTAATTTGGATTGGTTTAGTTTTTGAAGTGTGACCAAAAGCTTTGAGCATATCGGCAATTAATTTTTTTGGTTTGGTAGCATCACCAATGACTTGTGAAGTTGGGTATAGATTTGAAGTATGACCGACAACTTGAACCATGTTAGCAATTAACTTATTTGATTTGATAGCATTACCAATAACTTATGGAGTTGGGTATAGTTTTAAAGTATTGTTAAAGACTTTTGAAGCACACCTAGTGAGACTTAATTTAACTTTATTTAGTTCTATTCAAACTAATTTTGGTATAAGTTAGAATGATAATATTAGTCTTTATTCATAGCCTCAGAGTATTACCGAAGGTGTAGCATACCCAATGAGACTTGGTTTGACCCTATTTAGTTTCGTCATGACTAATATGGTTCGAATTTAAGTTTGATTCATTTAGCTTAAGTCAAGTTCGACCTTGTGTTGGACCTTTTTTGAGTCTTGATTTTCATCTTGATGGACTTTGGTTCAAATTAAAATTAATTTAATTCAACTTGGTTTCAGTTCAGGCTCAGCCTAACTTAGTTTTAGTTTGACTTTGAATTTATTATTTTAATTTGGGCTTGATTTAACTTAATTAGGGATTGATTTAAGCTTAGTTCAATCCATATTATATTCTATTTAAACTCAACTTGATTTTAAATTAAAATTGAGTCAGAGTTTATTTGGTTTAGGTTAATTCAATTTATATTTTTGGAGTCCAACACGATTTAGATTTTAATCCATTTATTTTGACTAATTTAGGTCTATTTGAGTCAACTTGGCCTTTGTCCATTTGTTTTGATTAAGTTTAATTTTAATGTAATGGGTTACTTCATGTTAAGTAGTTTAATTTGAGGGTTCTTGATTATTTATGATAATTTTAGATAGATCCATAAGTTGGCCTTAAATATGTGAACCATAAGATTGACTTAGCTCACAAGCTTGAAAGCTGGCTTAGAAGAGTAAGTCTGAGAGCTGACTAGGTATGAGTCTGAATACTGGCCTATATATGAACCCAAAGATTGACTGAGTGTGAATCTGAAAGTTAGCTGAGTGCTAACCTGAAGGCCGACTAAGTGTAAACCAGAAGGTTGATTAAGTGCGAGCTTGAATGCTCGCTGAGGTATGAGCCCGAAGGCCGACCTAGATGTAAACCTGAAGGCTAGATAAGGTGCAAGTCTAAATACTGGTTAAGTGCGAGTCCAAAAGCTAACTAAGTACGAGCCTAAAGGCTGACTAAGGTGCGAGTCTAAAGGTTGGCAAAGTGCGAGTCCGAAGGTTAGTTGAGTGTGAGCCTAAAGGCTAGTTTAGATGTAAGTTTGAAGATTGACTAAGGCGCGAACCCGAAGGTTGGCTAAGGTGCAAGCTCGAAGGCTAGTTAAGTGCGAGCCTAAAGGCTGGCTAAGTGCGATAAGGATTCACCATGTTCAAAGGACCATGGGTGATCGCACCAATGTCAAAGATTCACCATCTTCGAAGGATTGCAGGTGGCCACAACGGTGTTAAGGGAGATCGATCGTCGTGTCAAGACCATGGGTGGCCATAGTGTTGATGAAGTTTCGCCGAAAATCAAGATGAGAGAAGTTTTTTCTCCTTCCTTTTTTGTGAACAAACTCTTTTTTCTTTTTTATTTATTTTTGCCAAAATTTTCCTTTTTTTACACATTAATTTTTTTATTTTTTATTTTTTATCCTCTATTTCTACTCCTTCTTTCGTTCCCCAACCTTGCCCTTTTCTTATCTTCTTCCTCACAACAGGGCCATGGCGACTCAGCCTCAATCCCAGTGAGATTCCACCAGTCTTCCCAAAGGCAAGGGCATTATAGATGTGATCCGAGAGGGAAAGTGAGATGGCACTCTCTTTGAACCATCCTTCAAAGGAATTAGCAAGTTGAGCAGTGTCCAGGTCTAGATCTAGCAAGGGTTGCGCTATTGGAACAAACGATAGAATATGAAGAAGAGGCAGCAACCCCGATGGCAAAGAAGAAGAAGATGGAGATGAGAAAGCAAACAACTTTCTCATGGCAACGATGATTGGAAGGAGAGAGTGAAGGCAAGACTTGGAGGAAGGAGAAGACTTGAGGAACAAGAGGAGGAGCATGGCAAAATCGGTGGTGGAGTGAGACGGATGAGCTCAGGACGGTCAAAGGTAAACAGGTGAGGATGGAGTCTGGCCCTCCCTTCTCTTGGATGACAAGCAACTTGGGAGAAAGGGGAGTAGCAAGTCAGTTGGTTGGTCCTATTGGGCAGGAGAAAAAAGCACACAAGGCAAAGAGAGAAGGAAAGGAAAGAGAAAGCTAAGCTGAAACTACCTTTCTTACTCCTTTCGGATGATGGTTCTCTGATTATTCACCTCAATGATACTCTGCCTGATCTCTCTTCTTTTTCTCAAGGTGGTTTACTGATCCTCTCCCCCTTTTTTCTTAGGCGTTAATAGGGTTTATATAGAGTTCAAAGAAATAAAGTTGGATTAGAAATGATCTTCTTTTATTTGAATTTTTGAATGATGAATATGAATGTAAACAGATATGGATATGGCTTATCTTGAGTTTGGATGAGCTTATGAAGAAATATGGATAAATCTATTTATTGTAGATGATGATAACTTGAATGTTGTACTCATCTTGAATATTCAATTTATAAAGGAGATATTGACAAAAAAATTTTCAAAATTAGACTAAATTATAAATTTTATGATTTTCAAGGTTCTTTTTGAACAAAATTTAGACTAATTCATAAAAAAAAATTTCAAAGGATTTATTTGCTTATAGAAATTTATTTATAAACAAAAAATTTTGGAGGGGTTTATTCGCAAACCCTATATTTCATGGTGATCAAATTATAATTATCTATCTCTTAAGGAGTTTATTGATAAATCCTAAATTTTGCGGGACTAGTTATTATTTTATGATTTTATTGAACTTTTTCGCAAAATTCTTACCCCCAAGGACCTGTTTGTAAGAAAAAATCCGATCAAAGACTTATTTATGAAAATTTATTCAATTCAAGGACTTATTTATAAAATTCTTGTGTTTTGTCATTTTGGCCTAGATTTTAGAAGGATTTTGGCCAAGTATCCCACTCACTTAACCCACTTTAATTTAAGCCCGAATTTCTTAAAAATTAAGGTCTAAATTAAACTCAATTTTTGGTCAAATTTGGATGTAATTTAATAATAGAGATCCACATTTGAGGCATAATTTAGTGGTATACAAGCCCTAATTTTAAATATATTTTAATCAAATTTGATTGTGATAAAAAATTACCTCAAATGCATGTGATTAAATATCTTTTGAAGCTTATTAGGATATCATCCAAGTGGATTTTCTCTTCACAATCTATAAAATAAACATATCTATCTATACAAAAAGAATTAATAATATAGCATACTATTATAAATAGAAGTTATGAAAAATTGCAATAAAAATTAAGTACAAAAAAATTCAAATAAAAGTGAAAACTCTACTTAAGCTAACTAAGCTATAGGATAATTAAAGGATAAAACTATTTAAAAAGCAAGTGTCATCTCTAGTTTAATAAAAATAGTTTAAGTGGTGGAGAATTTTAGAACCAAAACTTTTTTTGGATTCCACATATTTAGAAATTATACTCTTTAGTGCCCAAATTTGTTTTAAAAAGTTTTTTTTATTGGACAAGTGAAGATATGTCAATGAAAACTACAATAATGCTATTTTAATTTTCAAACTTTTATATTTGAAACCTTTATAAAAGCAGATTTTGTTCCCTTGGATTTTGAAAATGAAGTAAAATCAAGTTTGGATCTATTTAAAATATACCTTTTGTTTTTCAAAATCTTATTCAATGTATTATTTCCATGAAACAAAACTTTCAAGGTCTTTTTCAAATCACTATTATCCGTTTGAAGTATTTCAATATCCTTTTTGCAATTATAAGAGCTCTTAAAGGACTTCAAACAACCAAAATCATTCTCAAGTGAAATTATTTTTTCCTTTAAAGTAGCATGCTTGAGAAGTAATTTTTCATGCCTATAGATCTTCAAAAACTTCTTATAATTCTTCAAAAGATAAATCACATACCTCATCCTCATTATCTTCTTCTTATTCTTCTCTTGAACTTGAGAGGATGACTCTTTGGCTTCCACTTTCTTCTTCTTTGAGTCATTCTTCTGTTCACCTTCTTCTCATCTTTATCATCATTCTTTCTACATTTCTTGAGGCTTATCTCATTGGTTAATAATGAACTTATAAGTTTTTCATGTGGAGGTATTTTGAAGTCCTTTACTTCTTGAATAGCTATCACCTTCGACTCCTATGAGTTTGGCAAAGATCTAAGAATCTTTCTCGCAATTTATTCATTAGTATAACATTTACCTAATGAATGTAGGTTATTTTTAATCTCTATAAGTCATGAAAGCATATCTGATATAGATTCAAAAAAATTATATTTCGAAAACTCAAATTGATTTTTGAGTATTGAAATTTTTAAATCTTTCACTTTGTCAACCCCTTCATAAGTATGTAATAAACAATTCCAAACTTTATAAGTAGTTTCAAAAGATGAAATCCTTTTAGAATTATTTCCATTAATAGTAAAAGCAATATATTCATGGCTTTGGTATTTATGGATTCTAACCTTTTCTCCTTTTTAATCTACTCTTTAGATGGATTAAGAAGCTCCACACCATCAATTATCTTGGTAGATGGAGAGTACCCATTTTAAATCAAGTATCAAAGATCAAAATTAATACTCTTAATAAAAATTTTTTAAGCAAAATTTTCATACATTAAAATATGAGGGACAAAATAGATTGACCCTTTTGAAAATAATGAGCAATTTCAAAAGTTTTCATTGAAAAAATTAATTAAAAAGTTGAGGTTATTAAACTAAAAACATGAGTGCCGCACTCTAATACCAATTGAAGGTTCAAATAGGTAACCTAAGAGTAGGGAAATGGGGAGGGAGAAGACTAGGTTTTATAAGAATTCTCAACTTTTTGATGAATTAAAAACCAATTCAATTCACAACTCAAAATAATATAAGTTCATAATCAATAATATCACAAGTGCTAAATGTAAAGTAAGTAAAGAAAAGAGTGCCTCACAATTTACGTGATATAACAACCAACCACGCTTACTCCATGACCCTTGCCTAATCCTTGAGAACTTGAACTCTTTATTTTAGTTGTCACTTTTTAGGTGAACCCATGCCTTTACATCAACTTATAATTCGTGAGTGTTGCTTCTTTTGGGTGAAGCCACACCCATACAACTCTTTCTTCAATTGAGTAATAGACAACTCCATTGAAACTTTATCCCTCACACACTCCTAATACCCTAGGAGTGTTTACAAGTAAAGATGATGAAAATGAAATACAATTTCACCTCACTATAAGAGTTTCTCAAGTTTTAGTACAAGACAAGAGATTTGAAAGTTAATTTTACATTTAGAGCTCTTGTAAGGCTAGAGGATGTGAGAAAGCTTGTTCTTTCTCTCAATGATGATAAAAGATATAAAAATTATAATTGAAATAAGCTCTAAGCCTTTAAATAGTCATTGGAGAGAGAATTAGCTGTTATTGGCTATTTTCTATCGTGTATGGATGTTTGGACCATAAGGTTCAATCATCCAAACAACTCCAATGGTCAAATTTAATTGGTCATTACAACTATTGTCACTAGTTCAGATGTCCAGTCCTCAGGTTTGGGTGTCTGAACTCTCAATCTTTAGGTGATTGAGGCCTACACCGAGCAACCAATCCTTCAAAGAATTGAAAACTTGAAATTGTAATTTCTGATTTTCGATCATCCAAACCAAAGGTTTGGGTGTCCAAAATTATCAGTAATGCTCAGTGAATTTCTACTATGTTCGAATATCTGAATCTAAAGTTTGGGCATCCGAAGGTTACAAAAAAGCCTTCACTGATTCTATTGCAACTTCAACTCATTTTAAAATTTACTCAAAACTTATCTTGGATAAAGACTAGGTTGGTGAATGGATTCCAAGATAAGTTAGAGTATTTACCAAAAGCACTAAACAAAGAGTTTGAAATCCAAATCTCTGACTTGATTTAAAATGAAAATAAAAGTCTAAACCCAATGAGTCACCTTCATGCCATCTTCATATTTTTCAAGTCACATTTATTGATCCGTTATCACATCTCAATCTTTCTGATTATCTTTATATCCATTTGCTCTTTGACCCTTCTAAACGGTCTTGAACTTTATTATACTCTTGGCTAAGATTCAAGTTACATAACTCAAGAAACTATTAAATATATAGTTTGGTAATCATCAAAACTACAAAGGCTAATATTTGTCTGAAACAAATCCATAATGTTGCTACTTTATATTTGTAGTATGTATATATTATTTCTCTGTAATGCTAACAAAGGTATGAAATAAATCCACAATTCTACTACTTTGTGCTTGTAGCATATATGTATTATTTCTACATAACACTAATACATGCTTTTTGTGACTAATTAAGGAGGTTTTGAGTCTAACAATCAACAACAAGCTGATGCTAGTGGTAGCTAAGCTAGTTCGGGAGGACTCCTTCCACTTTCTGAGTCACTCGGGTATATTTTTTATATTACACATTTTTGAACATATTGAAAATCCCTAGCTTATGGACACGAGTAGAGGGAGGGGGTGAGGACTTAAGTGCAGAAGTGGGGACTTGGGTATTGACAAAGATAAGGAGGTGGAGACTTGTACACAGACAAACATGGGGGGTGAAAACTTGGGCACAAACAGACATAGGAGTAGGGACTTGGACATGGGCATGAACACATATACGAATACTGGCATAAATATGGGCATGAACATGAGCACAGGGGTGAAAACTTGAAAACAAATATGAGCATAGGGGTGGGGACTTGGCTACAAGCATAGACATGGGGGTGGGGACTTGGCTACAAGCACAGATGCAAGGGTGGAAACTTAGGTATGGAGCGGGAACTTGGGCACAAACACATGCATAAGGGTGAGGACTTAGGCACGAAGGTCACAATTTAGGGCACAGGTACGGACACGAGTACAAGCACGAGGTGGTGACTTTGACATAGATATGGACACTATTTAATTATATTTATTATTATATTTTTATAATTTACTTCTATCAAGTTAGATTCTTATATTTTATTAGTTTATAGACTCATATGAATTATTTATCTAAATTACTAATTTTTTATTATATTGATTTAGACCTATATGAAAAAATCATCTATGAGTCGGTGATCATGAGCAAAATAGACATACTAATAATTTTTTATTTTCTTTGGAAGTTTTATGTTTAAAACATAATATTGTATAGCGACTTATATTTCAATATGTACTAATTGTATTTGGAGTTTTGTAAACAAGTTTCATGCGTATAATCCAAGTATTTTTAACCATATTTTATATAACTTAAAGTTTCTATCAGGATATAGGTTCCAAATAAATATTGTAAAAATAAGATTTTAATATTGTACTCACGCTAACAAAAAGTGTGATGAAAGATTTTATAAAATTATTGTGCTAACAAAAAGTATTGCCAATGTTCGACCAATGACAAAGCTAATAGTTAGCACCACCATTGTTTGAACAAAGGCTGTGCTAACTATTAGCATCACCTTTGTTCATGACTAATAGCTAAGCTACATGCAGTGCTACTATTGGTCCAAACCATTAGCAGTGCTATCATTTAGCACCGCTAGTGGTTGATTTTTCTCGGTGCGAATAAGTTCAATGCTAGAAAAGTTGTCTTTCCTAGGCAATATTTTCATAGCATATTTAGTACCACTATAAATTTTTGGGGGTATTAATTTAGCACTGTGAATATTCACGATCAAAATTAATACAATAGTTTTTTAGTATCGCAAATTAGTACTGGCAAAGATGTATCAACTCTAATCTGACTTTTAATGACATTCATTTAGGATCACTAATAGATGAATATGTTGCAATGTCATGTGAACTCTAGGCAAAACTTGTTTTGTGGGGTAGCAATATAATACAAATGTTAAGGTGTTGAATGGTGTATTAGGAAAAATTTGTTCAACCTACTCAAATGGTACTTAGATTGTAACTATTTTACTAAATTGGTACTTAGGTTGTAGTTATTTCTGATCAACATATAAGTTTTACTAAAAATACAAGAAGGTATCTTAAGGTAATAGTTAAGTTCATAACAAAAGTTAGTATTTATATTTATATCACAATACATAAAATGAAAACTAAAGTCCATCGTCACTTTGAAGAGGGATGTCTGTGAGTGGCTTGATTTTTCTCATTAGTGTAATTATATCAAATCTCACTTAGTTATTAGGAGATAGACCATCTATGATGATATTAACCATAAACATGCATTGCAACAATGGGACATTGTCGAGGTCAATCTCTTAGCTTGGCCTAATAATAGTAATAAATTCATGAATTATAGCACAAATGTGCCACATTCGATAAACCTGCATTGTATTACAAATTAGACTATGTATAGAGAGAGTCTAAAATGATGATATAAAATTTATAATGATCAAAATAAGATAACATAATGAAATATACTTGTAAAATAATTGACAAAAGAATATTTATGATTTGAGTATCCATATTGGGCTTTGTATGAGGGCAAGACAACAACTGATTTATCTATAGTTGTCATATTGGATCTGACACATCGTGCTTTTGAAAAGAGTTCTCTAAGACAATACATATAAATGTGTTAGTAACTTCATGAAAATAAGTTGAGAATACAACAATTTCAAATATAATAAATTAAAGTGCTTCCCTCATGATCGCACTGTATTTACTACTCTTTATTAAAAAGATGTGTCAATATTGTTTCTGATCAAAGTCCACAACTAACAAATGCTATTGATTGTTGCAAATTATTAGGATCATGACAATTTTGGTGCTCTTATTGAAGTCCATGTGAAATACTCCTGCAAGTTTCTTTTATGCTAACAAGTCCAAAGGTAGTCACCGTGAGTAGTCCCAAATGCACAAATGGTGTGGGTATGTAAGCATCAAAAGCAGCCTTCATATGACCATAAATGCAAAGGTAGCAATCTATGATGTCATTCATAGTGAATTTTACCAAATAAAAATTGGTGTAGACTCATCCTCATCACAAAAAAAGTTGAGGATTCTCATACATACGAGCTACAAAATTAGTTACAAAGGATAAGTTATCTTGATCAACATAAATAAATTAATATGATTACTTACTAGTTAAAGTGGAGGTTAACATATTATTACACATAGAACTAGAATAACCTGAGCATTTATAAGGTAAAATGATTATTTATAAATTGAAATGGATGTTAAAATGTTATTATGCATAGAACTAGAATAACATGAATAGTTGCCACATGAAATGATCATTTGCAAGCTAAAATGATCAAAACCATATAATAATTTGAATTTTTCAAGCTAGAATCACTAACTTACTCACTGAAGAAAAGTTGGATTGATTCTAATTTTTTATCATCCAATAAATCTAGCCTATCTGGAGTGGCCGCTTCATGGAACCAACTTGAGCATGTGTATCTGATCAATAACTTTATATAGCTTTTCCAACTTGCTCATTTCAATGCCCTCACTAGTTTATTTTGAGGGCTCTTTGGTGGATAATCTACAACACATTTACTATTGTCTTCAATTAATGGTTGTTCCTCAGTTCTTAGCCAACTTTCTTCGTATCCATGTTGGTTGGACATTTTCATGTTCTAGGAGGGCCTCTTGAATTTATACCTTCTGTTTAGTTTCTTTCTCCACCAACTCATCCTCTATGACTTTACGCTGTGATTTTGTTCTCTTTCCTCTCCTTCCCTTCACTTTCTTAGTTGAGACATCGCAACATACATATCTAATAGAACAACATATGTTTTATGCTGACACTCACTTCTGACTAAAGTGTTAAACTCTCCCAAACCTACATGAGAATATTAAAAGTCTAAAAAGTGAAAAAAAATCACACATTAATTTTAAAAATAAGAACAAATACCTTAATATAACTAGAACTATAATAACATATCCATATATCAAATAATGTGATCATTTACAAGATAATATAATTAGAGTATATCATTTGTGCAATTATCTTTCATTCTGGTTTCTTGTGAAGAGGGGATAGGTTGTATCTTCTCTTCAGTCTCTATAAGCATGGGTCTATACAACATCTCAAAGGTTCACAATATATAGCAAATATGAAATTTAAATATCAAATGTAATGCAACTCAAATAAAGGAGGCATACCCTACTCCATGGGTGTTGATAGCTCAATAGTTCTTGTGTCCAAATTCTCATATTCCAAGGATTCCCCTATCTAGTGTAGATCAAATGGCTCAAATTCATGGTTCATGATTGGCTTCCCAACAAATTTTGCCAACTTGTATTGCAACGCACTCAATCATTCATTTATCTTATCTAACCGAGAATTATTTTTTATAAGCATACTCAGTTTGTTTTCTTTGTGCTCTCAAAGTTCTCCATGATCTTTTGCAAATATTTTTTATACCACTTAAAGTCCTTTCGTTGTCCCCTAGGGTTCCTGGGCCAACACTAGGAATACTATGACTTCAAGAGGATCTACCAAGAGGGTGATGGCAAATCAGCCACTAATGTCCCCATTGATAACACCCCTATTTAACAACAATGATGCATAGCTAGGTCGAAAGCTACTTCTATAGAGGTGCCTCCTGGTAGATGTTTCACCTTCTTCATTTGGCTAAAACTCTTCGACCTAGACTATGAAATCAATACATTTCTAACTTATCCATATAGGAAAAGGATTACAATATAATGATCGGTACTAAAGTATAATAAACACTTCCAAGATAATTTGATCACTACTGAAGTATAATAAATACTTCAAGGCATTTTGAACATTACTAAAGTATAACAAACACAAATGGCATAGTGATTAAAACCTATGCAATATACCCAATAACAATGCATTATAAGTAAAATTAACCTAGTATGATTAGTAATATACGAAACTATTCATTTTTCTCATTTAATGTTGACCATAACGTAAAGAACAATGTCATCTTGTTGTGGACAAACATATCTAAAATTTCAAATTTCACATCAAAATGCTTGATCAGCTCTCAAACTTTTGATAGTTATCTCGACATTTGTAAGCCATTAAGCACCTTGAGCTCCATAAGCAAGGACATATGGGTAGACATTGAAATGATTCCTTCTATATCTTTGAAGTCATCTCCTCAACTATATAGGAAGTAAATGGGTGCATCCTCCAATACAATCCACTTTCACCTCTTCCCCAATATTCCTCGTTCGGAGCCTATTCATAGCATTTGGTACCCCATCCATTAACCAAGCATGTACCACTCAAGCTCAAGCATAATTTTTTTATAGTAAAGATGTCTTCTACATATTGGAACACTCAGGTTAATCCATTCATGCTTGTGTTCAAGAAAAGCATGAAACTCAAGATGTAAACCAACAACGTAGGCACAATCTTCCTCATCAGGTCATGTTATTCTCCACATTATCTTCAAGCAACTTCAACATATTATCCCTATACTTATCAATGTCTCTAAACATCCTCCAATTCTCAAACAGTGTCTTCTCAAGCTGCTAACACTAAATTTCACTTTTCATCCTTCTAGTTGAAGTCCCAACAACAAGTACACATCTTCCGATCTAACTTAACAAAATTATCTCCAAGTCCAAATCCATCGTGCTCTTTGTAATACCTGAGATGTAGCTTGTAAAGCAATGGCTTGTCATTATCCATGTATGAGACATCAAGTAACTTGTTGAACATTGTCACCTTTAATAATATCTTGTGAGTTCTCACCATCTTCTTCTTCAAAAAATCCACACCACAATATTCATATTCACAAAATAGCACTTTTGAGAGGTCAAGGTATTTCCTTTTATCATTGTGACTATAAGGCAGATTATATACACATTAGTATAGAAATTAGAAAACCAATGATGACATAAGCATATAATCATTTATCAACCAATATGCATCTTAATAAAAAAATACTTTATTATGCAAACAAATTATCTAAAATATTCTAAATTTACCTAATCTGCATAATTATAAGGGTAGAAAACTATTTAAATAATAATCTCTTACACCACACAATACATGAAGATTATATAAATAATAATATTTTAAGTTCTAGTTGAAATATTTCAATTTTATCAGCACCCGCAATATTTCAAAAAAAAAGTTGGTTTCAAACTTAAAATATATTTTATTTAATTTTATATATTATTTTCATTTCATTAGGTCAAGATAGAGTAGATGGTTAAGTTTTATAGTATTATTAATGTTGAATCGAGTTGAACATTAGGTTTTATAATTTATTATTATATATATTTTAGGTAATTTTTTACACAAAAAATTGTATATTTAATAATTTTAAAGTATACATATTAAAATTATTTGTATTTTTATAAAATTTATTAAATTTTTAAATCTAAAGTCAAAGTATAGTAAAAGAAAACTAAAAGATAATGTGGCTGAAATTGAAACGAAATTTTGTTTGTATTAGATTTGGTAGGTGGTAAAATTAATCTCAAAATCAAAACTTAAAACTTTGATAAATGTCAATCGAACATTACAATTATAGAATGAATAAAATTATACATAAATAAATATAAATCTTCCACTATAAATAAAAGTGAAATATAATATCTAAAATATCAATAATTAATCCGTATTCACCCTCAAAAATCCATTCTGATGTGAATTTGTCCAATCCCTAAACTCAAACATGCATCATAATCTAATTGAGATATTCACAATGTTTTTCATTGAATTAACGAAACTCCCAACAAATTAAATAAAAAAAAACCTTAAAAAATAATTCTAGTTTTTTTTTCTAATTTGGAAAAGTCATTGGATGGAGGGACTAAGACCGTATCAAACATAACAGTTGCAACCACGAGAGAAAGGATAAAGTGTCCACAAAAGTAAAAAGAAGGAAGGACTTGGGGCGGTAATGCGATAAACAACATGCTTTTATGGGACAAAATCGCGAGCAAGAGGACAAACAACATGTTTTTACAGAAGAAGAAAAAAAGACATTTTGCTCAAAATCACCACTAGTTATAAAAACAAAAAAGCAAAACTATTATTTTTGTTCCTCTTCAAACGATACCTGTGACGATAAGGGGGTTTTTCAAATTATATCTTGTAAAAGGGGATAAACAAAATTTACAAAATTAGAGAAGATTTCCAAAAAGTCCAAAAATCCACAAGGGTTATTCGCTTTTTTTTCTAAAAAAGGTAGTCTGTCCACTTCATGCTCTTTTGAGCAAAAAATGAAAAGAGAAAAAGATCTAAAGAAAGAATAACCCATGCTAATATATACTTTTACTTATTTTTTGCATGTATCCTTGCAATATATTGTTTTTCAACTAAAAATTTTATGTATCAAGAAAGATTTTGAGTTTTGATTTCGAAACCGATTTCAACAACCGTCACAACCAATACGTTTTAATTATTTCAATCCATTTCAGCTTTGATTAAATCATTTTTAAAATTTTCTTTGACTAAATGTGATTTAAAATTTTAAAATTAAAAAAAATTAAAAAAATAAGAAAAAATGCATATACATATATATTTTTTAAAAATATTAAATAAATTTTTTTAATATATATATATATATATATATAGAAAGAGAGAGAGTATGTAGAATTCGATTCCCGATCACTTTTGACCCAAGCCAAGAGCTAAACATGTCTTGCGACATTAATATAATTATAATTTAAAAAACTAAACTGCAAGAACTAATCAAAATATTTCAGCTAATTTTTAAAAACCTCCTAAAATTATGAGGGCATTCTTTGCAATGCCAAATGGGTCATTTTATTAAATTTAATCGTTTAGAACGTCACATAAGGCTGAAAAAAGAGTCCACAAATTCAACATTTGGTTGTGAAAACGTTATATATGTTATTTCTTTATCCTCAGAATTTATACATATATCACACAGGAATAACAGATTTAATCTAAAAAGCAGAGGTCAATCACCTCATCAAGGATCAAAACATAACCCAATAATTCAAGGAAAATATACTTAAATTTCTTTCTGCTGTCAATAGTACAAGAACAAAGATCTAAATTGCCAAAGCAACGCGTTTCCAAAAATCAAAACCAGGGAAGTTTTATATTGTTGCGAGATAATATTATTGATGTCTAAGTAGAGAATGTATTACTTGGTCAAACGCTGGATTTCCACTGTCTAGGCATCCAACGCCACTCCAGTCATCAGTTCCTTGGCAGCTTCGTTTTGATTTTTTTCAGCATCAGTATCAACATTGTCAGATTCATTGATTTCAGAAGCCAGGGGCCTCTGGTAATCCACCTTGAAATCATAATCGGCATCCATATCATTTAGGGCTTCCAACTTCTCTGCCTTTCGCCGTTTCTTTTCCGCTCTTCTCTTGCGAGGATCCAGAATGCCTTCAGCAGTATATAGCTTGTCGTTCTGGTGAGAGGAATATGGTTTTGTTTCTGGAAGATCTTTCACATCACATGTTATAGGCTCTACCTCATTTTGAGTTAACTCCTTGCGCTCCACACCACCCTGAAAAGTTAAATTCACTAGATAAATACAACATATTTGACATGTACTTGTGATTTGTCGCAGAAGATCTACAATGAAAACCGAAAGTTTTAAGATGAGCATATTTAAATTTGCCATCATCATGAATGCACACTTTGGGTACACACTAAGGCAGAACAAGCATACCTATCTTATAGATCAAGATCATAACTTCTACCGAACATCTCAGAACATTTCTTTTTATTATTTTTAACATGTTTGGGGCTTATTAAAGTTCATTTTGCACCTTGAGAGAATGCTCCTTTAGGGTCAGTCAGTCAGAGCCTAGATCGATTGTGGGGTCATAACCTGCAGAGATTTTGCATCTCCATTGAATGATTACAGATGTGGGACACAATACCTTATTTGTTAGGGATAGCAATACATCTACTACAGTATCCTTATCCTAAGATTTAGGGGTTACGGTATCCCAAGATTTTGGGGTTACAGTATTCTAAACTATCCGTGAAAGTTCCTTGCCAAGGATAGGCAGCAAACCAAGTAGGGCCCAAAAGTAATGCCATAAACAATCCGTTGAGTATAGCATTGTTTTTTCTTTTGTTTGCCACTGGTATATTGTTGCTTGTGGCCGAGCATCAACCCCAGGACTCCTAAAGTTAGGTCAGATATTTTGCAAAGATTTCTTAATTATTGGTAAGATATATCTGTACTTAACCAACAATTATTTAGAAAAAATAGCATGAAAAGATAACATCACAGAAATCCTAGAACAGTCACTGATAGTAAGCATAAAGCTGAAAAATAACACAACATAATCAGACAGAACACAATAAACTGAAAAGATGTAGGGAATAGAAAAACAAACCTCATCAATCATTTGCTCATCAAAATTTAGAGGGGAAGACGGAGGAACTTCAACATGATTAAATTCGTCCATAGAAGGAAGGCTACCAATTAATGAAGATTCAGTCTTGTAAACATCATCTACATTAAATTCCTTCCCGAACTCAGAAACAATAACTGCTTCTGTACTTTCACCTTGATTTCTTGCTGGCGGCAGGGTGTAATATGGAATTTTACCTACAAACAATAGAAGAAATCAGTCATAAAAGATTAACAATCTGACTGCATACACAAGAAATATATAAATAAGTTTACCCTTATTCCAGTCATGAAGCACTATCCTTGCTGCTGCTTCAGTGTCTAATATACCACCCTTTTTATACTTTCCCCGTAAGTTAGCCAGTTTTTGAAGGAAATCATCAACAGAGCTAAAATGTGGAAGCTTATACGCAGACATCAATCTTTCAAATGGGCAGAGGTCGAAAATCTTCTCAACAGTACAGGTTAAACAAGACAACCAAATAAAGCAAGAATATTTACTTGCTATCACTGACTTAGAATTTCAGATAATTTGCCATATAAACAATTAACTTTACATAGTCCGAATCAGCCAATTGAACATTGAGGCAGCAAGGAACATGCATCGACAAGCACAACCACCTCATGATGGAGAAAATCATTTGTATAATAAACTAATGCTATAGATAGTGCTGTATCTATCAACTTATGGCAGTCCTGATCAGTGGCGTTAATTTAAATGGATTGGGAAGTTGATAGCAAGATACAACATTTGAAGCAAATTTATGCAAATAACCATTGCTAACTGTTGTGATAAAATTTACCTGGGCCTATGGGATCTTCTAACTTCTCAATTCGTTTGCAATTACGAAGAGCAATAGATGCACCATCATCATCGGTTGATTTGAGCAATACAACTCCAGGGCAGTCCAAAAGTTTCACATTCTTATTTAAGTGAATTTCTTGCATTGACCTGGTCAGCCCAGGAGTAGCACCAACGTTCACCACATGAGACCTTTTCAAGCTGTTAATCAGACTACTCTTACCAACATTTGGAAGCCCAACTACACCAACAGTAATTGATACTTTGATCTGCATAGAATACCTATAATTAGTTATAATCACTAGAAAAGAGTAGATTTACAAAAACAGATGGGAGGAGAAAAAAATATACATATGTTTTATAACAAGCTAAAAGTTGTGAAACAGGGCATTTGGAGACAAGGATGTATTATCAAATGGTGCCCCACATCAGAAAGAGAAGAAATTCTTATAACGAGCAGCAACACAGATTTCAGACAAATATACATGAGGTATAATGGGAGAAACAAATTCGAAAAACTTGGGAACCACTAAGTTACAGCTCGTGTGAATGCAAATTGATTTCCTTACAATATGAAATGCATCTCATTAATGATATGCACATCATCTGACAATTATTGAAATTCACAAACAAAGAGTTCTGCTCTTACCTCATGGTTTCTGGAATAATTTTTTAACAGTTGTATCAAAGTTTCAGCCCCAAGGCAATCACTTGTTTGGAGAGTATTACTCAATTTGGCAGCCTTTGATGAAGATTTCCACCCTAAATTTGATCTCTGCTGTTGGGTGCTACATTTAAAGGCAACTGCTGGTAACTCTTCACGAAGATACGTCAGCCATTTCTCTACAGCCTCTCGAGGAACAAGGTCTGTGATATACAAAAGAAATAACAGGTCATAATAAATGAAACAATAAAAACCAAATGTCAGTGTTGATCTAAAAACTTGCAAGAAACAATATTTAAAAAAAGAGAAAAACATAAATAACATTTAAAATGTCAGAGTGGATCTAGAAACTTGCAAGAAACAATATTTAAAAAGGAAAAAAAATAACTCTTAATAATAAAAGCAAAGCTGCAGACACACTCAACACTCGTGTTCATGAAAATGAAACCAGAATTCTAATATGCAGATCTCTTAAATTGAAAGAAATGACATGAGAGTAATACCTATCTTATTCAAGAGCAGTACAAGGCGCTTATTTGGATCTGTCTTCATTACCATCTTCTCTATATCAATACAACGGGTACCAAGAGGATCTCGTGCATCAAGAACCTCTAAAATGACATCTGATGCTTCAATGACTTTCACCAATTCTTTGTAGAAAGCCCTCTCAGAGTGATCTGAAATTTGAGATGTAGTTGAAAGAAATTCTATCTAAAAGTTGACCATTCAGTTAAGGATGATTATAAAAGAAATACGAGAAAAGCTATGACGCTAACTGCTTCTAAATACCATCACTTTTCTGTGCTGCTGAAATATCCCCATCTGTACTTCTATTTGAAAACTCCTGATCTTTGGCAGAAGCAATGGAGGCCAACTTTTCAAGGTCATCATTCTCAATTAAGCCTAACTTTCTCTTCTTAGCCTGCAGAACAAGTGTAGTCAATCCATAAACAGACAAGAAGATGTTAGATAAAACAAAACTGAGCCACACAGTTATATACATCAAGAAACCCATTGGATCAAGATAACTAATGGACATTTCTCATATTTCACTGCAGTATGGTACGTTCATGTCTTTACAGATAAAACAAAACTGAGTCACACAGTTATATACATCAGGAAACCCATTGGATCAATATAACTAACGGACATTTTCGTATTTCACTGCAGTATAGTACGTTCATGTCTTTACAGCCTCCAAAACAACCATATGCCATGAAGCAAAGGGTGCAACTCTCATGATATATACTATTTAGGACTATGACATGAAAAATATTCTTCACTGCCCCAGACAAACTCATGATCATTCAATGTTATTATAGGTCTAATCCCTAGTATCGGTGTGTGCTGAGTTGCAATACCAACTGCAATAAATAAACTACAGGCACTACCAAATTCCAGGAAAACAAATTAACTTGAATATATACACAAATAAACATGAAAAGTATACAAAAGAAATGTACCCTTTCCTTCTTAGCAGCCTTCTTCTGCTCCAGCTCCTCCAATGCACGAGCTCTGCGAGCCTCAAGCGCCTTGAGCTCCTGCTCCTTGAAGGGCCAGTCATTTGGGATGCCAGGATCCTTCTCAACCTTGCACTTCCGGTTCACCCCGAGCTTCTTCGCTTCCTTTGCTTTCTTCCGATGGTGCTCCTTCACCGTATGATCTTGTACTTCTTCCTCAGCGGAACCCTCTTACTCTTACTCTCTAAATATTACCAAAAAATTCAGTAAACCACCATTCTCCACAGTCGGCTATAATCGAAAGATCTTTCAAACAAAAAAAAAAACTTACTTTTGCTCTTCTTCACCATCTTCGATTCCTTGAACCCTAAACCTGAAACAGGAAAAGATAATTTGTCCCGCTAGTTTATTCACCAACAAGGACCTCTTCGCTCGAAAATCGCACTATAGAGTATGGATCGATAAAAAACCCAACTTTGAAACTAAAATTGCTCACTCTCGCGAAGTCAGTCAAAATACACTAGAAATTAACGCGAATAGAATGGAAAAAAACAAGGAACCATTCGAGTTTTGGCCAGAAAATTGAAGAAAACACACAAAAAAAAAACAGAGCAGGATTTGAAGATTGACTCACCGACAAACGAACCCCCAAAGAACTGGACACCGAAGTCGCGATGAAAATCGAGAAAATGCGAACATCTTTGTAAATTAATATTTTTTTATTAAAATTAAGATTTTAATAATTTAAAATTTAAAAAATTATTTAATTTTTTATAATAATTTAATTTAATAATATTATAAATTAATAAATATTAATTATTTAAGAAAAAAATAATTCTGAAACGAGCTAATCTTGATCCTGATCCCAAAACAAATGAAACCCTAAGAATGAAGACCCATTTATTTTAGGATCAGGATCAACTTAATTATTTTTTTCTTGTAAAATTAATATTTATTATTTTATATTATTATTAAATTAAATTATTATAAAAAATTAAGTAGTTTTTTGAACTTTAAATTATTGAAGCCTTAATTTTGATAAAAAGATATTAGTTTACAAAAGTGATTCACTAGTCTTGATCTTCTTACCATTAACCCCCAATCAAACAAGAGCAAGATTTCGCGATTTTGCTGGCTATTTTTCCTGGGGTTCTGAGCGCGCCGAGGGAAGAGGAAAAAAGCCCTAGGACCCATTTGGAACGGGGTCAAGGTCAAGGTCAAAGGAAGAGTTAAAGTGTAAAACGATAATACGGTCAAATAAATCTTATTTGGCTACTGATCTAGCTAGCAGATGGTTTAAATTTTTTGTGGACAAAATGCCCTCCGACTTCACCCAACTCCCCAGTGAGTATAAACCACCCCCAGCCACCGGCCAAGCACCGCCGCCGCTCCCGCAAGATCACCGTCGTCGTCATCGCACTGATCCGAAGGCCCTAACCCTCATCTTCTCCCCCAGAATCGATGGTCATCCGTTGGAGATCAACAGCGTCAAAATCTCCACCGGCACTCCGGGCCTCGTGGTCCTCCACCGAACCATGTCAGTGGAGCGGACAAGGATCGAGACCGTCTTTGCCAGCACCGATCGCGTCCGAGCCACCGAAGGCACCCAATTCGAGGTATTCTCGGGGTCGAATCGACTCCTGAAGGGCGTTTTCCGGCGATCCAGCGACGGGGGGTGAGGCTTCGAGTGCAGGACGCCGGCGTCGACTGCGGTGAAGGATATGTGTGTGCTGGAAGAGGATGGGGCGGTGATGGCGGAGACGACAGCGAGGAAGGCGAGGAGAAGATGAACAGTTGGCGAGATCAGAGGAGATCCCGGAGGAGATGGACGGCTGTGATTGCGAGGATGATGGAGAGCGGGAGGTGGTGGGGATGAATGGTGGGGAGGATGGGGAGGGGGTGATGGACGGCGGATATTTGGAGATGGAGATGGAGGGGATGAACCTAATCACGGGTTAATCATTCATAGATAGATCATATTCATCTTTCAAACATAACATTACAACACGTAATATAACATTACAACACATAACATTGTATAAGAAAATAGCGAAAAACACAATATACATTATTGCCATATATATAAAATAATTTTGGAAGGCACCGGAAACAGCGAGTACTGTCTGCAAAATTCTGGATTCAAAATAAAGCATCAGCGAATACTTCTTGGGCTACACGTGCGACTGCTTCGCGGTGTAAAAATACAACATTATTCTCTGCAAGTAAATAAAAGGTGGGAAAATTATTAACATGATTTTAGAAAATTATGTAAATTATACTTACAATTGATAAGGAATACAAAAATTATTATTTTAGTTGATATCAGAAAGTTAATTACGATATTTTATATCGAAAAAAGTAAACTATCACTTACGTATCCCACAGAGCTGCAGTTATTTGGTTCCGAAGTATTTTCCCATATCACACTTCACGTTGCGATATACATATGTTGGGTTCAGATGTTTCATTGTGTGCTCTCCTATATTCTCCAGTGCTATCATCAACCCCTTCGTTAGCCCCGCAATCGTGAAACAGCTGGTCCTCACCGTAATTCCTACGTATAAAATTATGTAGCACAGCATAAACCACCACTATAGCACATTGTGTCTCGTAAGGATATGGTTGCATTTTGCATAATATTTGAAACCGTTGCTTAAATACGCCAAATGTTCTCTCCACACAATTTCTCAAACTGGCGTGCATGTGATTAAATTTGTCCTTCGGATTTCGATATCGGACTCGACTTTGACCAAATTGTCCAATGTGGTACCGCTCATTTCGAAATGGTGTAAGAAATTTGCTAGTATTGGCATACCCGGCATCCACCAGATAGTATTTATCTAAAATAAAGTATGATTATTATTACGAACATTATCATTAGTGTTTAAAGAAAAGCAAAATTATGAGTTTTACCTTCGGGGACGAAGAAATCACCTTGGCTTAAATATTCTCATAAGACTCATGCATCTACCGCAGATCTCTCCCAACCACTACAAACGAACAAAAATTCCATATCAAAAGAGACAACTACCATAACATTTTGCGTAAGCAACCCATGCCGGTCTCGAAATGGAAGTTGCATTTCTCGACTCACAATCACCGGTATATGTGTGTCATCTATAGCGCCAAGTGCATCCTACAAAGAAACACATAATATGTTAGAATATATGTTGGCATTACTTAGAGAATATTGTAGAAACTTATCTCATCTTGAAAAAAGAATATGCTCCTCCTCGATTAAGAATTGCAGAATGAACTGGAGTATCATGAGACGGCAATTGTATGTAATCATTTTTTAGAGACATAACATCTTCCAAGACTTTATTGAAGTATCTGCTTATAGTCTCTGTAGAGTGTTGGAATGCCAGCTGCAAGTCTCTGTTAGATGCTTCACAAACAATGGAGTAAAGAAAAATTCCTACTTGTAATTCAGCTGATACATGGGTTGTAGGCACGATACTTTCCCGCTCAACAAGCATTCTAATGAGCTATAGAAACACTTGCGGTACAACTCTAAAAGTCCGAAAAAAATATTCTTCATTACCTAGTAAGTCATACATAAACTTCATCCCAGTAAACGCTCGATTATTCAGTGGATGGGATGGTCTTCTCGCTGAGATTGAGGATGGATCCTTCAAAATAAGGGGAAATGTGATCTTCGATGAGAAACTTTACTTCTTCCTCTATATCATCAAGAATGTCATCGTAATTAGACATCTTGATGCTACAAAGAAGAATGAACTTGTGTTATAACATCGGCAATAAGGTCGCTCTATAAATAAAAATCGACGTGAGTCGTCAAAGTGATAAATCATGTCTGATTGATATGACATGTCGTCCTGATGTTACAAAGATGAACTATTGACGTCAGAGTGATAAATCATGTCTGATTGATATGACGTGTCGTCCTGATCTTACAGAGATGAACTGTTGACGTCAGAGTGATAAATCATGTCTGATTGATAGGATATGTCGTCCAGCTATTACAGAGATGAACTGTTGACGTCAAAGTGATAAATCATATCTGATTGATATGACGGGTCGTCTTGATATTACAGAGATGAACTATTGACGTCATAGTGATAAATCATGTCATCTTGATAGGACATGTCATCTTGATGTTAGGAAGATGAACAATTGACGTCAGAGTGATGCGTCCTGTCTGATTGATATGACGTGTCGTCTTGATGTTACAGAGATGAACTGTTGACGTCAGAGTGATAAATCATGTCTGATTGATAGGACATGTCGTCCTGATGTTACAGAGATGAACTATTGACGTCAGAGTGATAAATCATATTTGATTGATATGACGGGTCGTCTTGATGTTACAAAGATGAACTGTTGACGTCAAAGTGATAAATCATTTCTGATTGATAGGACATATTATCTTGATGTTAGGAAGATAAACAGTTGACGTTAGAGTGATACGTCCTGTCTGATTGATATGACATGTCATCTTGATGTTACAGAGATGAACTGTTGACATCAGAGTGATACCTACCTCCCATGCCATTTCGGACTTAGTGCCAGCTCAACCTAAACTTTGTCTGCAAGCGAGAAGGAACACCCTCCAATTTTGGTCACCTTTCCGGCTTTGAAAATTTTAAATTTTTTTAGACGTACGATGCGAGTCCCTCCTAGTCAATGTCCGCCACAAGAATTAAATGGAGATAAGTTGAGATTATAAAGAAGAAATTTTTTGGCAAATATACCCCCTGTAAGATTGCTTAACTGTGAAAACATTCCACTAAATTTTGTCATTGCATGTATCCCCTTCCAAAACAAAAAAATAATTAATCATGAGCTGACCATGAACATCGAAAACATATTCACAATCCCATTTGTTTTTTGGTAGAGCACGTACCAACCTCAATTAATACAACCTAAGCATCAACTAGCATAAATTATGTTATTTAAATTGTACAGCATGTGATATACCACACAAACCCATGTGATATCAGCATGTGATATAGTACAAAAACCCATGTTTCACAGTCACAAATCAGACAAGCACAATTTCACCTCAATTACAACTAATCACAAAAGCACACCCTCACAAATTTGGAAGCACACAGCTCCTTCACCTGGATCATGGACTCCATGGAATTTGATCCTGAAACTGGCCGCGACAATGCATACTTCCTATGGAGGGTCATGCTTCTGTTAAGACCTTCCTTTCCTTCTTGTCCTTCCCTTGATTAGCACTAGCTTTGCTTGCCTTTGCTGCTACATTCCCTTTCTTTCTCCCGTCTTCCATCTTCACCCGTTGTTTCTTCCTCTTCACCTATAAACAATTAAAAACTTAGAAACGAAACTTATACAAGGCAGAAACGGATAATGCAGTTCAAACTAAAAGCTCATTTGAAGAAAATTGCAATTAGGAACAGAATTTCACTGGAGTTCAGCTTCTTTCGTCTGTTCCTTTGACTTTGTATCAGTGTCTCCATGAGAAGTATCAGCATCTCACAATTAAGTAAGAAAAACATATGAAATAGCTCAGAAATTAGTAGCAACAGCGTGTTCAGAGTACCGGCAAGGAGCTTGCCCCATGACCTACTCGTACATTATCCCATCATCTGATAGCCTATTGGGAGTTATCCGAGATTTGAGGGAACGACATACAGGATTTACGTAACTGTACCTTACTCTGGTTTATATCATATTCTTCTATTCGCCTCTCAGCCCATAATTTCAGTCCAAACGGGTCCTCCTCTAGCAGAAAATATTCCTGATGCAGTGGTACTTTCAGACATTCAACACATTTAAACCTATCTCAAGTGTTAATAAAAGTAATGTTGAACAACTTGGCTAAGCACTTTTTATACGTCTCATTCTTAACACAAATTTTACTATACTTTTTGTCCATAACCTGCATCCACCTGTCCAAAGACTCCGTATAAGGAGTTTGCCCATAATTGCTCCCAGTACTTTTCAAGAACTCTCCACTACGTCTCCTGATATTTTTTCCACTGCTGCGATCAATTCCTTCAAGAGAGTGTTTCCCACGTGGCCCAGAAGTAGGGTTCTCACCAGGAAACAACCTCCGAGCGATAGGAGTGTATGGATCGTTGTCAGCCTCAGTGTTGTTTTGCATCGCTGGTGAGGCGCTCGAATCGGATCCTTCTTGTGTTGTAGGTGGCTCTACAGGTGCACTTCTCGATGATGGCATCCACCTTCCTGTCGCAATTGAGCTCTTCACCATTAGTTCTATATCAAAAAACTGAAGAAACCCAATGATCCACGCATTTTCGTATTGTGGGTTGTGCTGCCAAAAAGAAAAAAGTGTTAGACATAAAATTAGGGTTTGTATTCTGAAAGTTACAACGTAAAATGTAAAACATACCATAAAGAAATCTCTCATTACTCCCGAATCTCCTGCTGTTGGCCTATGCATGTCATAATCCCACGTCCATCCGCTCTTGTTTTTCATAAACTGAAATTCATTATACCTTTCTTTCAGTCTCTTTCATTTGTACGTTAATTGCTCTGCATCTCGTACCATGACAGATAATTCATTTAATTTTTACACAACTTTATTCCAAGATTGCTTTCTGAAATTACCACTATTGTTTCTTCCATCAACGTGTTTCTCCAGTAGCAACCGAACAAGTAAAGTGTCCTCATCAGTGGTCCAATTTGGGGCACATCTAGTCTTCTTAGAAGATTGTCCAGCTTACCGAGCTGATTTTCTCTTTCCTTGTGTTCGAGGACTTCGCCGAACTGGTGGATTGCGAGCATCCATTCCTGTAGTAAAATCAGAACAAGTAAATAATTCAACCCAAGTAAATATGCGGAGTATGATTTTTGACATTATTCCAAAATAGTCAGAAAAATGCAACTTTAACCTTGTCCTTTATATTCATCACAATAACAGCATCAAGATATATATTGGTTGGGCAAGAAAGAAACCATCTTCTGTATACCTTGCCACTGGTAGGTCATATGTTTAGGAACATAATACTAAAAATTATTATAGTTAGGAAATATGAACCACCAAGTCGGATGCAGCAAATGAAGGATTCATTATTTTCAATAGAATTCAAATCCTGACAAATCAAACCATTCAAGCAACCTGTGTGAATCTAAAACTACAGACCATTCATCAAACCCTACAAAACAAATTTCAACCCAAAAAATGAGCCAGAAAAGCAAAAATCCATCGCGATGTCTTTTGAGGGGAATAATACAAATCGACTATACCAAAGAAAGCAACCAAAATTCATCAGATCAACCGCGAAAAAACCCTACTGAAAACTAACTGAGAGATCATTCAGACTGAAAACCAGCAGATCGAGGCGAAATCGATAAATCAACAGAAACCGCAGAGATACACGAGGTCCGTAACCTTTGGAAGTACTACAGAGAAGTCGTCGGCGGCGAAGAAAGAGAGGAGTGCTCTGCTGCGTGGGCGGCAGCGTCTGCTACGTTGTCGACGAAGAAGGAGGAGAGGAGTGCTTTGCTGCGTGGGCGCCGACATCTGCTGCGTCGGCAGCGGCGAAGAAGGAGAGGAGTGCTTTGCTGCGTGGGCGCCGGCACCTGCTGCGTCGTCGGCAGCAAAGGAGGAGAGGAGTGCTCTACTGCATGGGCGGCGGCGTCTACTGCGTCGGCAGCGGCGAAGGAGGAGACGAGTGCTCTGCTGCATGGAAGCCGGCGCCTGCTGCGTCGTCTGCGGGGAAGGAGGAGAGGAGTGCTCTGCTGCATGGGCGGCGGCGTTTAATATTTCAAAAAAACTTATACAATATATCTAATACTTCAAATATATATATATATATATATATATATAATTATTTAGGTTTGAAAAAAAATATATAATTTATTAAAATTTTAAGAAATTATACGCGATTCATCTTTTTCAGAAATATACAATAGGAAGGGACTTGTTAATACCAAAAGAAAATGACATGTATTTAACACATAATTTACCATTATTTTGCCTTGTGTTCTCAATTCAGACCACCCAATCTAAACTCCCAAATCACTATCATCAGCTGATGTGGCATTATGCCTTTGGCAGGCCGTCAGGCATTTTTCCATTGGTGGGGTCCATTGGCTACCAACCAAATTGGTCCTCAAATTATTTTTAAAAAAATTTTAAAAAACACCACTTTTCAATTCACTTGGTGTCCTCATTTTTTTTTATAAGGGCTGTTTGTTTTGCAAGAAATTAAGCAATTAAAAACGAGTTTTTTTCAATATTTTAGAATTATAAAAATTTAAGATTTTGCTAAGTGATTGATTTGTGAAATTTAAAAATTTTGCGTTTTTATTTTCTTTGTTGATTTGAACGATTTTGAATTTAAATTTTAATTTCTTTTGTTTGATTTTATAATGGAGTTTGGTTTATCACTAATCTAATACAAGAGATTTCTCAAAATCTTAATTCACTAGATAGTTTCGTACCACAATTTACGAAGAAAATGGGAGTTTTTCAGTGGTGATTCCAATTTAATAACCTTGAAGAAAATCAAATACAATTGAAAATTAAGTATTAGTCATATTTTTGTTGTATTTTTTTATTTATAGTAAATTTGGTGAATTCGACTGTTTGATTTTTTGGTCTAAATCGTAGTACGTATCAGATCTCATATTGTTATTTTCGTCCTGAATCTTGAATTCTTCAATATTGACTCGCAAGTTAAAAATATATGGTATTTTTGGAGCTAATAAAACTCAATACATATAAACCAAAAATCTCCGAGTCTAATATATCACCTCATTATTATCCATTACAAACCCACCGAGCTCCCATCGATTCTGGGAATAAACCTGAACCGAATATTTGACCGACTCAATTACCAACTTGGTAGAAGAATTCGATGTATCATCAATTTCAATAATAAATGAGATATGATCATCTTGAAATTTGGGTGGTAAACTTACCTCCACTTATTTTGTTATTTTGTAAAAAATAATTTATTAAATTAATTTTTTAAAATCTATCGACATTAAAATATTATCAAGTCAAGCACAGTATAAAGTTAAAAAATAAAACCAAATTGTTAATCATATAATTTTTTAATAATACCTTTATAAAAATTTATTTACCATAAGCGGTTAAATACTTTATTACTGTATTATTATGAAATATGAAATATGAAATATTACTGTATTATGAGCGCATCAATAAATCTGAATCGAAAGGTGATTCTTTGATTATTTACTTCATGAGAAAGTAAGTTAGCGATAAGTAGAGAATAATAACAGTGGAGGAGATGATGGGAGAAGGAGATGGCAAAGACCAGAGATAATCACAGGCCCGCACTGGGGATAGATGTGCAAAGCTAAAGATGAGAGGAGAGGTCTATGGGAAGCAGGAGATCGGCAACAAGTAGAGAACAATAAGGGCCTGTTTGATTTGGGGTTAAGGAACGGGTCAGCATTTTTTAGAATTTTTTTTTTTATCTTGTGAAATTAATATTTATTATTTTATATTATTATTGAATTAAATTATTATAAAAAATTAAATAGTTTTTTGAGCTTTAAATTATTGAAGTCTTAATTTTGATAAAAAGATATTAGTTTACAAAAGTGGTTCACTAGTCTTGACCTTGACCTTGACCATACCCCGTTCCAAACAGACCCTAATAGTGACGAAGGAGATGACAAGAGGAGGTGACAAAAGTCGGAGATAATTGTAGCCTATACTAGAGATGGAGTTGGTGAAATCGAAGATGAGAGAGGAGGTTAGCAGCAGGTGAAAAAGAGCAATACACAAGAGGTAGGCGGAGAACGGAGAGAAGTTATAAAGAGAGAATAAATATTCTAGGATTTATAGTTTCTCACATGATCATGTGTCTTTCAGGTGATCAAAGATTTCAATTTATGGCCAAAATGATCAAAAATCAAAATCCTTCATTTCAGGAATTCTTACTTTCCTAAGTTTTTTTTTTAAAACAAATATGGAAATTGAAGATTTTCTAATATTTTAATTTTTGGGACTTCAATTTCTTTCAAAACAAATAAAGCCTAAAATAAAACTTTAATTTTTTGATATTAACATGGCCATCAAAACTCGAACATATAACTTTTGAATACAAAATTTGAATATAACTATCAAATTAATGTTTAATGGTATTCACATATGCAAACTAAATTTTGAAATAATACATATAGCCATTAAATGGTTCCAATTTTTATTTACATCTATAGTCAGATTTTTAAATTTTTATTGAATTTTTACTATTTTATTTAACTATTTATGTTAATTTATTTTATTAAAATTTTATATTAAATAATCTTTTTAATTGAATTTTTATATGTTCTTCGCAAATTTTTTTTCATCTTACTTATTAGCCTACAAATTATTCACTGAAACAATATTGATTTTAATTTTGAAAATCAAATACTATATAACTATTATTTGGATACAATTCAAGTAAAAACACGAGTATAACATTTCAAATATTGATTTAATATATTTATTTGAGTCTTAATGGTTTTATTATTCTTAAAAAATGAGAAGTGATGTTTATTTATGTTGTTATTGTTTTATCAAAAAATAAAGATACAAATAAGAGTCTTGATGATACAGTGAATTCTTGAATTGGTTTAGTAAGGGTCTAATAAACTGGCTGATTCAAAATCAAATTTAAAAAGAATTTCTCATAAAGAGGTAACTGAATTCCAAGAGATAATAATGTCAAATCTCCTAAAAATTAAAAACATTATTTTTGATAATCATGATCTATTAATGTAAAAATAAGAGATATCTCTATCTCTTATACACAAAGTAACAGACTTTCAATCCCTGAATTGTATGATTCATTTCTCTTCTGAATTTCATTATCAATATCACTCATTGAGGAAGAATAATAATAATGGGATTCAGAAAAAAAAAATCATATAATTTAGGGACCGAGAGTTTATTACCTTGTTAAAAGAGGTAAAAATATTCTCTATTTATATATTAATGGATCATGCTTATTTGAAATAACATTATTGATTTTTAGGAGATTTGACATGATTATTTTTTAGAATTCAGTTACCTTTTTATGAGAGATTATTTCTGAATTTGGTTTCAAACCAACTTATTAGACTCTGACTAAACCAACTCAAGAGTTTATTATATCATCAGACCCCCTGACTCCAAACATTGAATCCTTATGGCTATGTGAGTAGAGTTAACTTCATATTTTTCTTGAGTCATGTTTTTTATTTGAGCAACATTGTCACCATACTATTTTTACTCTCTGGTCAAGTTCATAATCATAAAGCTCGATTTTTGTACCTCGGGTTGGCCTGAGGGCTTTGTGGCCTGCCATAGACCCAGGGCTTGGTGCCTCGATGGTATCGGATTTTTGTGCCTCGGATGAAACCAAGGTTTTTTGCTTCTTAGGTGGAATCGAGGTCTTTTGCGTCTTAGGTGGATCGAAGTCTTGCGCCTCGGGTGGAACTAAGGCCTTTTGTGCCTCGGATGAAATCAAGGTTTTTAGTGCCTCGGGTAGAACCGAGGTCTTTTTCGCTTCGGGTGAAAGCGAGGTCATTTATGCCTTGCGTGAAACTGAGGTATTTTCCACTTCGAATAAAACTGAGGTCTTTTATGCTTCAAATGGAATCAAGGTTTTTGTATTTGGCATTTGACCGAGGTCTTATATGACTCGTTTGATCTGAGGTTTTTGTGTCTGACATAGGGCTAATGTTTTATGTGTCTTGTCTAATCCGAGATCTTTGAGTCTAATATTAAGCTGAAGTCTTATGTGTCTTGTCTGATCTGAAATTTTTATGTTTGGTATTGGGCCGATATTTTATGTGTCTCATTTGATATAATGTCTTTATATCTGGCATTAAATTGAGATTTTATATATCGTCTGATTTGAGGTTTTTATGTCTGATATTGGATTAAGGTCTTGTGTATCTCGTCTAATCCGAGTTTTTTATATCTAATATTGAGCTGAGATCTTATGTGTTTCATCTGATCCGAGATTTTTGTGCTTAATATTAGATCGCGATCATATATTTCGTTTGATCCTAGGTCTTTATGTCTGATATTAAACTGAAATTTTATATATTTTTATTTGATATGATATCTTTATATCTCAAATGACACTAAGATTTTGTATGTCAGAGTCACACTACTAAAGATGATAATATGGTGAGTGGCATACAAGTCTTTGGTCTCAAAATATCCGTCATTCACCGAAATATATTTGCATTGGTTAAACAAATTAAATTATTATAATATAATCAATAAAATTAAAAATTTTAAAAAAAATAAATGCACTTGAGTTTATAACTTTATAGCTTATTGTGAGACACATTGTGCAGCCTTAGTTGTAGACAGCAGTTTTTTTTTTCTCGTCGCCTGCTGTTATAATCACATGGCACTCTCATCTTCGGCTCTTGACGGATGGTGCCTGTTTTTTTATTTTTCACAGTAACAACCTTTCTCTTTTACTAATATATATATATATATATATATATATTTCTTTTTTTGGCTGCCAAATCTCCACGCAGACAGCAATAGTTTTTGTTTTTTTGACTATTTCCCTTTTGGTTGCAGAACCCCACGTGGGTTTTTTAATCTCTCCTCTGATGGCAAGAGAGATTTTTTTGACTGATTCTCTTTTTTGGCTGGCTTCCCCACAGCTGGCGACCATGCACTTCTTCTATTTTCTTTTTTAATTTTCTTTCCTCATATTTTTCTTTTTTGCCTTCCTTTCTCTATTTCTTCCAAAGCTCCCAGCCTCTTTTTATCCTCCTTACGGAGCCCATCACTGACGCCTCTTTTTATCCTCCTAACCGAGCCTATCACTGACGGCTTAACTTGTCCATGAAGATGAAGTAGGTAGAGGTGGAAGCAACGTTGACGAGGCCACTGATGACGGCGATCACGAGGGAGGCGTTTATGCCAAAGCTGGTGGTCTTGAAGAGCAATCCTCTTGAAGATGGTGTTGAAGGAATGCTGCATCATTTTTTAGTTCTCATTGGCCGCCACAAGGTCATTGTATTCACCCTGGACGTTGTCAATATCACAGATCTTCTTAAGCTGGCTGAGGGCCTTGGCCTCGTGGCCACACTCGATGAGAGAGTTGGGGGTGTCGAAGAGGACGAAGGAGCCAATAGAAATGATGAGGGCCGGGATGATTATTATAAGTAAGAGGCGATGAATTAGTCCCATAAATATTAGATAAATAAAATTTAATATATATAATAAAAAAGATGTATATTTCATAAGTTTATGTTTTTGAGATGATTTGATATCCGATCTACTACATTATTCTGATTCGACGCTCTTTTAATTTCTCCAACAAATAATATCAAAATTTGGTTCAATATGTTTATTACAAATTTTGATATAAAGAAATTTAATGAAAAGTAAGAATTTTCTATTTGATAAGTAAGAATGTATAATTCTTACTTAACAACGGTTGAGAAACACATTGGACGATGTCAAATCTGAAAATTTCACCGTGTCTGAAAAAATAAAAAAATTAGTGTACATAGCACAATCATCCTCAGTCTCACCGATGAGGTACTTTATCCATTTTTTAATTAAACATCACCTTCAAAGTTATGAAAAAAATTGGAGAAACAATATATGAATAAGTTTATCCTAAATCGAGTTTACTTTAAGTAAAAGATTATAGGTATTATAAGAAAATGAGACATATAATTAAAGAGTATTGAAAGTTCAAAACAAAAAAAGAGAAAAAATCTCAATTTAAAGAGCAAGCCAAAGAGTAAGGTTAGTTGCTGAAAATTTTTTTGATAATAGTTATGTTAATGTTCTCTCTATTAATTCTGATTTTGATCGTTACTATGATACTTGGATTCTTGATTTTGATTGTTCTTACCACATGTTCCAATAGAGATTGGTTTGAAGACTACAAGTCTTATGATAGTGTTTTAATTTTGATGGGTAATAACAATCCATGTAAAACTGTTGATATTGGAATAATCAAAATTAAGATGTTTGATAATATTATAAGGACTCTTACTGACGTCATACATATTCTTGATTTGAGAAAGAATTTAATCTCTTTGGGTGTTTTGGATTCTATTGGTTATAAGTATTTTGTTGAAGGTGAAATTCTTAAGATTACTAAAGACTCATTGAAAAATCGTCGAAAGTGGAGCAACAATTTCTCAAATTTTTTCTGATATAACTCACTTATGACATATGCGTCTCGGTCATATGAGTGAGTAAGGTTTAATTGAGCTTAACAAAAGAAAATTACTAAAAGACCTCAACTCATACAAATTAAATTTCTGTGAGTATTATCTTTATGATAAACAGTCTAAGGTAAAGTTTAACACCAGTACTCATTATACTAAAAGCTTAATTGATTATATTCATTCTAATATGTGGTGCTCTTCTATTTCATCAAAATTCGGTGCTCATTATTTTGTTAGTTTTATTGATGATTTTTTCAGAAAAGTGTGGATTATTTTTTGTATCACAAAGTCAAAGTATTTTTTGTTTTTAAACAATGAAAAACTTCAATTGAAAAAAAGAATGACAAAAAAAATCAAATACCTCAAAAGTCATAATGACGGAGAGTACAAATTAACAAAGTTTCTCAAATTTTGTGAAGATGAAGGCATCGAACATCACTTTACCATCCCAGAAAAATCTCAACAAAATGGTTCGGCTGAAAGGATGAAAAGAACTTTGTTGGAGAAAACAGATAGTATGGTCAGTGCAACTAATTTTGACAAAAATTTTTGGATAGAAGTAGTCAATACAACATGTTTTATTGCAAATCACTTCCCTTAGATAGCCATTAATTATAAAACTCTTGAAGAGGTATGGACTAGTGAACCTACAAATTATTTTTCTTTAAAGATTTTTGGTTGCCCTACTTATATGCATGTCGTTAAGGATAAATTAGATGTACATTCCAAAAAATATATTTTTCTCGGTAATGCCAAAAATGTTAAGAGTTATCGTTTGTGGGATCCTACTATTTTAAATATAATTATTGAAAGAGATGTAGTGTTTGATAAAAATGTTATATTAAAATTGCTTAAGAAAGATTTCAATGATATAATGCAAGTGGAGGTGGAGTATGTAGTTTTTTCAGAAGAAGATATTCAAAGTGTGCCAAACTCTCAAAAAAAATCTAAGAATCAAATTAAAATTTCTAAGAAAATTCTATTTTGAAGATCATAAAAAAATATAAAGCCACCTGAAAGATATGGTTTTGAAGATATGGTAACTTTTATTTTATTTACTACAATGGTGATTCTTCTTTCTATGAAAAAGCAGTACAGGATAAGAATTCTTTTTAATGACAAGTTACTATGAATAAAGAGATGGATTCCATTCAAAAAAATCATACTTGGGACTTAGTGAAATTACTAGAAGGTAAAAAGAGCAATTGATTACAAGTGGGTATTTCGAAAGAATGAGGATTCCTCTGAGATAGATAGTGTTAAATTCAAGGTCTGCTTAGTTGCAAAAGTGTATTATAAAAGGAGGATATTGACTTTAATAAAATTTTCTCTCATGTGATTATACACATCTATTCATTTTCTACTTCCTTTAATTGCATTTCATAATCTTGAGTTAGAACAGCTTGATGTCAAAATCGCCTTTCTGCATGGAGAATTAGAAGAGCAGATGTTTATGTAATAGCCTAAAAGGTTTATCCAAAAAGGTAATAAAAATTATGTCTGCAAGTTGAACAAATCACTTTATGGTTGAAACAGTCTCCAAGGCAATGGTATAAAAGGTTTGACAGTTTTATATTGGGAGAAGATTTTATCAATTGCAAACATAATTGTTGTATCTATTTTAAAATGCATGCCAGTAATTTATTTATTATATTATTTTTTATGTTGATGATATACTTATTGCTACTCAAGATATATCTCTACTTAATGATCTGAATCTTAAAATAAAAAAAAATTTGAGATGAAAGATTAAGGTATTACAAGGAAGATTTTTGGAATGGAGATTGATCGAGATCGAAAACATAGCAAGTTATGGCTCAAACAAAGTAAGTATCTCGAGAAGATTATTTCTCGTTTTCGCATACAGAATTCAAAACTCGTTAATACTCTTTTGGTATCCCACTTCAAGCTTTCAGCTCAACTATATTCTTTTACAAATAATGAGTATGCATATACGGAGAACATCTCATTCTCAAGTGTTGTTAAAAGTCTAATGTATGCTATGGTATGCACAAGACTGCTATTGCACAAGTAATCAGCATTGTTAGTCATTACATGGCAAATCCAGAAAAAGAGCATTAGAAAGCTGCGAAGTGGTTATTGAGATATATTAAAGGTACTCTTAATATTGACTTATGTTTCAACAGAAACACAGTTCAAGAGGCTAATATTATTGGCTACGTTGATTCAGACTATGTTAGAGACCTTGATCGATAATAATTTTTCACTGGTTATTATTTCACTTTTTGTAGTGGTTATATTAGTTAAAGGTATACCTTACAGTCAACTGTGACATTATTTACAATAGAATCTGAGTATATGGTAGCTACAGAAGTAGTCAAAGAAGCTCTGGCTAAAAAGATTGATAATTGAAGTTGATTTTTCTCAATATATTCTTCCTATTTCTTGCAACAGTTAGAGTGTCATATATCTTACGAAGAACTAAATGTACTACGCCAGATTAAAGCACATAAATGCCTAATTTTATTTTATTCGGGATATTATTAAAGACGACGAGATTTCTTTATAAAAAAAATCATACTTCAAGAAATTCTACTGATATGTTGATGAAGGTGATTCTGATTGACAAGTTCAAGCTCCATTTGGATTTTGGTTAGACTTAATCAATATTCAAGGTCATTGATCTTACTTTATGAGGTAATGGTGAAGACATCTATTGAAAATTCAAATTTAAAGAAGAAGAGGATTAGAACCAAATTATTGACTTAATTATGTCTCAAATTTAAAATTTTCAAAGAGTCCTAATTAAATTAGAATTTATATTAGGAAGTAATTTAGTAAGCCTAATCCTTATTTGAATTTGCCTTCTATTAGAAAACTTGGATTAGTGAAATTCTTATTTGAGTCAATTTTCTACTTTGATTCAAACTCAGTTAGGCCATATCTATAAATAAATACCCTATTCATCTAAGGATTTCAGTACAATGAAATAGAGAGACATAGATCAAAACTCTCAAAATATCTTATGACGGCTAGACTACTTAGTCTCTTGTGAAAGTTGGTGATATTAGAGTTTCGCTTCCATCATTGTAATATCTTTTTCCTTCTCAGTAATACAATATCCTTTGGATCATCTTCACCTGCGGAGTAGGTCATAGACTAAACCACGTAAATCTCTTATGTGCTATTTTTTTCTTATTTTTTTCTTCTTTTATATTGTGAATTATGATGGACGTTGATATTTAGCGTAACAAACTGGTATCAAAGCTTCAAGTTCGAAATTTTGTAAACTTTTAAGACTGAAATTATCATGATGATATGACTAAATTGAGTTGTATGTTAGTCTCTTTTAAAAAAAATCAAAAATTGAGATAAAAATCTATTAGTATGGGTCACATGGTGAAATTGATTAAATAAAAAAGTATCGTGATGATGCGATTGAATTGAGTTGCATATTAGTCTCTCTTAAAAAATAAAAAAATAAAATAAAAACCTGTTAGTATGGGTCATACGGTAAAACTAATTGAGTAAAAGAGTTCTTGATTAAAAGTATTAAAACTAATTTAGTCAAATCACATCTGAATGAGGAGATTGTTATAATGTCAAGTGTGATGAATTAGTCCCACAACGAATATTGGATGGATAAAGTATAATATATATAGTAAAAAGATTCATATCCCATAAGCTCAAGCTTTTGGAATGATTTAGTATCTGGCCCACTATATTATTCCAATTTGACACTCTTTCGATTCTCTCAACAACCAAAAGATTAAGAGAACGTAGAGAAGACAAACAACTGTTCAAATCAAAATTGAAAATGAAAGTATAATATTATTCGTGTAAGAAGTATGACCATATTAGACGTATTACCTTGAACGTGAGAAGATAGAGTCTTCTAATATGACGACAACAATAACGGATGATACTTCTGATAATAGTGTGAATGGAGATGTTATTATAGTATCTGCAGAAATCAGCACTTCTTATGAGTGAATTTTAGACCTCGATAGTTCTTATCATATTTACTCCAAGAATAATTGGTTTATTTCTTATGAGGAGAATAAAAAGAAGGTACTATTTGGTTGGACGATAATTCAATTTCTGAGATCGTCGATGTGGGAATAGTCCAAATCCAGATGTTTAATGAAGTGATTCGTACTCTTATTGGGGTAAGGTATGTTCCCAAGATACAGAAGAATCTAATTTCACTTGGCATACTAAACTCAAAAGGTTGTAATTATTTAGCAAGAGATGAAATCATGAAGGTGACACGAGGTATTAGAATTCTGATGAAAGGAGAGAAGTGCAACAATATTTATCGAGTAGTAGGGAACAACATTATAGGTGGAGTTTTGATGGTTACAATGGTGAAAAGAAAGCATGATACTCAGAGTGATTTGATGGGAGATAGACATTTTTCTCAAGTTACTTTTATTATAATAGTAGACATAAGTCATCCAAAAGACTTCTAAAAATACAAGATTGTAGACATGAAAAGAGAATTTGAAATTGGCTCAAGCTCGCATCTTTGAGATTAGCTGAATAAGCTAGTAATCCAGGGGGAGGAGCTGGATGAGAGATGATGGTTGAAGTTTCGTAATGGTGGCACGCTTGAGTTCAAGCCAAGATGGAGATTATTAAGTTTTTGGTGTCTCGAACTCGGATTAGAGTTCAAGTTAAAGTAGGAATCCAAAATTGGATTTAGACTTATAATTGATTTTGAATACTTATTATATAATATTAGGAGTTATAATTGAAGTAAAACTCAGACTCAGTAAGGGCCTATATATATTCTAGTAATACATAGGATTTAAGTGTGTGGTGTAGTGTTGAGGTTAAACTAAAGAGAAATAGAGAAAATAGAGAGAAGAGAAAGAGAGAGTGTGTCGACTCTCATGTGTGAGTCTTTCTAATACTTCTTGATGATCTCTTGTGGTGGTTACTTGTGGTGTTCTTTTCGAGATTCTCTCTAAAGGTGGAGGTATTGTCAAGTCTTGATGAAAGAGTTTAGTTAAGTAAAAAAAAATACAATCTTTTCTTGTAAACTCTTGTAAAGCCTTTTGATAGTGGATTTCTCACTCCTCCCATAGAGAAAAAAAATCATAAAATTCAGAGAATAAAAAAAAAATCATAAAATTCAAAGAGTGAGAGCTTGTTTTTTTTTATGCAAAAGAGGTAGAGGTATTTTTTATTTATACATTAATGGATTGTTCTTATCAGGAATAATATATTTCAATTTTAAGAAATTTAGCATGATTACCTCTTAGAATTCAATTATCTTTTTACAAGGAATTTTTTCTGGATTTATTTTTAGATTGACTTATTAGATCCTGACTAAATCGACTCGAGAGTTCATTGTATCATCAAATATAATTTTGAAATATTATTTGAGGGTGGGTATTTATGAAATTTAAAAATAAAATAATTAGCAAATTTTATGGTACCTTATGGATTTTACATATTGTATAATATCCTTAACCTTTATTCATAACTATTTAAATATAAAAGAACCATACATAAAATTTAATTTTAATTTTAAAATTTTAGGTCCGTAAATCTTGCATCTATAATTTCATATCCAATTAAATTAAAAATATTAAAATTTGATTCAAGCTACATAATTCTATGTTTATTTAAATTTAAATATATGAAATTTTTTATTTAAATTTTAAAAACAAATACGAACCAAATGTTTCAAGTGTAAAACAGTTATTTATATTTCATTTGTTGTTAGATTATGTACGTGTCAAATGAAAATTTTATATTTTTCCTAGTTGATATTTGATATTGTTGATAAAATGAGAAATATTTATAGATTATAACACGGATTTTTATAGTCTTAAAAAAGAGAGATATTTATACTATACTATAAAATCAAGAGAAAAGTAAGAGTACTCATGTTTGATTATCTAAAACTGAATGTAAGTAGAAAAAATATTTTTTTTATTTCTGATTCATTTTTAAAAGTGGTTAGAACTAATTAAAAGTGGTGTACTTCTTCTATTTAGTTGGATAAAGGTATATTTTAGTAGTATAATTATTAATATGTTACATATAATTTATTAAAAATGTTCACAAATTTTTTTTTAAAAAAATTATATTGTTATTGTATATCAAATTATTAATATTATTATAATTCAAAAATATGATCAGATCTATTTTCAGAAGTTATTTTAAATCAAAAAAAAATATGAAAGTTAAATTTAATTTTGTTGATAGAGCTTGGTTCGCCACCAACTTTGGTTCAAAAGACTCTTTGAAATCTCGATATGTTAGGCCTTTTTCCTTCCAACCTGCAATAAGAAGATGTCATGAAGGAGGCTGTCAGAGTTTTTCAGCGATAGTCATTCTGACGCTTAAATTAGACCATCACTCAATAATAGAAGTGAACATCATAAATTAGATATTAATTCTTACCTATCTAGGGACTGTGCTATTTATAGGGTGTGAAACGGTTTGATGTATTTGAATCCCATTCTGGTTATAATCTTGTCAAATTCTACTTAATGGATAGTTACGAATCCCGGATCATTCTGGATTGACTTTTAAAAATAAATATGGATTACATCCCTTGATTATTTGATCTTTATTAGCTCGATGGAGAGCTTCCCACAGTTTGGTATAAAGAGCTTCTCACAGCTCAGTGTAGAGAGCTTCCCATAGCTCAGTAGAAAGCTTCCCATAACTTGGTAGAAGGCTTTCCATAGCTCAGTATAGAAAGCTTCTCACAACTTGGTTGAGAGCTTTCCACAACACGATGTAGAGAGCTTTCCACAGTTCAGTAGAGAACTTCTCACTGTTCAGTGTAGAGAGTTTTTTACAACTTGTGGAAAGCTTCTCACAGCTCAATGGAAAGCTTTCCATAGTTCAGTGTGGAGAGCTTCCCATGGCTCAGTGGAGAGAGATTCTCAAAACTCGATGGAGAGTTTCTCACAGCTCAGTGTAGAGAGCTTCTCACAACTCGGTATAAAGAGCTTTCCATAGCTCAGTGTAGAAAGTTTCTCACAGTTGGGTGGAGAGCTTCCCATAGCTCGTGTAGAGAGCTTCTCACAGTTCGGTAGAGAGTTTCCTACAACTCGGTGTAGAGAGATTCTCACAACTCAATGGAGAGCTTCTCATAATTCAATGTAGAGAGCTTCTCATAGCTCAATGTAGAAAGCTTGCCATAGCTTGGTAGAGAGTTTCTCACAACTCGGTGGAGAGCTTCACAAAGCTCAATTTAGAGAGCTTCCCATAGCTCGGTGGAGAGCTTCTCATAGCTTAGTGTCAAGACAAATTTTGGCTTTTATTAATCCTTTACCTTGCTCTTATGTCAATGAACTAAGGTCGCCAAACCAACGTTACCGAATGTACCAAGGTCATTGAGCCATGACTTGCATATATGCCCAAAGATGGATTTATTTTTGGGCTTTCAACTAACCCCATCAATGGCTCAGCTCAAAAGGTAATTTTAAATTTTTGACTCGAGAAATTTAACTCGGTGTATCATTAAATTTATTTTTTATTTTAAAGTGGTTGAAATTGAATAGACTTAAGAACCATTTTATTGTCCAAAAAAGGATGATCCACTTTTAAAAATGGTGGAAAGTGATATCCATTTTTGTGGTTTAGTTGGATGAAAATATATTTTAAAATGTAATTATTAATATATAAAATATTATTTATTTAATTTTATACAACAAATTTTTTTAAAAATATATTATTATTGTATGTGAAGTTATTAATATTATTATAATTTAAAATATCATTAGGTCTATTTTGAGAATCATTTTGGATCAAAAAACATAAAAATAAATTTTAGTTTATATTTTTACTTATGGACCAAAAATTATTGGGAGTGAATTAACTTTCGAAAAATCACTTTTGAGCAACTAAATACAAAAGATAGGCAAAAGTGATTTCATCTCTAATCACTTACTCCCATTTTTTACTAACCAATCAGTCCCTTACGAAAAATTACTTCTAAACAATTAAATATTAAAAGTGGATGAATATAATTTCATTTTTAATCACTTCTCTTTATTTTTTTAACGAAACAAATCTTAAAAATATGATTATATATTAATTAGGTGGTTATTAGATTATTTCTATAACACTTGTGTTGCGATAGATTATTTAGTATAACTTGGTGATAATATATTTGGTTTCCTCTTAAAAACTCATTAGAATAATATATATATATATATATATAAATGAGACAAACGTGTATCTAAATTAATGTCTAATTTAAATAAAAATAATTTGATGTAAACCCAAGGAGGAAATATGTTTTCGGTCAATAGTGTTTTAATTTGCAATCAAATATTTATTATTTAAATTTTGTTTATAAACTTGATAGTATTTGAAATTTTTTATAAAAGGTGCAACTAAAGTTATGTTTTCATTTTTATGAAATGAATTTATATTGATGATAATAATTTTCTGTATTTCTATATTATATACATATTTTTGGGTTTTAAAACTTTATTTCTAGTAAATATTTGTAATTAGAATTGTGGTTATATATAATATTGTATTTTCTTTTTACAAAACATGTATTTACACGTGCCTGTTTGTTTTTAAGTTAGTTCGTCAAAAACAACCTATATTATAATTTATATTTCAAAATAAATATCTTAAAATAGTTAGCTAGTTAAATTTTGGATTATTAATTTACGAATATTATTATTCTTATTTTTTACGTAATAAATTAGATATCGTTTGATTTGAAATCAGGATCAGGATAAGTATTTTTTAAAATTATTTTTTTTCATATAAAATTAATATTACTTATTTTATATCGTTATTAAAGTAAATTATTATAAAAAATTAAATAGTATTTCAAATTTTAAATTATTATAAAATTAATTTTAATAAAAAATATTAATTTATAAAAATAATTCAATAATTTTAATTTTGATTTAGTTCTTATTTCGAACTTAACAGTGTGTTAGCAGCTTCAAAATTGATATCAGGGTTTGACTCCAATACCAACGGCTTTAATTTTCGTGCCATCATTGTTTCGGTTTGGATCGGATCGGATTACCGATTTCACTTCTACCGCAAATTTTCGTAACGATTCTACCCCTGCAGGCCAACTTCGGACAAAACGAAATCTCCTTCACTCGGACGCCTTCCTCTCCTTCTTCCTCCTTTCTCTTCGTCTCTCTCCTCGAGCTCGATCAGGAGAGAGATGGAGATCGACGAGGCCGTGAGGGGGAGCGCAGACCGGAGGCTGCAGACCAAGTACCACAACGCCACCTACGTCATTCAGAGGGCCTTCGCCCTCTACGAGTAAGCGCCGTTCTCCGATTCTCTGCGATTCTTTAGGCGTCGTGATTTTATTGAGTAATGCGGTTCCACGGCTTGTTTTCGTTATTTTTTTTGTATTAATTTCGGTTTTTCTGTAGAGATTTCGGCTTTAGGTGAATTTTTTTTTTTTTTGTGTGGTTTTCTTCTCTTCCTTCTTCTAGTAAGCGCTGTTTTCTGATGCTTTGGCTCCTTAGGGTTAGAAATTTGATTGATTCAGTGTGTTTCCAATGCTTGGTTTGTTAATTTTTTTCTATCCAATTTTCGATTTTTGCTGTAAAAGTGTCAGCTTTATGGGAATTTTGGTGATTTTCTTCGTTGAGTGCTTCGATTCGCTAATTTGGAATTAGTTTTATTGGTCAACTTTTCGAATTTGAGGAAGTTAGAGCGTTTTGAGAATCGGCTTATTTTTTTTTCACATATTTTCTCCAGGTTGATTTAATTTTCTGCGGTCCTTTTTAGTTGCATTGGATATGCAATTCTTATCAGTTTGGAGTTTTTTCGGCTTTGTTAATTATTTTTGTTTATAGCAGTCTATGGCGATAAATTCTCCATGCAATTTATCACTGGGCTGCCTCTTTTCCTGGGCTGGTGATGTGTTCATGAATCATCTTCTAGTTGGGGATTTGTGAATTTTGCTGTGATTTCATTTAAATCATGAAATTCAATGATATAGTAAAGTACATATCTAGGTGTAGCATGTACCTGTAAATCACTCTACAGTGGAAGTTATATACTCAAAGGGAAGGCCTTGGGTTCAACTGTATGTAGTGGCCTGATTGAGATTTGTGTTCTTGTCGGGGTCCTTGCTTATGCCCACCTCAATGCAAGCTTCTCACAAGAAAAGCTAAGGCTTTAAAAGTTTGTATTTTTTATGCAAATTCTGGTACTTTTACTGATAAGATATATCATTGCCTTTGAAGAAATATGTATAAAGGCCATTTGTATGCATACTCCTAGGATTGGGGGTTAGATCTATTAACTTTTTGCTGGACAATGTTTGTTTCAACAAATTAAATGTGTAAAATTTACTGTTTTTTGTTGATATTACTTATGTATTATGTTGATCTTAAGCTGTAGATTCTGGCTAGAAACTTGGAAAGGAATTAGAAGCTACATTTGTCTACCCCATGTCTGAAATGAGAATGTTCCTTCAAAGAATAGACATTGAGTGCATGCTAGTGTGTATGTTAAAGAATTAAAGTAGGATGAACTACTTTTCTTCAGACTCATGCTCAGCTTTTGCTTTTCCTGGCTAAGCTGTGCCACATCAGCTTTGTAACCTTGTGTTGATCACTTTTTCCCATAAAACAAATATTAAGATAAGAAAGATGTGATTGTGCTCATTGATCATGGTTATAATAAGCTGTAGGCAATTAACATGCAGATATCTTTCCTTACTCTCTCCTTACATTCATCCCTAATGATTTGTACATCTTTGAATTTACCATATATTCTCCATTCATTGAGAGGAAAGGAGATATATGTCTGAGGATGTGGGCATATTTTAAATAGCTAATAGGTACTTTATGGAGCATTTGAATCTTTGAAGGCTAATAGTTAAGCCTATAAAACAAGAAGTAACAGTTAATACATCAAGGATTATGAGACAATAAATGCTAATACTTGCATTGAATCACCAGAAACAGATATAGTGGCTAGAAAACTCATGTAACAGAAACAGAGAAAGCTATATGCAATTTGTTCTTATTCTTGTACGAGAAAGTCCTGATTGTGAATTTTATATGCCAAGCATGAAAATTTGGATCAGGTTCAGCAACGATATCACCTCATAAACACTTCTGCCATTCCTTCTTCCGGTGTCGGATGCTCAGATGCTTTGATGCTTCGAAGGCTCTTTAGCGGATCAATTGGCATTTGCATGGGCAATTTTTTCTTGCCTAACAATGACTCTAGCAAATCTGATTTTGAATGTCTCCTTTAAATTTAGGTTAAGTATTTAAGATTTTTACTTTAAATTTATGGTACTTCAATTAACTATATGTAAGGTTAAATATAAGGTCGTCTCCAATTTTTCCAAATTGTTGTGTCAGATACTTCATGACTTGCACACCTGCTATCTGTGTCTTTGTCCTAATAAATCTTAATTGGTGTAGTTTTAGATATATCTGTGTCCAAATCCTCTTGAGTTTGTTTCTTGGCTGCATATCTGTGTCCCAGTCCTGTATATCTATCTTCTTGGTTAGCTGTTTCCAACTCATTTTAAGAACTGGTGTACCGAACCATCTCATAATAGTTATTCTGAGCAAGACAATCTCAAAATATTTCTTTGTACATTGCACAACCCATTGCTAGTTATTGAAGCTTAAAAGAATACAATATAAGCTAGTAACTCATGCATACTTAAAAAACTAAGATATGGGAAAGTTTTTTGAAAATTGATGATGCTTAATTAGATTATTTCTTGAACCAAATATTTACTGTAACTTTGTTAGATTTTGGATTATTGTTTGCTTATGTTTCATGTTTTGCAAGGCCCAACTAGCTTACATCAAGTGTATCTGTTCACTGTACAGCTTTGAGGAAGTCGCCTTCAGCTTTAATGGAGGAAAAGACTCAACTGTAATTCTTTTCTTGTGCCTTTATGTTAAGCTTTTACTGTTTTTGTTGGCAAACAACTGCAATGACAGCTTGTGTCTGATTTCACAGGTTTTGCTGCATTTACTGCAGGCTGGATATTTTCTACACAAAAAGAACAGTGAAAAACAAACTAATTCCATGTTAAACTGTCCCATGCGGACCATCTATTTTGAGAGTCCCTCAGCTTTTCCTGAGATCAATTCATTCACTTATAAAACTGCCTCTGTGTAATATATACAATTTTCCTTTATTTCATTTATTACCTAATTTGCTTTTCTGGATATCTCCCTTCTATTTATACAAGTTTTTTAGCTTGTTATTCTATTTTCTGTTTTATTTTTTTGTGCAGTTATGGCTTGCAACTGGAAATAATTCGAACAGACTTCAAATCTGGTTTAGAGGCTTTACTGAGGCAAAAACCAATAAAAGCTATCTTCCTCAGTACTCGAATAGGTGACCCTAATGCGGTACTGTTTTCTCTTCATATGCTATTCTTTGGTTGTTGATGAGTAACAACAAATCATATTGGTGATTTTTTTGGATATGCTCTTGAATATGTGCAACGTCTTAGTACTCACTTTCTTGCTGATCCAGGTTGGCCAAGAGCAGTTCTCGCCTAGTTCAATTGGTTGGCCACCTTTTATAAGGGTGAATCCTATCTTGGACTGGTCATACAGGTCTTAGTGTTTCAGCTGAGCATATAAAGCAGAAGATTTTTAGGCAGCTTTCATTTTTGGCATAGTTTGTAGATGATATATTGCCTTGGTTTTTGTTGCAGAGATGTTTGGGCTTTTATTTCAACTTGCAAAGTCCAGTATTGCAGTCTCTATGATAAAGGGTATCATCTTTATTTCATCTGTTATATGATGGTGAATTATAGTTTTTTGCTATAGTCAACTCTACCCTCTATGTTCTAGTTATATTTTGGGATTGTTTGGTTTTTGAAAGTGGAGGGAAGTGTGAAAAAGTCATTTTCTTCCACTTCCAACCCACTTTTAGAAGTGGTCAGAAGTGCTACACTTCTGTCATTCAATTGGAAAAAAGTGTGTTTTAAAAGTATAATTATTAATATATAAAATATTATTAAATTAAAATTTTTCACACTTTGAAATTCAAGAAATTAGCATAATTATAGTATGTGAGATTATTAATTTTATTATAACTCAAAGTAAACAGTACAAAGCATTAGATCAACTTCTAAAAATTACTTTGGAGAAAAAATATAGAAGCGAAATTTAATTCATTTTTTATTTCCGAACTAGAAGTGAACAAAAATAGATTGACTTTCAAAAAGTTACTTCTATGCAACCAAACAACAGAAGTGAGTACAGGTGGCTTTATTTCCAACCACTTTCGTCCATTTCCGGCCAATCAAACGAGCCCTTTACGAAAGTGATTGGGCCTCTTATTTGCTACTCTGGATTTTTCATTTTCTTCTGAGTTCCTATTAAAAGTCATATACACCTTGTAATATCTCTATTTATCCTTCCTATATTTGCTACTGTTATATATGTTATTCTGTTATCCTTTATTAACTGTTTTTAACAAGTCTGTTTGCAGGCTTGTTACAGTGTAACCAAAGGGACTAGTACCCATATTTGCTATCTAATTTGTAGGATTGCATATTTCTAATTAACCAAATGTGATCCCCACGACTGAATCTAACGGTTTATATTTTTACTATGAGTTAATATTTTGTGATGCAGATATACCTCCATTGGGAGCATCTATGATACAGTTCCAAATCCACTATTAAGTATTGCTGATGCTTCCTGCGATTCAGAGAAGTTTAAACCAGCTTATTTACTTTCGGATGGAAGACTTGAAAGGGCTGGGAGGGCAAAAAGAAGCAAAACTATCTCTGAAGGCTCTCATATTGTTGGCAATGGTCTAGACAGTGCCAATCCACAGCAGAACATTGCTTTCACAGCATCAATAATTGCTGTAGGTGATGAGATTCTGTAAGTCCTTTCTCTCTGGGTACTTTAGTTTTTAATGTGGACTTCTGTTATTTGCATTTCATTAGAGTTTCTTGGAGTCATCCATACAAATTTTATGAATGATTATTAGCAGATTGTTAATATTGTTGTTTTTTCTTAATCAGATCTGGCAAGGATGAGGATGAAATAGCTGCAAAATTATGCAGAAAACTTCATGCCATTGGTTTGCATGTGTTACACAAGGCAGTTGTTCGGAATGAGGTAGGAAAAAACATGCATTTTAATTGATAATTAACTCAATATATGTATCGATCACGAGCAGACTAAGATCCACATTTCATTGTTCCTCACTGGTAGGAACTAGATAATATTTTGAATGATAGCACTATTCTCTTGTCAGCCTTGTTTATAATTGAAAAAGTAGATTTGTTCCTTTTGCTGAATAAACTGCTATCTTGCCACTATAAGTTCATCTCGTATGTCATGCGTGAGCAATAGTCATGCATGCCCATGCGTGAGCAATATCTACTCCTTATAGTGAAGTCTTTTTGGGGGTATTATGTTATCATATAGTTAGTTTTCGTTTCCTTTACAGTTCTTGAAGCTATCCTCCAGGAGTTCTTGTTTTTAATCACAATTATCATCATGAATTGATGGAAAACTTCAGCTATCAATAAGTTTTTGTGTGTTTAAGGAGAACTTTACTAAAAGAGGAATATCAACCACCACAAAAGTTTCAGAAAAGGGAACATGTATGTAATGCTATTAAATCCAGAATACATTTCTTTAGGAGAGGTTTAAGATCTCTTATGTTGCACGATCAGCACTTCAATGAAACATGTATTCATGCTATAAAGCCTTTGTTAGTTAAGAACAAATTGACTAGTTTAATGAAACAAATTGCAGGTTTAACTGAAGTGAGCTCCAAACGTTTTATCTTGAACAGTCAACTGTCAACTGCTTCCTATCTGGTGTGTGAAATAACCCTTGCAGTCTTACCCTTTCAGCATTCAAGATATTGAGATCAATCAAATATGGGGTTGGCTCCCATTTTTGTGACCTTGTTTTGAAGTAAATTCTTGAATATGGCTTATAAAGGTCAATCATTGACTTGTAGAGGAAAAATGTTGCCAAAATTTAAGTGTAATAGTTGTAAGATGTCTACAACTGCATTTCGTGAGCAGCGTAGATTTAGTTAATTAACTAGTAGTCTAGGGCCGTGCCAGTACATTTTAGATTGCATCAGTGATTGTAAATTGCATTTTAATTTCCATTGCAGGTTGATTCAGTTGCTGAGGAAGTTGAGAATAGGATGTCCGTGAGTGATTTGGTCGGTAGATTTATTGCAGAGTTTTTAAAGAATTCAGTTCCAGCCAAGTATTTTTTGGTATGGTTCTCATTTTGTATTTTGTTTCTTTAATCATATGCCGTGATCTGATTTCATCAGGTCTTCTTGATTGGAGGAGTTGGCCCTCTGCATTCAGATGTTTCAATAGCTGGTGTTGCTAAAGCCTTTGGAACTCGTTTGGTTTGTGTATTTTTTTTTTTAACATGCTGAGAAATGCACTATATCAAGATGTTGATGACTATTATTTCTTGCTTACCCATGACAGTGATTTTTCTAGTTCAACTTCACATGCTGCATCTAACTCAGTTCAAACTTTTAAAGACTTAAATTATAAAAAAAGCAGTAATTTTTGAAAATCTCAGAAGTTTTAGACCTGTATAAAGCTACTCGTAGATAATGAATGGTGATTAGAACATGAACAACATAAATTGGACCTGTCTATTGATCTTAGCAATATGAGAAGATGATGGAGATTTAATATAGAAGTAAAGAAAATAATATGTACAAGAAATCCATCTTGTAACAACAGTGTAACCTCTTTAGTCAATTCTGGAAAAGGAGTTGGTTATGGTTTGATTATTATATTGTTCTTCTGTTACTAGAAACATACTTTTTTCCTTCTGCTGCAGTACTTATTTTTTTTCAAATGCAATCTCCCAAGAGAGAGCATAATTAAAATATCCTGGCTTATGTATCTTTTTCACTTCTTATATTTCAGTATGTACTGTTACATTGATTTAAATGTTTGATTTCAGGCACCTGATGAAGAGTTTGAGGAGTATCTACGACATCTGATAGGCGATCATTGCATTGGAGACCGAAATGAGGTATTCAGTTATGGATCCAATTTTCATGTCTTATCCAACTCGAGCCTCAAATTTTATGGGTCTGATAGGGATGGCTTGTGAAAAATTTTCAGGAATGAGGTGAAAAAAAATCTGATGCTATCAATGATATGTGTATATGTTTCACATTATGTGCCTTACCAACAGGGTTTCTTGAAGTTATCCTGAAAGATGATGAATAGTTTTATGGTGAACATGTTAATATGTTTTTTGAAGAAGTTAACCTGCAGAACCAAGTTATCTTTTTTTTTTTTTTATGCATAAGATGTTGATTAATCTGGTAGTAGACCAACGCATTCTTTCACATGCTTGCTTCCTAGTTAGAAAAGATATGAAGTATTTCACCACTTGTGTTTTGTTTCAATGAGAATTGAATTGTAATGGTGACATAAGATATAACTTGATTTACTTGAAGTGATATTTGCTGGGCTGATCTGTAATTTATGTTTTGTTCAGATGGCTTTGCTGCCAGAAGGCATTACTGAATTGCTGCATCATGAAATGCTACCTTTGCCCTTGGTATGTTTGGTAATCCATGTCTTGCTTTCACTATATGGGGGTGGTTATTAAACATATGCTTTTGCCAAAACTATACATTCTGCATTTTTTCTGCTGATATTGATCACCTCACTTTGGTTCATCATCATTTTGACTCTGTACCCCTTGTTCTTTTTGCAGATCAAATGCCACAATGTGATAATTCTTTCTGCAACTAATGTCAGTGAACTGGAAAAGGAATGGAATTGTCTCCAAGAATTGGCAGACATCCCGTTATTTTGGTTGACACCATTCTTCTCAAAGCATCTTAGCACCACACTCTCTGATGTATGCCCTCATCTTTTGCACTGATATTTCCACCCCAGATGTTCCTTCTTAATATCAGAAAAAACGTTAACTTTTTGGTCTCAAAAGAATGTTTTCACCACACTTCCAAAACAGGAAAATGTTTCCCTATTTCCCTTGTTAGCTGATATTTTAACAATTTAGCAGACCTGGTAATACTTTTAGTCATCACACTAAAAATTCTAAGAATTCGACACATGAAATACTTGAAATTTCTGAATTAATTTGGTGAATTATGACCTTTTTGCTTAGGAAAAATAATCATTTGAAAATATTGTCTCTTGATTCTTTCTGTTACACATTATGCAGGTAGAAATTGCACAAACCATTACAAAGATGTGCCTTGATTTTCCAGATCTAAACATCGGTAAGTCTCAACATGCTCAACCTGCATATTATTCCAATTAATTTTAATTGCCTTTGGCAATGCAGGATGCCATCGCAAGGCTAGAACAGGGCCTGTCATCATCAACTTCACTGGAAAGGTAGTCAACTTCGTACTTAAAAGAATATACTTTGTCGTCCTTTGATATTAGTTTCTTTATTACATGGAATCACAACTTCCATGATTTTATTCAGGACAAAGCAAGAGTCCAGTTGGCTGCAGAGGAGCTCTCACAGAAGTATGATGCAGGAACATTTTCGGAAGTAAATTGTGGGTGATTTGGTTAAATATTAACAGGGAGGTTTTGTTTATACAATAGCTCAACTCTAAGTAGTTAAAGATAGAGGTTGACTTATAATTTATGTTAACCAGAATAAACTAGAAAGGAATTGTTTGCCAGATAAGTTATGGCTGCCTTAATGTTTTGATAGTATTCATGGGAGTTAATGGAAGCTGCAGCCTAGATTTTGTGGTGCTTAATCTAGGGGTTTTTTGGGCATATTCCTTTCTGAAATCTTTGGTGTTTGCAGATTAGCCCTTCAAAATTTTATAATTCACATTCCTCCCCGGAATGTTTGGTATTAGCAAAATACCCTATAACTTGACCAGGAATTCTATAGTGTATCTGTACACCATGGAAAGAAATATTGCATTTCATGCAATTTTTTTCATATATATAAACCCTTGAAAGCTGTGATTATGATACAGACATGTAAAAGATGTATTTGTATTAAGGATTAAAAAACACAAAAGTCCATCCAAAGCAATAGCTGTATTTAAAAACAAGGTCATGATGAAGAAAAGCCTGTTGCAATATCAACTATTGTAGGGTTTATATGTAAAAAAAACCACACTGATAAAAAGACTCCATGGTACATCAGCAAAATATTATTCTGCAGCTCTACTTTCAAGAGTTCAGTTTGAAACCCATAAAACAGTACTATCTCAGATCTTATGCTAATACAACAGCTGGTCTCGTTCATAAGCCTTGTGTTTAGAATCTTATATCAATGAAGCTTCATATTTTGAGCAAAAAAAAATTCCAGGTGGAGATGTTTGTTGAAGATTAACATCGTTGAATTGCACCCAAAATCCTTTCTTGCCATTTGCATAGTTGAATCAACTCAGCTTCTTTGCTGACTGCATGAGACATAAACTTTGATTATAATAATCAAAACCCATAGATGAGCAAAATGCACTATGAATAAGAAAATGTAGAACATACCAGCATCTCGTGATCTCCCACAACCTCTTCCATTACCTCACCAAGTAGTTTGTTGGCACTATTAGGAACTACTGCTGCAAAAATCACAGGTTTCAATCCTGCAAAGAGGCACAGCACATATGGAAATTATGAGACCGGGATTATGTGAAGATGATGCACTAGTCAACTTTGTTTTCTTAATTTTTCATTGCATTTAGTTTTTTGTTTGCAAGGAAATGGAAATGTGAAGGGTGATGTCATACATTTAAAAAATTTGAACTCAATTAACCTGCAAGTACTCTTGGTCTAAGTGGATGCTGAAAGTTCTCATGCATGAACGGTATTATTCACACAATAAAGGTTCTGCTACTGATGTGTTCATCACAATTCATGAAGATGGAGAGAGAGAGAGAACATCAGAAACTCATTAGAGCAATATCGATATGATAAATGCCTTGTCTACACATAATGGTTGATATATCAAGACCTATACCACGGTTTGCTTCAGCACAAGATTTAAATGTTGATTTTCCTTTTGAGCTCTGACGAGCTGTTATGGCAAAGAAAAGTTAATTCAAATAACATGTGATGTCTACAGCTTATCACATACCAGTTTCAGGAAATGCATTGATAAACATCATTATCTCCTCCCCACTTAAGCCTGATAAAAAGCATATCCTTGGCACTGATTTGGCAATCTGCAACAAAAGAAAATAATGTCATCTTACTGGGATAACCCAAGAAAGAAAATTTCAATTACTATAATGTGAATGATTTGAACATGCTGGGTCATCAACCTTTACAGCTTCTAAACTTGGCTGTTCTGTGTGCACAGCATCCCAAACTGTTCGGTTAACCATTTGTTCGGTGCAATGAATGATCTATTAAAAGCAAATTTGTTAGCACACTAGGCTCAGAACAAAGTCAACTATACTTAATTGAAGCAATGAAAACAAAATTGCTACCTTCAGAAATTCACCATCCAGCTCTCTTAGCAGCTTCTGTACCTGCAGGGAAATCAGTTCGCATTTAGGTGGAAGATTAGTTTCAATTGCTAGATAACAGCAACGACTAATATCAAATTATTCGACTGTTAAAGATTAAAAAGCTAGAAAACTACAACATATTCCATTTTTGAGGATGCAGAATTCATAATTATGATTCACGTATAATAGAGAAGAGATGCCATTTGAAGGGAACAAGGAATGTGGATTACCTCATTGGTTTCATCTACTTCAAACCCCAGCAGCAACAGAGCCTGTGCAAACAAAAATGTGGAGATATACAACTGATAAATTCACAATGAAGGAGAATTAAACATGTAATAAAGCTGCCACCAGAGCATTTAAATATAATTTGCAATCTTTGCGAGAACAATGGCAGGTTTATTGGTTTAATCAAAGGAATTAATCAATAAGAGGATCCGCAGCAGCAACTCACTGGTGGACCAAAGACAGGATCATCAGCATTCAAAGGAACAAACTTGGCATCTTCCGCCAAGTCATTTGGAACACCTCCATCACCTAAAATACTAGTTAGCCATTCTATCATATTCATAAAAGCCCTAAAGCATGAAAAAATAGGCAAACAAAAATCACAAATTCGACAGAAATGCTTGGGCAATGCAAATTGAAAGTCGGACAAGATGCACCTTCTAAGGAATCCCTTGGTGGAATAAAAATCCGATATTTGCGCCTTTTCTTCAAAAGTGCAGTAAAAACATGCGAATTCAGAGGAGAAAAGCCGAGAAATTTGTGCGTTTGTTCGCGAGCAGACAAACAACTGAAAGAAAAGTGAGAGCAGAAGCCATGAAGTGGAATGGAAGTGGCGGAAGCCATTGGAATTCAAAATCGCAGTTCTTCTATGAACGAGTTTGAATTTCTTTATCTGCTTTTTACTTTTTTTTCTCTCTGTTCTTTGATTTCTCTTTTATTCATCGTCTTCCAGGTGGATAAGGTTTTTCTTAACGGATGCATGAGTCCCGGCGGATCCTTCTAGATCCGAATCCGCCACTAATTGGAAAGGGCCATTGCCTGTATACGCCTAAAAAATACAAAATTGTACCGTGTCCTCAGCCATGGTTGGTATTTCCGACAACGCCCCTATAAAATCAAGATTCTTACATGAGCAATTACGAAGTACACCCTTCAAAATACCACAAATTGCATTTGGAGAAGAAAAATTCTTTTTGTTTGCGCTATTTACATATACCTCCCTGGAAACTATTTTCCCTTAATTTGTAAATTAGATATTTTTGTTTGAATTATTGCGTAAGTTGCACGCACAACCCTAAATAAGTTTATGGCAATTTCAAAATTTTGCAAGTGCGTACAAAGTAACCTGAAATTTTCATTAAAGATTTATTTGTCTTGCTAAATATCAACGTTCTGAAAAATTAACATTTTTAAAATTCTAGAATCTGAAATTTTGACAATTTTCTAAATTTTCAAATTATTTGTTTAGTTTAGGAAATTTTAATTTTCCAAGTTTGGAAATGTTTAACTAAAACATAATTAAATAACCAAAAATTTTGAAAATTAATTATGGTTTTTTACTTTGAAAATACTTACATATTTAAAATACCATAATCTGAAAAGTTTAAATTTTAATTATTAAAACATATCTTAAATACCTAAAATACCTTAATTATTAAATATCTAAAATATTGTTAAAACAGCTTTAATTATTAGGTCTGAAAGATTAATTATTATTATATGATTGAGAATTTCTAGTGTTTGTCCAGAAATCAAAGTCTCTCGTTTGATGGATTTTAATTTCTCTGAAATTTATTTTTTTCATGCAAATAAAAACTAGAATTCAAAATTTTCAAGCATTTCAATTTCCAAGACATCAATGTCCTGCAAAACAAATGATTAAACAAGCTTTGCAAGGAATTTATCAAAAAGATTTTCCAGCAAAATCCTTGACCAAATCTCTACCAAACTCAATGGCTGGAAATCTGGATATACACCACCCTCCAAAAAAAACTGAATAATAGATCCTAGGTAACATCATCATTCTAACAATAACCGATTTACTAAACAGCATCGACTGTGCATAACAAAATGGATCTCATGGACATAAACCTGACAGTAACAGGGCAAGATAATTGTAAGCCAGTGATCCAATTGTTTTTCACATATATACAACACAATTGTAAATAAAGCAGACATTTTCTCCAAAATTGAGTTTGGATTCTCAACATTCTTTATCAAAGGGATCCAAATCCACCACTAGGATCTCTCTAAAATATGCTTCAAAGTCATGTGGATTTAAAAGAATAATCATATGACTTAATTAAACCAGTAAATATCTCCGCCTTTCATGGCTTGAGAGCTAGGCCAAGCCCCACTCTGGTAGGAACACCAAAAGCATGGGAGTCATACTCAGCAGCAAGAGTTACAATTGATTTTGGTCTCCATTCATGTTGGCAAAGAACAGCAACCTTTCCGTTGTTGCTGAACCGCGTCTTTAGCATGGTTAAGGGATCAATGACGTGGGAGCTTCCTATACTAAAACTATTCTCATATGTGTTGAATCTATGGGCCAACTCAGCAGCCACAGCAGCTCCATTGATTGGGCTGAACGTGTGAATGTAAGAAACTTTCAAGGTCTCTCCCTTATCAGCCCTACAAAACAGCCTCCACTTTGATATTATGATATTATGAACCGATGAAAACATGAAATCTATTTGATAAAGAAAATTTTATTCGTAATCATTGAGAAATGGGAAGTCTAATCAGAACTACTGTCAAATGACCTCCATATAAAGAAGTTCCTACCACCTGGAGCACCATATAAAGAAGTTCCTAGTAGAAACGTTAAGGTTCATGTTTTTTTTTTATTAGAAACAAAAAAGAAAACACACACACACACACGAATTTGCAACACAATCCTGAAGAAAGTCAATGTTGGAACATAACGCTATTTCAAATAAGAAAAATCTTCTAAAAGCTACAAGCAGCTTCCGCTTCTAACACTAGTTAGCATGGGAGGAACAACACACTGAGCTGCACAATAATTCTAGGATGTATCGGATTTTGCTAGTACCAACTAATAAATCAAACTGCAATGTCAAGAGGACAGAATAAGTACTGAACACAAGGACAAATACAAAAGCACAATGAGTCGATGAAAGAAAGTTGGGATGCTTACAGTATGACAGCAGCTGAAAAGTCCAGTTTGTCATATCCAATCCCAGCATTGTACTTGGTGAAACAAGCAGAAGCACTATCAAAACCAACCTCACCACCAAAAGTAAGCTCCTTACTGCCAATTGCTGCTGAGAGCTCCAATGTAGGCGTAGAAGTCAACCCAACACTAGTGGTAACAGCTGCACAGTCATGAAGATACTGCACATCAAGCTGGAAAACAGTAGAAAATTACCACATTACTCAAAATATAGATACTACATACATGGTTTAGTTTGTTAATTCACAAGCCAGTGAGATCTTAACTTGGACAAAAGTTACTCACGAGAACTACTTTGTCACAACATTTGTCAAGCATTTCCAAATTGAAAATGAAGCAACTAGTTTGAAGTCCTTCAGTTTCAGAAGTGAAAGCAAAATGGAAGAGGTGTAATACCAGGAAAGACAATAATTGCAACTCTCAGAACTGTTTTCTAGTACAAAACCATTGGGGGAGAGAGGTCATCTGTGTTATGCAGATGTCTTCTATTGTACTGATCCTTGAAGGGGCACTAGAATGTTGGAGGATGGTTATGTGATAGTAAAGCACAAGTGGCTTCAGTGTCAAAAACCAATATCATGCTAACAAAGCGCAAGTCCTCCATTGTCTTTTCATGCCAAAGAAATGTCCCAGAAAGCAACACCAAATATAAAGGCATGAGAGAAATCCATATTGTTCCCAAAATGACCTTCACTATGATATGCATGTATGGAGTAAAAGAAATGAAATGGATAAGTCTAGGCCAAAAAATCTAGAATTTAAGCTTCCAAAGGTTCAGTTCCATAGTATAGATTCTATAGAAACATGCATATAGACTTCAGCCTCCTCATTTTTCAAATATAGTGAAATCAACCAACCTTCCCAGACTTCTGATCTGGTATTCTGAAGCTTAATGCAGTTCTTGTACCTGGAACAAGTTCATTGAATGATATTCTTGTGGAAACCTGCAGACACATAAGCTCATCAAGCTGGCTTCTTATGCACACCTAGATATGCAAATGACACATGAGAATTATCCTATGAGAATTAATCCTTCATGGCAAATCAAATCAAGGATGAAAATATACTGAATAAAAAATATACATAACATGCACAAAAAAATGCTTCTTCCAGTGGAAAAGATAGACAGTGTACTGGAACTGTATGTATCATAGTAATATATGAATTTCATACAATCTAGAGCCAGTAATGAAAATGAAACAAATGTCCTCTTACATTAGAGTTGGTATCAACTTTTGTATCAACAGTTGTTTTACCACTTCTGTACTGTGTACTTATATCACCAATAAAGACTTGATCCATCTTCACACCAGTAGCTGCAATACCCTGTGATACCAAATGAAGTTAATGATAAAAAAAACCCAAGAAAGGCAAGGAGGAAAAACTTGGTATAGAAGGAAAAAATGAAATGGGCACTGATATCTTTTACCAGTCTAGTATTGCCCAACATTGTGAAAGAGAATTTCTGGTCAAAATTATAATCTTTTGTCAGAAGATCTGCACATAGTAACAAAAAAATTAACTAAGAATAGCATGAAATACATAGAATTAACAAAAAAGAGGTCACTAAAGTGAAAAACAAGTAAACAGATATTGAAATAAAAACAAGTTTCAGCCATACGATTGACTACAAATGGTTGCATGAAAACAATAACAATTTATTTGAAATTTCGCTGCTTTAATATATCAATGTAACCTCAGATATTTTTGTAGGTAAATAGAACAGTAATTTAGTACCAATGAAACAAAAGAAGAAAGCAATGAATAAACACACAAATACAGGAACATTTAGTTTGCACAATAATATACAAAACAAACAGAAAATCAAGAAGCAAAACATGATTAAATTGTGAAAACATTAGAGCTGACAGCTGGACTGGGGAACAAGCCAAGAAAGCTCAACTGGCAGAAGTTTCACGCTGTTTAACTAACAACATATATTATTCAAAAAACCAACCTCTTGTTTTCTTCCCAATGTCGGAGAATGGAGCAGGACCATTGCCCATCTCTAATGCAAAGAATGGTCCTGATTTTCCACCTGCAGTAAATGTAAAGGTGCTTCAGGCAAAGCAAAAAAAAAAAAAAAATCAGCATCTCAAAGGTGCACATATTCCAGTTATCAAATTATCAACAATTTACTGCAGATAAAGATTGATTCAGGTCAAAACATATAAATAGCCGATCACCAATAGAAAAGAATATATTCCATTTCAAACTGACAAAGGCACATAAAGCTCAAAAATACATCATACTTCCAAATGTATTCCTCCATAGAAGAAAACAAATTTAGATGACTAGCACCCTAGCAGCTTTATCAGATGATAAAGCCAGCGAGAAAGCTAAATCGAGATACAGCAGCTACAACTTTTCAGTATCTATAACATCCTAAACGCAAAAAGGGAATGGCTTTCAAAAAAATTTGTACCGGATAGCATTCCATCAAAACAGGAACAAATACCAGGAAAAGAAGCCCTGAGTGTTACAATAAAGCATCAATACAACAACTAAGCTCAAGCCTAAGCAAAAATTAACTATTCCAGAAACCAAATTTCTTGCTTGGAAAAGAAGAGAAGATAAAATCAAGCAAGAAGCAAGAAAAGTATCTTAGACCGAAAAAAAAAAAGATCGACCTTTTGGAGAGATCCTCAGAGAAGCGAAATCGAGAAGAAATCGACGGATTTGTAGGAGGACGAGGAAGGGGAGTTCGAGGGGGCGAACCTGGAATGGAGCAGGCGAGAGTGGCGGTGAATCCAGAGGGCTAGTGGGGAAGAAGAGAGGGAGGAGCCGCGCGGACGCAAAAACCCTAAAAGTTGAGTATTTTATAGCTGCGCGGTGGAGGCCAAAGGGTTTTAGAACTCTCAGCGTAGACCCTTTTCTCCACTTGAAAATTCACGAGGACATGAACATCACCATTAAACCACAGGGGACGGAGAGGCGCTCGGGCTCGGGACGACCGGCGCTCGGGCTCGGGTGACGGGAACAAAGGCCGAATTCGGCCGGCGCAATTTAAAGGAGGCGAATTAGGGTTTCGGGCAGTGGTGTGACCACTGAATTCGAATCCGAAATTATGAATTCGTCTTTTTTTTATTTCGAATTTAAACCAGAAATTAGGAATTATCGAAATTAAAAATTCACCTAATTTTGAATTTTTATTTAACAATTAAATAATAAAATTAAAAAAATTAATTTTTAATTCTCTCAATTTAACAAATTCGGTCAATTTACCGAACAGGCACTTAGCGACCACTAAAGAACCCTTTTGGCTCGGTCCGGTTTGTGCCGCCCGATTTCGGTTTCGCTAATTGAGGGGACGATGCGTGCAGCATGTTTTCCGAAAGGACTTGTATTCAGTGGCTGCTGTGGGAGCAATAACTGCGGTACATTTTTACTGTAGATTGCCAAATCTGCAATCCGAGAATTGGGGCAGCTAATTTCAAAATTTTTTTTTTGAAAAAAATAAATATTATTTTTTTTATATTATTATTAAATTAAATTATTATAAAAAATTAAATAATTTTTTAAACTTTAAATTATTATTAAAAGGTTAATTTTAATAAAAAAATATTAATTTATAAAAATAATTCATTAGTTTTGATTTTAATATGAACGAAACAGTACTTGGATAAACCCAATGAGTTTCTAAATTCACCCGCACCTCTCGATCATAAATTTGAATATCTGTCATCACCGACTGGATTTAGCATCTTTCTCAAATACACGTACATTTAGATTTAGATTGCCTTGTTAGTATTTTTTTTCACCAGCTAATAATGATTTTTTGTTTTTTCTTTCAAAAAGAGTTTTTTATTACCAGCTAACAATGGTTCAGCGATGGAGGAAAAATATAAATTGAGAAAGGTTTTTGAAATTTTGAAATGAGATTTTGAAATTTTTCGAAAAAAAAAGATTTTCTTCAACCATTACATCTTATTGTTTGTTTCCAAAACTACTCTCTTCCACTTTTTGTATCAAAAAAGTTTATATTTTTCAATTTAATTCCAACACTTAAAACTCTTAAGGAATGATGCAATACTGCAGATTACTTGCATATGATGTGGCTGAACCGATTGCATATGGCAGAACAAGTCAACAAAAAAATGGACTAAAACTATGTCTTGAGCGCAAATACAGGGGCAAAAATGATATACACCAACAGATTCATATCAAATTTTCACTCGTTTAATTACAGTTAACCACCAGTTCTGTGATCAGCGAAAAGCTGGGGCCAAGAAGGAATTGTCAATGGAATCTGAATCATCCATCAGCATAATAACAATGAAGACAACATATGTACAGAAGGCCAACTGACTTGTTATGCATGTGAAAAATGGCAGCTCCTATCTGGGGCAGACAATCAGATAGACCACTAAGACACCCCAAACTCTGCAACAGCAGAATTGAATTTTTTTTCCAGTAAAGACCTGAATGTTCTGCATACTAGTACCAGCTCAGTTGCAATGAAAGACTTCATCTATCCCGGTGCCCATTGGCATTTCCCTTTTGGAAAGAGAAGCTGTCATGGAATCCAAACAATTCTCGTGGCATAGTAGTCTTGAGCACCAAAACAATGAACTTAAGAATGAGCAAATAAAATAACAGTAGCATGCAATCGATAAAAGACTTGCTCTCAAGCAATACCTTCTGTGAATGGCTGGTAGGAGATCTTCAATTTGATGCTTTGTCTCTGGAAAAGCAAACTTTACACAACAATTAATTGGTTGCTCTTAGACCAGACATCATTGCTCGGGCCTTTTGACAACAAATGTCAGAAACAAAAGGGTAACATTACCTCAGTATGCTTTCCGGAAATGTTCTCATCTGTTCACCCGCAGAACATTATTTGTTATGTTGCCAGTGGTGGTCATCTCCCGCTGAGCATCAATCATCCACTTACCATCAACAATGAATTTTATCTGGTTTTCAAAACAAGAATAAGTAATAGATGATGAGGCTTGTCAGTAAAGTGGGTTTGGAGGAATCTTCAATAAATCAATACAAGCAATGAGCAGTAAATGAGGTCGAAGTGTATAACATATGCGGTTACTTTTGAGAGTGAAGTATTAGCAATTAGAAGCTTTTTGATAGTAAGCTACCTCCTATGTGCACCCAACACGCAAGCTTACATGAGCATGCATGTGCAGGATAGAAAAACATACAAAGCTCCAAGACTTGCAAAAGAATTGCTACCAAAAAGACCAGACTTACAAAAGACTCCCCTAAACATTAAGTAGTCTTGGAAGAAATGAAAATTGAGGAAGATGTGACACCAATTGATCTCGTTTTTGGATCTTAAGGATCATATATTACCTCATAAATTCCAGGATAGAGCCATAGGATTGTTGACCAGCGTCGGGATTTTCTGCATGGTGAATTAAATACACGAAAAATAAAGCATATTTATTATTTTTTAAAATAAAAAATTAAAATTGAAACTAAATTTTTAAAATTTTATTTTTCAAAATCGAACCGAACCGAAAATCGAATAACTCAAACCGAATCGATTATTCAGTTTTGATTCAGTCGATTTATTCAGTTTGAATCGAATACTGCACAACCTTATTAGGATATTCCTTGTATGATATATCCCCAACTTCTAACAAACTTACAAAATTATTCCTTAGGTCAACTTGTATGGGTCGGAAATTGGCGGCCAATTTGCTAATGTTTCAGGATTCGGTGGCATTCGATTGATTATATGGGTACACCTAACAAGGCATGCGAGTGATAAATATTTTTCTAATAATTAAGAGCTTTTAATTAAATTTTTTAGTTGAACTAAATTAGGAGATTTTATTTCATGCTAGTAGATTTTAATTAAGATTAAGGTTCCCTTTTTTATATTTGTCATTAATTATTATTGTTAATGGAGTTCGGTTCGTCGTCGATTTCGATTCGAAGGGTTTCTTGAGAACTTGAGTTATTAGGCCGCCTTTTATTTGACTTCCACAGAGAGAAATGTGAAAAACACTACAGGAGCTCTTCGACAATGGTTCTTCCGACGTTCGATCAACACACAATAATCAAGGTGGCATGAGTAATTGACTATTAGTCTTTATCTCGTCGGAAAGTATGCTATTTATAAAACATGGAATGACGTCACATGTCAGGATCCCATGATTTTTGGTATGATGATCTTGCCGGACTCCTCATAACGGATGATTGTGAATCCTGAATCTTTTGGGATTTACCTCTAAAGATGAAGACGAGTAGGATCTTACAATTATTCGATCTTCTCATCTTACTGAGGCATCTGAGTTGGGAGGCTTCAGCGTGATTCCCTCATAAACCTATCGAGCCATAAAGGATTTCTCTGTCAACCAAGGACACCGAAGTTTACACTGCTCGATGTAGAGATGAACCTGACTCCTCACAACTCAATGTAGAGAGTTTTTCTGCTGGGAATCACTAAATATCTTTAACTTCTTGGTCCCCGCTGCTATTACTACACGCAACCCGAGCAAAAAAGCTTCGTATTCTATTGTAATGTTTGAAGATTCAAATTTCAACCGAGCTAAATATTCAATAACTCTGCCATCTGAACTTAGGAGAACAACATCGATCCCGTATCCTGACTCATAGGAAGAGTCGTCAACCCGAACTTTCCAAGGCTCAGATTCTGATTTAATGGAATATGAAGTAGTCTCCATCAAGAAATTTGCTAAGACTTGAGCTTTAATAAATTTTCAAGATTCAAACTTACCTCGAACTGTCTTACTTCAATAGATCATTTGAGTAATCGCCTCAAGATTTTTGGCTTTTGCAAAGTTTGTCGAGCTGGGAGATTGGTGAATATATGTGCCTAAAAGTATGAGTGAAGCTTTCAAGTTGTTAAGACTACAACATAGGCTGATTTCTCTAACGAGGGGTATCGAACTTTAGCTTTTGTGAGTATGTGACTAACATAATATATGAGGTGTTATTTTCCCCCTCGATCTCTTACCAACACCGAGCTAACAGTTTGATCCAAGGCCGCGACGTAGAGAAATGACGCCTTGTTTGGCATGGGCCTTACTAGAAATGGGGGTTTGGTTAGGTGTTTTTTTAGGTTCTCAAAGGTTCGATTACGCTCTTCGATCCACTCAAATCTATAGTTTTGCTTCAATGCTTTGAAAATGGTAAACACTTCTCACCCGCGTTGAAGAAGAAGTGATTGAGTACTGCTAGCCGACTCATGAGCCTTTGCATCTCTTTGGTGGAGCCGAGTGGTTTCATCTTTAGAATAGCTTTTCATTCTGAAATGAGACACCTAAGAAACTTTTTTGAACTAAAAATTCTCAACTTTTTAACGAATTAAAAGCTAATTTAATTTACAAATCAAAATAACACAAGCCCAAATAAAAAGTAACCAAAGAGAAGAGTGTACCATAATTTATATGATTTGACGACCAACCACACCTGCTCCATGTCTCTTGTTTCATTTTTGAAAACTTGAACTCTTCACTAGAGTTGTCATTTCTTGAAGTAAACCCAAGTCTTTATATTAACTCATAACCTATGAGTATCGCTTTTTTTTGGGTGAAATCATGCTTGTATACCTCTTGCTCTAATTGAACAATATCCAACTCCTACACCGAAGCTTTGTCTCTTATACACTCCTAATAGCCTAGGAGTGTTTACAAATAAAGATGATTGAAATGAAATACAATTTTATCTCACTAAAAAAGTCTCTCAAGTTTGAGTATAAGCCAAGAGATTTGAAAGTTAATTCTAAATCTAGAGTTTTTGTGAGGCTAGAGGGATTGAGAAATCTTATTCTCTCTCTCAAAGATAATAAAAGATATAAAAGATCTAATTAAAATAAACTCCCAGCACTTAAATAGCTATTAGAAGAGAATTAGCCATTACTAAAAGATATAAAAGTTCGAATCTTAAGGTTTGGTCATCCAAATAACTCCAACAGTTAAATTTAATTAGCCGTTACAATTGATATTACTAGTTTGGGCATTCAATCCTCATGTTTGGGCATCCAAACTCTCAATCTTCGGTTGATTAAAGCTCGAACCGAGCAATCAAACTTCTAAAGAATCAAAATTTTGAAAGTGCAGTTTCTAACATCCGATCATCTGAACTAGGGATTCGGACATCTGAAGTTGTCAATAATGCTCAATGAATTTCTGCTATGGCATTCGAATCCTAAAGTTTGAACATCCAAAGATGATAAAAAAAAACCTTTGTTGGTTCAATTGTAACTTCAACCTGTTTTGATACCTACTCAAAATTTATTTTGGATAAAGGATAGGGCAGTGAAGGTATTCCAAAATAAGTTAGAGTATTTATCAAAAGCTCTAAATAAAGAGTTCAAATCTAAATCTTCAACTTGACTTAAAATAAAAATGAAAGTCTAAACCTAATAAGTCAACTCAATCTCTTGAGCGATTTTCAAGCCATCTTTATGTCTTCAAGCCATACTCATTAATCCACCATTATACCTCAATCTTCATAATTATTTTTGTATTCATCTACTCTTTGAGGCTTCCGAATGGTATTGAACTTCATTATAATCTTGGCAAAATTTTAAGCTATATAACTCAAGAAATCATCAAATACATAGTTTGGTCATCATCAAAACTACAACGGTCAACAATCTCTTTCTTTTTGATGATGACAAACTCTTCAAAGAATAAATAAATACTATAGTTGACCAATAAAATTTATATAATTTAAATATATATCAATTAGAGTATACATATAGAAAAGATCACTCTCAACTAAAGCATATATATGAATAATACTACTTTAGTAAAAGATAGCATGCTCTATCTTACTCTAATATTTTTTTCCCTTATTTAAAGTAATCTAATAATGTCGTATTTTCTCCTTCTTTCGACATCAACAAAAAAGGTATAAGCAATACAAAGCTAATACATAGACATTAATAAGAAACCTGAAATCTCATAAGAATTTCATATAAGAAACGAATGCACTAATTTTAAATTTTTAAAAACATAATAAGTCTATAGTAGTGACATCCTTGTCCAAGTGAGATATAAAGCACTCATGAAGCATCATAATATCATTAAAACATCAATGCATATTTTCTAAGACATATCATATAGAGATAATTACATTGAAGGAAAGTTATAAGAATTAGAACATATTGAATTACTTATTGTGATTAAGTATCATTTGAAGCTTATTAAGATATCATCTAAATGGGTTTTCTCTTCACAATCTATAAAACAAACATATCTATCTATGTAAAGAGAATTAGTAATATAATATATTATCATAAATAGAAGTTATAAAAGATTACAATAAAAATTAAGTAGAAAAAAATCCAAATGAAATCAAAAATTCTACTTGAGCTAATTAAGCTAGAGGATAACTAAAGGATAAAATTTTTTGAAAAGCAAGTGTCATCCCTATCTTAATAAAAATAGCTAAGTGGTGGAGAATTTTAGAACCCAAACTTATTTGGATTCCACATATTTAAGAATCATGTTTTTTAGTACCTAAATTTATTTAAAAATAGTTTTTTATTGGACAACAAGTGAAGATATATCCATGAAGACTATAATAATAACATTTTAATTTTTAAAAGCCCTTATAAAAGTAGATTTTGTTCTCTTGTATTTTGAAAATAAAGTAAAATCAAGTTCGGATCTATTTAAAATATTCCTTTATTTTTTAAAAATCTTATTCAAGGTATCATTTTCATGAAACAAAAATTTCAAGGTCTTTTTTAAATCACTATTATCATTTTAAAGTACCTCAATATCCTTTTTTTAATTACAAGAGCTCTTAAAGGATTTTAAAGAGTCAAAGTTATTCTCAAGTGAAATTATTTTTTCTTTTAAAGCAGCATACTTGAAAAGTAATTTTTCATACTTAGAACATAGATCTTCAAAACATAAATCACATACCTCATCCTCATTATTCTTATAATCATTTGGCATGAGAAAAAAATTAAGGTCATAATTCTTGGAGTCATCATCCGAATTATCTCATTTAGATTTTCCCTTTTTTCGTTCTTTTTCCTCTTTTTCTTCTTCTCTTGAGCTTGAGAGGATTACTCTTTGGCTTCTACTTTCTTCTTCTTTGAGTCATTCTTCTTTTCACCTTCTTCTCATCTTTATCATCATTCTTTTTGTATTCCTTGAAGCTTATCTCATTGGTTAATAATGAACTTATGAGTTCTTTAAGTCGAAGTATCTTGAATAACTATCACCTTCGACTCTTATGAGTTTGGCAAAGATCTAAGAATATTTCTCAAAATTTATTCATTAGAATAACATTTACCTAATGAATGAAGGTCATTCAAAATCTTTATGTCTTGAAAGCATGTATGATATAGATTCAAAAGAATGCATTTGAAAAACTCAAATTGATTTATATGCATTGAAATTTTCAGATCTTTCATTTTATCAACCCCTTCATGGGTATGTAATAAGCAATTCCAAATTTCATGAGTGGTTTAAAAAAGTGAAATTCTTTTAAAATTATTTTTATCAATAATACAATGCAATGTATTCATGACCTTGATATTTATGGAGTCTAATCTTTTCTCCTTTCTAATATACTCTTTAGATAGTTTAGGAACCTCCACACCATTAATTATTTTAGTGGATGGAGAGTACTCATTTTAAATCAAGTGCTAAAGATTAAAATAAATACTCTTAATAAAAGTTTTTGAAGCAAAATTTTTATAAATTAAAATTATTTTTATTAAAATATGGGGGATAAAAAAAATAGATTGATCATATTGAAAATAATAAGAAATATAAAAAAAATTATTGAAAAATTGGATTAAAAAGTTGAGATTATTAAATAAAAAAATACGAGTATCATACTCTAATATCAATTGAAGCCTCAAATAAACAACCTAAGAGAAAGGAAGGGAGAGGGAGGGAGTAAATTAGGTTTTATAAGAATTCTCAATTTTTTGATGAATTAAAAACCAATTCAATTCACAACTCAAAATAATACAAGTTCACAATCAATAATATCACAAGTGCTAAATATAAAGTAAGTAAAGAAAAGAGTGCACCGTAATTTATGTAATACGATAACCAATCACACCTGCTCCACAACACTTTTCTCACTCTTGAGGACTTGAACTCTTTGTTAGAGTTGTCACTTCTTTAGACAAAATCAAGCCTTTACATTAAACTCACAATCCGTGAGTGTTGCTTCTTTCGGGTGAAGTCATGCCCATACAACTCTTGCTCTAATCGAGCAATAGACAACTTCTACACCGAAACTTTATCTCTCACATACTCCTAATACCCTAGGAGTATTTACAAGTAAAGATGATGAAAATGAAATATAATTCACCTCACTATAAAAGTTTCTCAAGTTTTAGTACAAGGCAAGAGATTCGAAAGTTAATTCTAAATTTAGAGCTCTTATAAAGCTACAAAGTTAGGAAGCTTGTTCTCTCTCCTAAAGATAATGGAAGATATAAAAATTCTAATTGAAGCAATCTCTAAGCTCTTAAATAGTCATTGGGGAGAGAACTAGATATTATTGGCAATTTTCTACTGTGTATGGATGTTCAAACATTAAAGGTTTGATCATCTAAATATTCCAATGGTCAAATTTAACTAATCGTTACAACTGTTATCATCGGTTTGGACGTCTGGTTCTCAGGTTCAGGTGTTCAAACTCTCAATCTTCATGCAACTAAAACTTAAACTGAGCAACCAAACTTTCAAAGAACCGGAAACTTGAAATTGCAATTTCTGATTTTCAATCCTCCAAACTACAGATTTGAACATCCAAAATTGTCAGTAATGCTCAATGAATTTTTGTTATGTTTGGATATCAAAACCCTAAATTTCGGGCATCCAAAGGTTACAAAAAAGCCTTCATTGATTCAACTATAACTCTAACCCATTTTGACATCTACTTAAAACTTATCTTGGATAAAGGATAGGTTGGTAAAAATATTCCAAGATAAGTTAGAGTATTTACCCAAAGCACTAAATAAAGAGTTTGAAATCCAAATCTTCGAATCGACTTAAAATGAAAATAAAAGTCTAAACCTAATAAGTCATCTCAATCTTTTAAGTTATCTTCATGTCATCTTTATATCTTTAAGTCACATTCGTTGATCCATTATCACACTCCAATCTTTTTTATCATCTTCATATCCATCAACTCTTTCAGTCTTCTGAATTGTCTTTAACTTTATTATAATCTTGGCTAAGGTTCAAGCTACATAACTCAAAAAACTATCAAATACATAATTTGGTCATCATCAAAACTATAAAGGGCAATATTAGTATGAAATAAATTCATAATTCTACCACTTTGTATTTGTAGTATGTATATATTATTTCTTTGTAATTCTAACAAAGGTATGAAATAAATCCACAATTATGCTACTTTGTATTTGTAGCATGTATGTATTATTTCTATATAATACTAATACATATTTTTTGTGACTAATTAAGGAGGTTTTGAGTCTAATAATCCAACAACAAGGTGATGCTAGTGGTAGCCAAGCTAGTTCAGGAGGACTCCTTTCACTTTCTAAGCCACTCGGGTATATTTTGTATACTATAATTAATCATATTACATATTGATCTTATTAGTATGATTGTGTTTTGATACTACACATATTTGAACATATTGAATATTTGTAATTTATTGACACGAGCAGAGGGAGAAGGGTGAGGACTTAGGCGCAAAGGTGGAGACTTGGCCATTGACACAAACAAGGAGGTGAAAACTTGTGCACAAACTCAAACGCTGGGGCCAAAACTTGGGCACAAACATAGACATGAAAGTGGGGACTTGGGTATAGACATGAGCACAAACACATATACTAGCATGAATACGGGCACAAGCATGAGCACGGAGGTGGGGACTTGGAAACGAAAATGTGCATAAGGGTGGGGACTTGGGTGGGGACTTGGCTATGAGCACCGATACGACGGTAGAAACTTAGGTGTTCAATGGAGACTTGGGCACAAATACATGCACAAGGGTGAGGACTTAGGGGCGGGGGTCATGATTTCGGACATAGATATGAACATGAGTACAAGCATCAGGTGGTGACTTTGACACGAATGTGAATACTATTTAATTACATTTGTTATTATATTTTTATATATTTATTTCTATATAGTTAAATTCTTATATTTTATTAGTTTATAGACTCATATGAATTTATTATTTATTCAAATTACTAATTTTGATTATATTCATTCAGACCTATAGGAAAAAATCATCTATCAGCTAGCGATTATGAGCAAAATAGGCATATTGATAATTTTTTTTATTTTTCTTTAGAAGCCTTATGTTTAAAACATAGTATTGTCTAACGACTTATATTTCGAGATGTATCGATTGTATTTGGAGTTTTGTAAATAAGTTTCATGCATGTAATCGACGTATTTTAAACCATATTTTATACAATTTAAAATTTTGATTCACTTGAGTTAATTGCATTCAGGATATAGGTTCTAGATAAATGTTTTAAAAACAAGATTTCAATATTGTACCCATGCTAACAAAAAAGTGTCACAAAAGATTTTATGAAATTGTTATGCTAACAAAAAGTATTATCAATGTTCGACCATTGACAAAACTAATAATTAGCCCCACCATTGTTTGACCAGAGGCAACGCTAACTATTAGCATCACCTTTGTTCATAAGTAATGGCGAAGCTATATGTGGTGCTACTATTGGTCCAAACCATTAATAGTGCTACCATTAAGCACTGCCAATAGTTGACTTTTTCTGGCACTAAAAAGTTTAGTACTAAAAAAATTGTCCTTTCTAGGCACTATTTTCACACCATATTTAGCACCACTGTAAATTTTTAGGAGTACTAATTTAACGCTGTGAATATTTGTGATCAAAATTAATACAACAGTTTTTTAGCACTACAAATTATCACTGGCAAATATATATCAATTCTAATATGACTTTTACTCGCATTCATTTTAGGATCACTAATGGATGAATATGCTGTAGTGTCATGTGAACTCTAGGAAAAAATTATTTTGTTGAATAGTAATATAATACAAATGTTAAGGTGATGGATGGTGTATTAAAAAAAAATTGTTCAACCAACACAAATGATGCTTAGATTGTAACTATTTTACTGAATTGGTACTTAGGTTGTAGCTATTTCTGATCAATAAATAAGTTTTATTAAAAATGCAAGAAGGTATCTTAAGGTAGTAGATAAGTTGATAACAAAGGTTCGTACTTATATTCATATCACAATACATCAAATGAAAACTAAAGTCCATCATCACTTTGAAGAGAGATATCCGTGAGTGACTTGATTTTTCTCATTGGTGTAATCATGTTAAAATGTCATTTAGTTATGAGGAGACAGCTCATCTATGATGATATTAACCATAAACATATATTGCAACAATGAGACATTGTTGAGGTCAATCTCTTAGTTTGGCCTAACAATAGTAAATTCATGAATTATAGCACAAACGTGCCACATTCAATAAACAAATATACTTCTAAAATAACTGACAAAAGAACAGTTATGATTTGAGTATCTACGTTGGGTTTTGTATGGGAGCAGGACAACAAGTGATTTATCTCTAATTGTCACACTAAATCTGACACATCGTGCTTTTGAAAAAAGGTTCTTTAAGATAATACATATAAATACATTAGTAACCTCATAAAAATAAATTGAGGATACATCAATTTCAAACATAAGAAATCAGAGTACTTCCCTCGTGATCACATTGTATTTCCTACTCTTTATTGAATAGATGTGTCAATATTGTTTCTGGCCGAAGTCCACAACTAACAAATGCTAGTGGTTGTCGTGAATTATTAGGATTATGATAATTTTAGTGCTCTCATTGAAGTCCATGTGAAATACTCCCACAAGTTTCTTTTATCCTACAAGTCCAATAAGTATAGTCCCAAATGCACAAATGTCGTGGGTATGTAAGCATTAGGAGCAGCCTTCATATGTTCCCATAAATGCAAATAAAGCAAGCTATGATGTTGTTTATAGTGAATTTACTGAATACAAATTAGTATATACTCATCATCATCACAAGCAAAGATGAGGATTTCCACACATACGAGCTACAAGATTAGTTATAAAGGATAAGATCTCTTGACCAATATAAATAAATTAATATGATTAGTTATTAGTTAAAGTGAAAGTTAACATATTATTACACATAGAACTAGAATAACCTGAGCATTTATAAGGTAAAAGCCATTGGATGGAGGGGTTGAGACTGTATTAGACATAACAGTTACAACTACGAGAGAAAGGATGAAGTATCCACAAAGATAAAACAAAGGACCTCAGGCGGTAGTGCTACAAAATAACATGCTTTAATGGGATGAAATCATGAGCAAGAAGACAAACATGTTTTATGGAAGGAGGAGAAAAGACATCTTACTCAAAATCACCATCAATTATAAAAATAGAAAAGTGAAACCATTATTTTTGTCTCTCTTCAAACGACGTTTGTGGCGATAGGAGAATTTTCCAAATTATATCTTGTAAAAGGGGCTGGACAAAATTCACAAAATTAAAAAAGATTTTCAAAAAGTTCAAAAATTCACAAGGAGTTATGCACTTTTTTCTAAAAAAATGTAGTATGTTGACTTCATGCTCTATTGAGCAAAAAATGAAAAGAAAAAAAATCTAAAGAAAGAAGGACTAACCGTTGCTAATATACACTTTTATTTTTTTACATGTACCACTATAAAATATTATTATCCAACTGAAAAACCTTATGTATAAAACACGATTTTGAGTTTCAATCTCTGAATTGATTTTAACACCCATCAAATTCGATATGTTTTGATTATTTTCATCAGTTTCGATTTCAGTTTCGGTCAATTCATTTTTAAAATTTTCTTTGAATAAAATTTGATTTTAAATTTAAAAATAAGAAAAAAAATTTATGTGCATATATATTTTTTTAAAGTATTAAAAAAAAATTTGGGTAAAAAAACTTAAAATATAAAAGAAAAATATATAGCATGCAAGATTTGAAGCCAAGTCACCTTTGATCCAAGTCGAAGTCTTAATCAAAGGAGCTAAACATGTCTTATAACATTTATATAATATATAAATATATATCATATAATTTGAAAAACTAAAACTGCAAATACAAGTCAAAATGTTTCTACAGATTTTTAAAACTCTCGGATCAAGATATACGACAATTATGAGGGCATTTTTTGCAATGCCAAATGGGTCATTTTATTAAATTTAATCGTTTAGAACGTCACATAAGGCTGAAAAAAGAGACCACAAATTCAACATTTGGTAGTGAGAACATTATATCACACAGGAATAACATATTTAATCTAAAAAGCAGAGGTCAATCACCTCATCAAGGATCAAAACATAACCCAATAATTCAAGGAAAATATACTCAAATTTCTTTCTGCTGTCAATATTACAAGAACAAAGATCTAAATTGCCCAAGCAACGCATTTCCAACTCAAATCAAAATCGGGGAAGTTTTAAATATTGTTGCGAGATAATATTATTGATGTCTAAGTAGATAATGTATTACTTGGTCAAAAGCCGGATTTCCACTGTCTAGGCATCCAACACCACTCTAGTCATCAGTTCCTCGGCAGCTTCGTTTTGATTTTTTTCAGCATCAGTATCAACATTGTCAGATTCAGTGATTTCAGAATCCAGGGGCCTCTGGTAATCCACCTTGAAATCATAATCGGCATCCATATCATTTAGGGCTTCCAACTTCTCTGTCTTTCGCCTTTTCTTTTCTGCCCTTCTCTTGCGAGGATCCAGAATGCCTTCAGCAGTATATAGCTTGTCATTCTGGTGAGACGAATACGGTTTTGTTTCTGGAAGATCTTTCACATCACATGTCATAGGCTCTACCTCATTTTGAATTAACTCCTTGTGCTCCACACCACCCTGAAAAGTTAAATTCACTAAATAAATACAACATATTTGACATGTACTTGTGATTTGTTGTAGAAGATCTACAATGAAAATCGAAAGTTTTTAAGATGGGCATATTTAAATTTGCCATCATCATGAATGCACACTTTGGGTACACACTAAGGCAGAACAAAACACCTCTCTTATAGATCAAGATCGTAACTTCTCCCAAACATCTCAGAACATTTCTTTTTATTTTTTTTAACATGTTTGGGGCTTATTAAAGTTCATTTTGCACCTTGAGAGAATGCTCCTTCAGGGTTTGTCAGTCAGAGCCTAGATCGATTGTGGGGTCATAACCTGCAGAGATTTTGCATCTCCATTGAATGATTACAGATGTGGGACACAATACCTTATTTGTTAGGGGTAGCAATACGTCTACTACAGTATCCTTATCCTAAGATTTAGGGGTTACGGTATCCCAAGATTTTGGGGTTACAGTATTCTAAACTATTCGTGAAAGTTCCTTGCCAAGGACAGGCAGCAAACCAAGTAGGGCCCACAAGTAATGCCATAAACAATCCGTTGAGTATAGCATTGTTTTTTCTTTTGTTTGCCACTGGTATATTGTTGCTTGTGGCCGAGCATCAACCCCAGGACTCCTAAAGTTAGGTCAGATATTTTGCAAAGAATTCTTAATTATTGGTAAGATATATCTGTACTTAACCAACAATTCTTTAGAAACAATAGCATGAAAAGATAACATCACAGAAATCCTAGAGCAGTCGCTGATAGTAAGCATAAAGCTGAAAAATAACACAACATAATCAGACAGAACACAACAAACTGAAAAGATGTAGGGAACAGAAAAACAAACCTCATCAGTCATTTGCTCATCAAAATTTAGAGGGGAAGACGGAGGAACTTCAACATGATTAAATTCGTCCATAGAAGGAAGGCTACCAATTAATGAAGATTCAGTCTTGTAAACATCATCTACATTAAATTCCTTCCCGAACTCAGAAACAATAACTGCTTCTGTACTTTCACCTTGATTTCTTGCTGGCGGCAGGGTGTAATATGGAATTTTACCTACAAACAATAGAAGAAATCAGTCATAAAAGATTAACAATCTGACTGCATACACAAGAAATATATAAATAAGTTTACCCTTATTCCAGTCATGAAGCACTATCCTTGCTGCTGCTTCAGTGTCTAATATACCACCCTTTTTATACTTTCCTCGTAAGTCAGCCAGTTTTTGAAGGAAATCATCAACAGAGCTAAAACGTGGAAGCTTATACGCAGACATCAATCTTTCAAATGGGCAGAGGTCGAAAATCTTCTCAACTGTACAGGTTAAACAAGACAACCAAATAAAGCAAGAATATTTACTTGCTATCACTGACTTAGAATTTCAGATAATTTGCCATATAAACAATTAACTTTACATAGTCCGAATCAGCCAATTGAACATTGAGGCAGCAAGGAACATGCATCGACAAGCGCAACCACCTCATGATGGAGAAAATCATTTGTATAATAAACTATTGCTATAGGTAGTGCTGTATCTATCAACTTATGGCAGTCCTGATCAGTGGAGTTAATTTAAATGGATTGGGAAGTTGATAGCAAGATACAACATTTGAACCAAATTTATGCAAATAACCATTGCTAACTGTTGTGATAAAATTTACCTGGGCCTATGGGATCTTCTAACTTCTCAATTCGTTTGCAATTACGAAGAGCAATAGATGCACCATCATCATCGGTTGACTTGAGCAATACAACTCCAGGGCAGTCCAAAAGTTTCACATTCTTATTTAAGTGAATTTCTTGCATTGACCTGGTCAGCCCAGGAGTAGCACCAACGTTCACCACATGAGACCTTTTCAAGCTGTTAATCAGACTACTCTTACCAACATTTGGAAGCCCAACTACACCAACAGTAATTGATACTTTGATCTGCATAGAATACCTATAGTTAGTTATAATTATTAGAAAAGAGTATATTTACAAAAACAGATGGGAGGAGAAAAAAATATACATATGTTTTATAACAAGCTAAAAGTTGTGAAATAGGGCATTTGGAGACAAGGATGTATTATCAAATGGTGCCCCACATCAGAAAGAGAAGAAATTCTTATAACGAGCAGCGACACAGATTTCAGACAAATATACATGAGGTATAAATGGGAGAAACAAATTCGAAAAACTTGGGAACCACTAAGTTACAGCTCGTGTGAATGCAAATTGATTTCCTTACAATATGAAATGCATCTCATTAATGATATGCACATCATCTGACAATTATTGAAATTCACAAACAAAGAGTTCTGCTCTTACCTCATGGCTTCTGGAATAATTTTTTAACAGTTGTATCAAAGTTTCAGCCCCAAGGCAATCACTTGTTTGGAGAGTATTACTCAATTTGGCAGCCTTTGATGAAGATTTCCACCCTAAATTTGATCTCTGCTGTTGGGTGCTACATTTAAAGGCAACTGCTGGTAACTCTTCACGAAGATACGTCAGCCATTTCTCTACAGCCTCTCGAGGAACAAGGTCTGTGATATACAAAAGAAATAACAGGTCATAATAAATGAAACAATAAAAACCAAATGTCAGTGTTGATCTAAAACTTGCAAGAAACAATATTTAAAAAAAGAGAAAAACATAAATAACACTTAAAATGTCAGAGTGGATCTAGAAACCTGCAAGAAACAATATTAAAAAAGGAAAAAAATAACTCTTAATAATAAAAGCAAAGCTGCAGACACACTCAACACTCATATTCATGAAAATGAAACCAGAATTCTAATATGCAGATCTCTTAAATTGAAAGAAATGACATGAGAGTAATACCTATCTTATTCAAGAGCAGTACAAGGCGCTTATTTGGATCTGTCTTCATTACCATCTTCTCTATATCAATACAACGGGTACCAAGAGGATCTCGTGCATCAAGAACCTCTAAAATGACATCTGATGCTTCAATGACTTTCACCAATTCTTTGTAGAAAGCCCTCTCAGAGTGATCTGAAATTTGAGATGTAGTTGAAAGAAATTCTATCTAAAAGTTGACCATTCAGTTAAGGATGATTATAAAAGAAATACGAAAAAAACTACAACACTAACTGCTTCTAAATACCATCACTTTTCTGTGCTGCTGAAATATCCCCATCTGTACTTCTATTTGAAAACTCGTGATCTTTGGCAGAAGCAATGGAGGCCAACTTTTCAAGGTCATCATTCTCAATTAAGCCTAACTTTCTCTTCTTAGCCTGCAGAACAAGTGTAGTCAATCCACAAATAGACAAGAAGATGTTAGATAAAACAAAACTGAGCCACACAGTTACATACATCAAGAAACCCATTGGATCAAGATAACTAATGGACATTTCTCATATTTCACTGCAGTATGGTACGTTCATGTCTTTACAGATAAAACAAAACTGAGTCACACAGTTATATACACAGGAAACCCATTGGATCAAGATAACTAACGGACATTTTCGTATTTCACTGCAGTATAGTACGTTCATGTCTTTACAGCCTCCAAAACAACCATATGCCATGAAGCAAAGGGTGCAACTCTCATGATATATACTATTTAGGACTATGACATGAAAAATATTCTTCAATGCCCCAGACAAACTCATGATCATTCAATGGTATTATAGGTCTAATCCCTAGTATCGGTGTGTGCTGAGTTGCAATACCAAGTGCAATAAATAAACAATAGGCACTACCAAATTCCAGGAAAACAAATTAACTTGAATATATACACAAATAAACATGAAAATTATGCAAAAGAAATGTACCCTTTCTTTCTTAGCAGCCTTCTTCTGCTCCAGCTCCTCCAACGCACGAGCTCTGCGAGCCTCAAGCGCCTTGAGCTCCTGCTCCTTGAAGGGCCAGTCATTTGGGATGCCAGGATCCTTCTCAACCTTGCACTTCCGGTTCACCCCGAGCTTCTTCGCTTCCTTTGCTTTCTTCCGATGGTGCTCCTTCACCTTCCTTATGATCTTGTACTTCTTCCTCAGCGGAACCCTCTTACTCTTACTCTCTAAATATTGCCAAAAAATTCAGTAAACCACCATTCTCCACAGTCGTGTATAATCGAAAGATCTTCAAACAAAAAAAAAAACTGTATAATCGAAAGATCTTCAAACAAAAAAAAAACTTACTTTTGCTCTTCTTCACCATCTTCGATTCCTTAAACCCTAAACCTGAAACAGGAAAAGAGAATTTGTCCCGCTAGTTTATTCACCAAAAAAGGATCTCTTCGCTTGAAAATCGCACTACAGAGTATGGATCGATAAAAAACCCAACTTTGAAACTAAAATTGCTCACTCTCGCTAAGTCAGTCAAAATACACTAGAAATTAATGTGAATAGAACGGAAAAAACAAGGAACCATTCAAGTTTTGGCCAGAAAATTGAAGAAAAAACACACAAAAAACCAGAGCAGGATTTGAGGATTGACTCACCGACAAACGAACCCCCAAAGATCCGGACACCGGAGTCGCAAAAATTAACTGTTCCAGAAACCAAATTTCTTGCTTGGAAAAGAAGAGAAGATAAAATCAAGCAAGAAGCAAGAAAAGTATCTTAGACCGAAAAAAAAAAAGATCGACCTTTTGGAGAGATCCTCGGAGAAGCGAAATCGAGAAGAAATCGACGGATTTGTAGGAGGACGAGGAAGGGGAGTTCGAGGGGGCGAACCTGGAATGGAGCAGGCGAGAGTGGCGGTGAATCCAGAGGGCTAGTGGGGAAGAAGAGAGGGAGGAGCCGCGCGGACGCAAAAACCCTAAAAGTTGAGTATTTTATAGCTGCGCGGTGGAGGCCAAAGGGTTTTAGAACTCTCAGCGTAGACCCTTTTCTCCACTTGAAAATTCACGAGGACATGAACATCACCATTAAACCACAGGGGACGGAGAGGCGCTCGGGCTCGGGACGACCGGCGCTCGGGCTCGGGTGACGGGAACAAAGGCCGAATTCGGCCGGCGCAATTTAAAGGAGGCGAATTAGGGTTTCGGGCAGTGGTGTGACCACTGAATTCGAATCCGAAATTATGAATTCGTCTTTTTTTTATTTCGAATTTAAACCAGAAATTAGGAATTATCGAAATTAAAAATTCACCTAATTTTGAATTTTTATTTAACAATTAAATAATAAAATTAAAAAAATTAATTTTTAATTCTCTCAATTTAACAAATTCGGTCAATTTACCGAACAGGCACTTAGCGACCACTAAAGAACCCTTTTGGCTCGGTCCGGTTTGTGCCGCCCGATTTCGGTTTCGCTAATTGAGGGGACGATGCGTGCAGCATGTTTTCCGAAAGGACTTGTATTCAGTGGCTGCTGTGGGAGCAATAACTGCGGTACATTTTTACTGTAGATTGCCAAATCTGCAATCCGAGAATTGGGGCAGCTAATTTCAAAATTTTTTTTTTGAAAAAAATAAATATTATTTTTTTTATATTATTATTAAATTAAATTATTATAAAAAATTAAATAATTTTTTAAACTTTAAATTATTATTAAAAGGTTAATTTTAATAAAAAAATATTAATTTATAAAAATAATTCATTAGTTTTGATTTTAATATGAACGAAACAGTACTTGGATAAACCCAATGAGTTTCTAAATTCACCCGCACCTCTCGATCATAAATTTGAATATCTGTCATCACCGACTGGATTTAGCATCTTTCTCAAATACACGTACATTTAGATTTAGATTGCCTTGTTAGTATTTTTTTTCACCAGCTAATAATGATTTTTTGTTTTTTCTTTCAAAAAGAGTTTTTTATTACCAGCTAACAATGGTTCAGCGATGGAGGAAAAATATAAATTGAGAAAGGTTTTTGAAATTTTGAAATGAGATTTTGAAATTTTTCGAAAAAAAAAGATTTTCTTCAACCATTACATCTTATTGTTTGTTTCCAAAACTACTCTCTTCCACTTTTTGTATCAAAAAAGTTTATATTTTTCAATTTAATTCCAACACTTAAAACTCTTAAGGAATGATGCAATACTGCAGATTACTTGCATATGATGTGGCTGAACCGATTGCATATGGCAGAACAAGTCAACAAAAAAATGGACTAAAACTATGTCTTGAGCGCAAATACAGGGGCAAAAATGATATACACCAACAGATTCATATCAAATTTTCACTCGTTTAATTACAGTTAACCACCAGTTCTGTGATCAGCGAAAAGCTGGGGCCAAGAAGGAATTGTCAATGGAATCTGAATCATCCATCAGCATAATAACAATGAAGACAACATATGTACAGAAGGCCAACTGACTTGTTATGCATGTGAAAAATGGCAGCTCCTATCTGGGGCAGACAATCAGATAGACCACTAAGACACCCCAAACTCTGCAACAGCAGAATTGAATTTTTTTTCCAGTAAAGACCTGAATGTTCTGCATACTAGTACCAGCTCAGTTGCAATGAAAGACTTCATCTATCCCGGTGCCCATTGGCATTTCCCTTTTGGAAAGAGAAGCTGTCATGGAATCCAAACAATTCTCGTGGCATAGTAGTCTTGAGCACCAAAACAATGAACTTAAGAATGAGCAAATAAAATAACAGTAGCATGCAATCGATAAAAGACTTGCTCTCAAGCAATACCTTCTGTGAATGGCTGGTAGGAGATCTTCAATTTGATGCTTTGTCTCTGGAAAAGCAAACTTTACACAACAATTAATTGGTTGCTCTTAGACCAGACATCATTGCTCGGGCCTTTTGACAACAAATGTCAGAAACAAAAGGGTAACATTACCTCAGTATGCTTTCCGGAAATGTTCTCATCTGTTCACCCGCAGAACATTATTTGTTATGTTGCCAGTGGTGGTCATCTCCCGCTGAGCATCAATCATCCACTTACCATCAACAATGAATTTTATCTGGTTTTCAAAACAAGAATAAGTAATAGATGATGAGGCTTGTCAGTAAAGTGGGTTTGGAGGAATCTTCAATAAATCAATACAAGCAATGAGCAGTAAATGAGGTCGAAGTGTATAACATATGCGGTTACTTTTGAGAGTGAAGTATTAGCAATTAGAAGCTTTTTGATAGTAAGCTACCTCCTATGTGCACCCAACACGCAAGCTTACATGAGCATGCATGTGCAGGATAGAAAAACATACAAAGCTCCAAGACTTGCAAAAGAATTGCTACCAAAAAGACCAGACTTACAAAAGACTCCCCTAAACATTAAGTAGTCTTGGAAGAAATGAAAATTGAGGAAGATGTGACACCAATTGATCTCGTTTTTGGATCTTAAGGATCATAGATTACCTCATAAATTCCAGGATAGAGCCATAGGATTGTTGACCAGAGTCGGGATTTTCTGCATGGTGAATTAAATACATGAAAAATAAAGCATATTTATTGTTTTGGATGAAAACATAACAACATCCAAAGAGATCAAGGACAATTATGAATTCAGGAGCTAGAATTATTTACTGAAGTGAACATTTAGACATCAGCAAAATTTAATAGAGCCACATTTAGATATCATGCTTGGACCATCTAGCAAAATAAAATAACATCAAATGTCAGATTATAAGCCTAGAGATACCTCTCTGAGGTGCAACTTTAGGATATCTAGTGAATTAAAGACCAAACAATCTTCTATAGGACAAAAACCTTCACACAAGCATAAAGCACAGAGATAAGTAATGATTGATGACCTTGGAGCAGTTGGGTTCATTACTTCCGACGAAGGATGCAGATCCATTTTGATATAGTGTTGCCAACCATTGAAACTACCAGCAACCTCCACCAAGTCACCAGTAGCCCAGTTCTGAATCTGAACCTAAAGCCAGCAGTCCAAGAATATAAGAGAAACACATGGACGAGAAATCTTCTAGACATCCAGTTTATATGAGAAAAAAATTGTCAGCCAACATAAATCTCCAAGAGAAGTGCACAAAAGAAACCTCTTTCAGTCCAGAAAGGCTTTCCTCAGCTGCACGAAGTTCCATATCTTTGTCTGAGATAACCTTCTGTGCCTTGCTGATCTCATTATTGGCCTTAGCTTCCAAAATGGATAAAGCAAGCTGACAAAAGAAAAGTGAACCCCAAACCAAATTTCAGAGAGAGAGAGAGAGAGAGGAGGAAGAGAGGGGGGGGGGGGGGGGGCGCGGAGTGGGGGGGGGGGAGCGGTATGTGGGGAGGGAGGGGTGGGGTGTGTGTGTGGGGTGTGTTGGGGGGTGGGCGAGGGGGTGTTGCACTTAATCATTGTAAAGAGCATATTTATCGCCAACAAGTGATTTTGCATAGACCAGTTCTATTATCTATTTAGAAATTACACACGAACCTTTAATTGCAAGTGGATAGATGTTGAGCAACAAACCTGAGTAGCTCCTTAGCTAGTAGCTGATTAAAGCATTGGAAACTAATATTTTTCCACCACATAGACACAACCACCCCCCACAAACACAAAGACACAACACACTTACAAACCCACCCATTCATCCTTCTCTCCCTCCTCTTTATAGTGAAACAATTATGCTTTATATAAAAATAGAAGTCAAGGCCAATGATTCTTTCATACAACACTACATGCCAACTACCCATGCAAGACATGAGAAATTTGAGGTACCTTCTCCTTTTTTATTTGCTCTTTCAGTTGTGATAACTCCATCTCTTTCTGATGCTAAGCAGATCAAAATGGACACAAGGAGAATTAGCTCACAAATTACAAGAGATAACAACATTGGAACTGCAAAAAAAATTAGATGATTTTACCAGCAGGTCTTTTAATCGATCAAGTTCATTCATCTTTTGTATTTCCAAATTCTATAAAATCACAAGCATGGTAATACAATTTAGAAAAAGAGGAACATTAATGTGCTGGTTATAAGCTACTTTATTGAGCGCACAACCTTCTCAGAAGTCAAATCCTCATCAGTTGTATTTAGTGCTTCACCAAGTGCAATATCTTCCCTACAATCAAAAAAGAGAAAGTCAACAAATCAAACCTAGAGGGAAGTAAAGAACTAAGAAAGAAAATAAGGAAAAAAGAAAATAACATTATTGTTAGCATCTGGTATTCCACAAAGTTACAAGTGATTTATGGCAATCAATTTTCCAGGAGCATAACCATAAAATTTGTGTCTAATTTGCCTAACAAACATTCACTTGGCCAATTGTCTACTTGTGTCGTAGTAAACCAGTTCAGAAGAAGTAAAAAAAACATTAATTCCAACTCTGAATCTTAACCTGTCAAACTTCTGTTCTGCTAGAAGAGGAGCCACCTGTTGGGAAGCGATATTGCCTGCATAAAAGTTAAGCAAAAGAAGATGATTACATCAGATTATTTTTGTCAATATATTGCATGCTAAATCCCAATGACATCATGATGATCTTGACCCGATGGGTTTGAAAATGCCTAAGAAATCCACAATGTCATTAAGCACAATCCAAACTTCAGACACTGGCTGATTCATAGCAATATCTTAAAATACAAGTGAGAAGAAACTTTTAGAAGTTACAGTGGACTAAGTATGTAAGTGGAGAAACAACCATGATTAGAAAGAACAGGAAACAGAACAAAGGTACAACCAGGACACTGCTCTAATCCAGGTAAAGTGAGTTTAATTCGTTGGTGCTGTACCAAAAGGCAGTTTCTGGCCATTCCTACAACTAGCAAACCAATAAGTTAGGTCCTCATAAACAAAAATCCTGTGTCAACTGACTGATGCTTCCTCCTCAAAGATAACCTCCAACATCCTGATGTACTCTGCCAAACAAAAGTCTAATGTGAATCTTAATACATAGCAAGCAACATCCTGTTAGCACATTTCAATCACAGAGTAGAAGTATAATTGCATATTAGCTCATTTATATATGCCTTGGTATTTTTATTTCGGCTTTCAGACTAACCAAAAATCCAACTACTTAGCATCTTGCATCAATGGAACACAACACAACCTTTCTTTTATCTGGGTGTCTTAAGGACCTGTAGCAACATATGCAAGATTATAACAAGAGAAATGGACTGTAGCAATTCTTGTTAAAGCATCACATATCTGGTAATACAGAATTAGATGGCTCACCATTTCAGGACATACCTTCAATAGTATCTAATTCACCAATCAGTAAGGAATTAGAGGCCTTTGAAATAAAAGATTCAATAGAAGGCATTGAAATCTCATTACTACAGAGAGAGGAGTCTAAAGGTATTGAATCATTAGGACTGTCAATATGTACTTCTGTTGAAGGAGAGGCATTTGACAAGAAGATGCATTTAGAAGAATCTTCAGGGGTTTTCTAACTATCTCCTACAAAAATTTGGAATAGTTCCATAAGAAGAAAACAATAAATTAAAGAATTCAGAGTAGTTTAGACCTGAGATATCATCTTTGCCTACATCGCTATAATCCTGGTTTTCAGCAGGATAAAGCTCTGGATGGTTATTATTTGCAGTTGAATTCTTGAGAAGCTCTTCAATTACCTTGTATCCTCTCCGCCGCACAATATTTGCAAGGTCTTTCCTATGGGAATTACGAAAAGACAACCCCTCTAATCAGAGTAAAGTTTTGGCAATAGATCCTTTGAAAAACTTCCATCTGATTTTCAAAAGAGAGAGATCATAGAGAACACCATACAGAAATGGCACATTTTCAAAAGAAACAGTACCCAATAATAAACATGAAAAAGAGATCCTGATGAGGGCAAACTGTTAGAGTGAACTGCTCTCATACTGTATCCTAAATACTCAGTAAATAGTTAGACAGAGGGAAAGTTAGCCACATTGTCTGATATTTCTCAAGCCTACATTTTTGCGAGCCATGGCTAGCGAATGCTCTCCATGTTCCCCCTCCACATGGATTTCTTAGAGAGGAAGTTCCATTGAGCAATCAAAGAGAATGAGTCGCCAACTCACATCTCAAGCCTCACTGATTGACATTGAAACTGATGTCATGAAATGACAAGTAAGCATACCCCAGAGTTCCCACCATTTATCCACAAGATGTAAGGCGTTCCAACTTATTCTAAATGTGGCCTCTTAAAACACCCATGATTCAAAGAATTTCTAGTCTAAATTAGAGTTAAAGCACAACAAGTATCCATTAAAAGGACCATACCATATGAAGCAATAAACAGGAAAGGTTCCTGTTAGGCACAGAAATCTCCTAAATGAGGGACCTACTATGAAATCCTACTTATATCAACATGATAAGTGAATACCCATGAAAAACAATGTCGCAAAGCATCAATCCTGCGTTTCTTTAACATCAATTATTGATTAATAATCAAATTAAATGTCTCATAAACTCATCATCTTCTCTATTTCCTTGGGCATCATTTAACCCATAACTTAACCAGCCCAAATGAGAAAAAGAAAATCAGCAAACCTTCCGTGCTGAACGAGTTCCCTCGTCTTGGGAACTCTCCCATCCGGCAAACCTAAACCCGAGATGAACTCCAGCAGCTCCCGGCGAAGCTCCTCGTTGTTCTTCCCTTTCCTGCTCGATCAAGTCCTCAACACTTAATACAGAAAAAACAACAAAAATCCAGAAATCAAAGACGAGAAAATCAAACCCAGGTTTCCTTGCGTTGCAGGCAAAATCGAGGTTGCCGCGAGACGGGGATCCGGGGAGGGAGGGAGGGAGGAAGAGGCGGGGGCGGGGAGGGAAGGAGAACGGAAAAAGGTGGCAGAGGGCCATGAGGGGTGTGCCCTAGGGCTCATCAGATCGCCATAGTTGCGAGCTTTGGAGAGGGGAGGAAGCATAACAATCGCGAAGAAGCTTGGAGTCGTGAGCCATTGCGGTGGGGAAGCAACTCAAGGTGGACACGTGGAAGCCCTCCACAGGTTGGAATGTTTACATACAGGACCCTGACATCTTTCGTAATTATATGTTGAATGCTACTATAAGTTTACGTGTAACTTCCTATAAATTTGTAGAATTATGTAAGAAATACTGCATTTGAAAACTTACACACTGCCCCCTGAACTACTATTTTTTTGTTTTTTTGTACAGAATTTGTGATGTTTCTCCATTAATCAATGCGTGGTCAAGGCTGTGTCTTGACATCCGATTGTATTTTTTTTTTCAGATTATTAATTAATAGACGTTTAAGTTGTTTAACTGATACATTTTAATAGAATTTATTAGGTGTTTAAAATCGATAGTACTATAAACGAGAACAAAATGCGGCTTGGTTGTCCATATTTTTTTGAGGACGAGAATACCCTAATTAAATTTCTATAATTTATTAATTTGTGAGGAGATATCAAACTTTTCAAAACTCAGATAGTTCGTCTTCCTCGGGTCCGATCAGTTTTTTCGGTCTTCGGCTCTGCGATATCCTCGAGCCCTCCCCTCCTTCCTCTTCCTCCTCTCTCTCTGATGCCGCCACGCAACCCCTGCCTCCATCGCTGCCTTCTTCTTTTTCCGCAACCCGCCGCCGTCGCTGGCGTCTTCCCGGTGAAGAAGCCCGTGGCTGTCGAGAAGGATCCGATCAACCTCTGGCGCTTGTACAGCGAATGGCTCTACCAGCACAAGGATCTCTCCATTGGTCTCGCTGCGGGAATTTTGCCGATGATGCCTTTTGAGAGACCGATTGGCCCGAAAGGTGTTTGTAACTTTGTTCCCTTGTGTCCTGTGTGTCGTTCAATTTGGTCTTTCTTCTTTTCTAATCTTTTCTTCCCCTTTTGCCTTGTTTTTTAAGCTTTTGTTTGGAATCGTTGGTTTGTTTTGGTATGGGTAATTTTCTTTGTTTTATGTTTTTTATGGATTGTGGGGCATTTTAAGTGATGGATTTTGTTTTTTTTTTTTTGTTTTCTATTTGATTCATGTGAAATACTACAAAAAAAAAGGTCAGAAAGAGAGCGAAAATGTAATTTAGGATCTGTTCAACGAAAAGCAAGTAATTTTCCCTTGTTTTTTGATGCATTTATGGATTGTTGGCCATTTGCATTGATGAATTTTGTTGCCTTTGTTTTTTTTTAATTCATGTGAAATACTGCAAAATGATTGAGCAAAAACCGTGTAGAATCTGCTCATTGTTTGTTTATATGTGAATGAAATAAAAAACAGGTAAGCATTTTGATCTGGTTGCGATTTGAATGGGTTTGATTTGTAGCTTTTTCTATGTGACAATGGGTAAATTAGATCTGCTTAGGTTTCAAATTTGCTTCTGTCTATTGATTCCAATTTCTTCAATGTTTTTACAGGTCTTGGAGCAATTGAGTGGCCAAACTCCTGTTTTCTCTAAAGGTAGTCTTGTGCAGTGGCACACTGGGCATGTTAACCTTTGTGTCCTGTTCATGTGACTGATCTGATGGAGAAGGCAATGCAACTCCGAGAGAGTGGCTTGAAGGTCAAGGAGTGTGAATTGTCGAGGAAGAACTTCAGTGACAAGGTGCTATGGTTTTGGTATTCAGGAGCACATTGATCTTGGAATCAAGTATGTTTTCTTAATCTGCTCTAAAAGCTCCTATTGATTCCCAGTATCTTCTCTTATCTCGATTTTCTGTTTCACATGCATAGTGTGTTATTTGTAGCAGTATTGTTGTGAACATGGTAAATCTTAGTGTGCTATGCTTTTGGTGTGGAAAAGGAAAAATCAACTTTACATGGCAGTAATCTGTGCAAGTTTTGACCTCGGCATGGTAGACTTAATGCACTATTATTAGCATGATTGTTATTATAAACCATCACATATTTCCTATGTTTATATAGTGTAAATGTTTTAATGGTTTGTGATGAGGAATGCTTCCTACATGTCTTGTATGACAAGGGCTAATTTGATACCATTCCATGAACAAAGAAGTAGTCTCCTGAATCTTTGATTATTCTTAGTAAGCTTTCTTGGGAAATGATTGATTCAGTTGCAATAATGAAATGCTTCTTTGTCATTGGTGCCATGTGGTGCTTATGTGAAGAATGGTTTGTAAGTAAGCTTCTTTCTGGTAAGCTATTGTACTTTCGGTCCACTATTGTTTTTTCTTGTGGTTCATCATGTTCTGTTAGCAGAAAAAATTTTGGAGGTGTTTTCCCATGTATGGCTTGCTCAAAATCAATGTTGCTATGAATTTTGTTATTCAATTGATTATGTTAGTTTCCATGGGCTATGATGAAATTAGTTTGCTGCTTACACCTCCTATATAAGGAGGGGTATCCAATAATCCTTCATTGGGGCACAACTTGCATGGTGTAATCGTTGAAATTTTTTGGCATGCCAATCAGGTTGTGTAACTTCAAGGCTCACAAATTGTATTGTGTGATATACAAAGTTTGGGGGTCCTCTGCTGACATGGTGCACCCTGATTGTCATGCCAAAAAATTTTTAGTAACTTGCAGCATGCAAATCATGCTCCTTTCACTGAATGAAATGGTAGGATCCTTTCTTTTGTGTTCATTTTCTTATTCTTGTTTTCATCATGGACTGTTGATTTTATTTCATTGCGTGCATTTTGATATTTTACCAATTTTAGTGCCCTTTTTCCTGTTAAAACTACCAAATTCGACAAAGAACACCTTACTGTTCTTCACATTTTACTAGATTAAGAGGAAGAACATGCTTAAATAATACATTAACTGTATTCACCTGATGGAACAATATTAGCGAATTACATCAGTACCTCCTATGTCTCCCATCATTCTAATTTTTTTATTGCTTCCCATATATGATCCATCCACTGGCATTTATGGAATGGATTTCTATGTTGTACTTGAACAACCTGGTTATTGTGTTGGTCGCCACTAATGTTGCAATTCACGGGTTGGTATTCAGCACCAGGGGACAAAGGAAGACACAATGAAGTGGTTCCAGGTCAGATTTGAGGGTGTAATCCTGAACAAAGCTCAGACAACTGCAGGTAGAAACAGGAATAAATCGCATTCTGGTCATCCGTACATTCTAAAGGACAAAAAATACTCTAATTGGCATTTCTAAAAATTATTAATTTTTAAGGATATTTTAGACTTTTTGTAACCTTGATGCCTCTTTTGTTCTTCCTCATTGTGCCCTTTCTCTTCCTGAGCAACAATGGGATTGTGAACAATATTGTAGGTGTTGGCGATGGGAGGAGCTGTTGCTGAAGATGCTGAAGGAGGTCAAGAACCAGATCATCGGGAACAGGACGAATGAGGTCACTTACTTCCAGCTCGGTGCTGTGCCATGTGCTGTCTCCATCCTTGCCTCTGCCACAATCCGGCGGTCATCATCAAGGCTGCGGTTGTCATCGGCAAGTTCAGGTGCAGAGCGGAAGATGGTGTCCATGCTGTGCTCGATGGGCCCTTTAGTGCCTCAGCGATATGCTATCTCATCCCAGCCAAAAGGTTAGACTTGTAGTCGTTTTGGTTTGAATTGTATCATTGTTTTGTCATTCCTTTTTGGTTTGTGTTTAGAACTTGAATTGGCATTCTTCAATGGCAGTTGAGAGTGTCAACTTGTAAAATCTATGAATAGTTGAGATATTTTGTTTACGAAGGTACTAGAAGCGGATGTTCCGATAAATTTTAAGTTGCAATTGAACATCTCAAGGTCTAGATTTAGTTAACATGCTCACTGACTACCATTTGTGTTTTCAACTAATATTGAATAAGCATTGTGTTTCTTGATACAAAAAAACTTGATCTTGGAAAGGATCTGTTGAGATTTCACATTTCACTTATTTTTGTGCTTAACTGCGAAGATTGCTTCTACTGAGTATTTGTTTATAATGGTGCAATCAAGATTTCTTGTAGCATGTTCTGATTTTGTTGTGCATTGGTTCTTAAGTATTGCCTTTTGTTTGCTTTGCAAAAAACTAAATTTATCTGGGAAAGCTACATATACTGGTATAAATATCACTGCAGTTAATGGTATGGGTTTGCTAATTTTTTATGTGAATTCTTGGGACCATCTGATCCTTTGTTTGTTTTTTGCAGGTTGTGGATGTAGGTGCACGTTCTCTTAGAATGATCTTTCTGGCCCCCAAAATATAATCTTCTTAAGGAGAAAAACAGTGGAAATTTCTTATTTCGCTGTTGAACAGTGGAAATGATAATGTGACTGAACTTCCTGCTAGCACCATGGCGCACTCTTGTCTGATGAGTATGGAGCAGGAGGCACTCTGTGATGCAGGAGTTCTTTACAGGCTTGTTAATCTTCTTGAAGGATCTTCAAATCTAAGTGATGCTTGTTTAAACTCAGTAGCAGCAATTGTTAGGAAGAATTCTAAGCTGCTAATCAGTTAGTCAATATTGACATTTAATTCTTTACTTAAGTTGCTAAATGAGAGGAACTCTTGGAATAGATTACTTGCCTGTTTATGTTTGATTTCTATTAGGCATGCTTCTCCTCAAAATGTGCAAGACATGCATATCAGAAGAAAGATGATGCTGATATTAGTTGAGCTTACCAAAGAATCTGGTAAAGTTGGGGATGACACAGTATTTGGACTACCAGAATTACTTTAGATGATGAAGAGTTGCATAGACAAGCAGTTTCTCTTAATTCTATTGCTAAGATCTTTAACTTCCTGCATAAAAATCAACTCCAACCAATACGACTCCAAGGTGTCCTACTTGTATTTGCAGATCTTTGCTCAAGATTGGAGAAGTACAGATCTCTGCTTATGCCACCATCAGAAGTTTGCTATTTGAAAAGGAAATACTTGGTGCCTTTTCTCTTGCTAATACTGACTGAAGTTTCCAGAAAGCCAGTAATAGCTTCTATGCTTCCCATCGAAGTATTTCATGTAGGATCATTAAGCCAACTATTAATAATATTTTTTCTTGGATAATAAGTCTGCGAAACAGCATGCTCTTGCAATTGGGTTTTCATGTGCAAAGGTAATTATTTTTCTCATTAAGTTTGACAGTGAGTACTTCTTGTGTTTTCTTGTAGAATGATGTCTTTCTATAGAGAAAAGCTGACATAAATCTTGTATCCTGCATTTTGATATCTGCTTATTGAACCATCCAGTTCAAGCAGTTCCATCTTAATTTTGATTAACGTAAGAACCACACCTGCTGATCTATTGGTTCTGATCCTGTTTGATTGGACCAGCTGTTCTAGTCTTCTGATAGTCTATTTTTGTTCCAGATTATGCTTGTATACTTTATAGAGCAAGAATAACTAAATTCTATTCTTGCATTTCACCAGGTTCATGTGCACAAATACATATAAAGAAATTAGATGAAACATATGGTTTTTCTGTATAAATATGATAATCAGAATAATTAATTCTAAAAATCTTAAGTTGCCTTGCAAACTGCTAGACAAATGGTGGATATTTCATCAGAAATGCTCTGGCTGATATTTCTACTGCCATTATCAGTCTTTTTTTGAATTTCATAGTTGACTGATGTGAAGTGCACTTATCAGTTCTATTAATAGATGCATATGCAGCCAGTAACATGGTGCTTTGTACATTATAGTTGTTCAGTTCTTATCCACTGGTGTTTTGCAGGGATACCTTCTTCAGTGTAAGCCTGAGGCTGTTGCTGCTGTCATTCATCTTCTTTACCAGATAACTCTTTATTTTTTTTCACATTTTTTGGTGTGTGTGTGTGCATGCTCACGCAGTTAACTCCTTTGAGAAACTGTACCTGTGCATTGGGTGACTTTGTTACTTGGGACTAAAAACGATAAAAAAAAACTCCACTAATTCTACTTATGTCTATGTTCGGAATGAATTTTGGGTCATCCCTGTACTTGCTTATATTTCTAGTTTAAAGAGATGCAATAGAACTCTGTCTACAAAGTGTGGTTACCTTCCAAGGCACAGACTCATTCTTTTGTTGCCAAAATAGTTTTGTACTGTCAATTTTTCTTTGCAATTATAGACTAATGTTGGTATTACTCGCATGACACTGAATCTTCCCGACCAAAAGAAACTAGGTGTCTTGGGTAAAGTCCAAAAGCTTGTCAGTGCGTGACCATTGGAGGTGGTAAATGAGCAAAAGAAAGAAGATAGAGAGGTAAAAATTAGAAGATTTAACAATGGACTGGTCTCTATCAGTTAATTGCAGAAAGCACTCTTTCTTTCATCTAGGTTTCGAGCATAGATTACTGAATTTTTTTTTCTGCCTATCCTTTTAGCGTGGGAAACTGCTTTTTGTTGACTCATGAGTATTCAAATTTATTTTTTCATTTCTTGCTTAAACAAAAAGAAAACTATAGTTAGAATCTGATGTCTAAAACTGTTTTTTCTCTCTTATTCCATAGATCTAGCATAATTCGTCAAAATGCTCCCACTGCATGAAAAATAAATGTAGCAATTTTCCCTTATTTATTGCTCTATATTCAGAATAACTACATCCTTGTGCGATGACAATAGAGTTTAGAGTCTCCATTTGTTTTACTTATCTGATGCATCTTGATTGTTTTCACCGTGCATTGGTCAGGTGCTAGCAAATTTCTTGAAGACAGACATGCCTGCAATGGTGAGTTCTTTACTAACCATGGGGATAGAAGTTTCTGTTCTTCAATAAGCATTTGGGACTCTTTAATAACTAAATTACAGTTTATGAGATTAACAAATTTTGTTGAAGTTTACCTGTAATACCCTACCAAATGGGAATTAATATTTAAGAAACACTTTTTTTAGTTGATATTTTGAAGTCCGCACTCTTCAATATCAGTATTGGATATCTTGAAGTTTGTATTTGATATAAGTTTTTTTTCATCTTCTTTTTCTGTTTTTTTAAGGTTTGGTCAAAGTTGCAAGGTTTTCATCATGCTATTTTAGGCAATGGTTTATGAGTACTAGAATTTCTTGGACTCAAATGATGCATAATGCATAGTAGTTTACCTGTAATTGTTGAGGTATTTGGTTGTTATTATTCCTGATAATTGTAGGAAGTAAATTATGAAAATATATAATGTTTTCATATATAACAAGAACAATTTTAGAGGATATAAAAATTTGGGAAGCATTGAGGATGGCTGAAAAGTCACGGAAGATGGGCAAACGCAAGGATTAGTACAAAATTCTAAGAATTCCAAAGACCGCTTTTGCTGTAGAAAATAAATGTGCCTACAAGAAAAGCTGGATTTGCAGTGGCATCCAGAAAAAAATGTTAACAACAGGAAGGAAGCAGAGATCAAACACTGAAATTGCTACTTTATATGAGGGAAAGAATGTCATCTTGCATCATGTCATCAAATAATGCATTTTATGCTTGTTATACCTTAAAAAAATGATGCTTAAAGAAATTAAAAAGTTTGGTAAATTTATATTATCTCTTATATCATCCAACTCACCTGCATATTTAATTATTCTCTTATTCTCCTAAAAGGTACTTAGCGATGAAGACAAGCTTGTAAGATATGACAGCGGCGGCGAGAACATTGACTCTGATTTCATCAAGAAAAGGGAAAGAAAAACATCTTCTTGTCCTCTCTAGAATCCAATTTTAGTTGTCTAATTTCAATTTCTTCTTTTTGTGTCAATTCAAATTGGTTTCTTATTTTAGTGCACTGCATTTCAGGTATTTATTTTTTAAATATATTTGTTATTAAATAGTTGTTCTGTCTTTCGCACTTTTATTCTAGGTTGAATGTTGCAAATAATGAATGGAGTGTTATTTGATTTCTAAAGAGTTAGGAGATAAAAAGTGAAAAAAAATGGAGAAATTACTGAATTTAGCGGACAAGAAAAGTACATGAGAATTTTACTTGTCCTGGTTTGTAGGAGATTGTTCATTTTACTTTGTTTTTGTTATGAAATCAATCATCAAAGAAAAGGAAATTATTTCGGTCTAATATGTATTAGTTTCATCTAATGAAAAATCATGACTTGTAGAGTTTAAATTTAATTTTTATCATAATGTTTTTCCAATAAAAATTCAGCACGTGCACGATGCTAGCGTTAAAAAAATTTTGGCCAATCAATTGGCCCTCAAGCAAATGCGACCGCCAATCCCTCCAAATCACATGAAAAATTTTTATTTTTATTTTTATTTTTCACGGGATTTGGTGGCTAAGTGCTGATGTGGCATGTTTAGATTGGTTGGCATAATAAAAAAGAACTACTCAAATAACTATTTGGGAATAAATCGAACAATAGTTATGCATAAAAATCTTTTTATTTTTTCAGTGAAGCATAAAATCTCACAAAATGGGTTTTGCTTTATTAAATGAAGTGCGGCAGCTGTGTGACTCTGTGGCACTGAGAAGTTGAGAGCTAGTACTGATTGAGCCCAGACAGCCTATATCCTTTGACTTCCCCTCACTTTCTCCAGTTCCATCTACAAGAGTTCTCTTGCTTTCTGTGCTTTCTTCTCCAGGGTCATCTCTAGGGTTGCTTCCTTGCTTCCTGCAAACCCTAAACCTAAGCAGAAGAAGATGGGCAGGGCTCCATGCTGTGACAAGGCCAATGTGAAGAAGGGGCCCTGGTCTCCAGATGAGGACTCCAAACTCAAAGACTTCATTGAGAAGCATGGCAATGGTGGCAACTGGATTGCTCTCCCTCACAAAGCTGGTTTTTTTTAACTGCATTTTTTCAATGATAAATGAAGAGAGGGAGAGAGAGAGAGAGAGAAATGCATTACCATGCTTTTTTACTATTTTACTTATTATTTATTATTTGCTTTTATGGCAGGGTTGAAGAGGTGTGGGAAGAGTTGCAGGTTGAGGTGGCTCAACTATCTGAGGCCTAACATAAAGCATGGGGAGTTCTCTGCTGAGGAAGACAAGATCATATGCAGCCTGTTTGCTAGCATTGGAAGCAGGCCAGTGCCACTCTTTTTACATGCAAAACTCCCATCTTTTTCCCTTATTTTTCTTAGAAATTTAGCAGTAAAATGAAAAAGAAAAAAAATTCTTCTGATGAAGTTGGTGAAAAAACCTATACCATGACACGTTGCTCTGAAGTGAAGAGTCATCTAAATTTAGCCACAGCAATTCCATGTTTCTGAAACTGATTCTTCTCATCTCATCAATGCTTATTCTTCCAGTCTCTTACTTCATATGGCTGGAAAGTTAGTCAAAAAAGACCGAGCAATGACTAATATTCTAAATTTAGCTACAACCTTTCAATGGCTATGATGTACAGGTGGTCCATCATAGCAGCTCATCTGCCAGGAAGGACAGACAACGATATCAAGAACTACTGGAACACCAAGCTCAAGAAGAGGCTCCTCGGAATCAGTCCTCCATCAAGAAGAACACCACACCAACAGCAAAACCAGCTCCTCCAACCTCCTCTTCAGATCACGACCACTCCCATGAGATCAACTCAGCAGTACCAGATCCAATCTGCAAAGAATACTGATGCTGAAGAAATCAGCTTTGAGAACTACCTCTCTGCTTATGAGGAGATTAAGCAGCTTCTGAGTGGTAACTGCTTGCAGGATCCAAGTACTGCAACAGCAGCAGTGTACCATCAATGACTGTAAAAATCATGAAGATTTCTCAGAGCTTGTATTGTGTGTGGTGTGATCTGATGGAAAAGTCTGACAAGTGCTGAGCCGAAAAGCCTGTGTTGGCTTTTCATATGCAGTTTCTCTTTGGATTTGATGCTTGTATGGTAACCATCTTCATTTCCCAGCCTTTTGTGCATCATCAATCAAAACCTTCAGAGAAGAACAATAAAAATGAATTCTAAGCTTAGGCTTAAAGAACCTTTATTTTTTGCAAACAAATTTGAAGAACATCTTGCAAAAGTTCTAGTTTGTGGGTTTTAAAGGTTTTACATATAAGCCCTATAAATTACCATAATTATCTAACTAGGAAGGGTATGACAATTTCACATGTTTCTGAAAACAAGCCAAAACGCCTCTGTGAATGCCTGAACCAAAACCGAAGCCATCATCTTATAGCTTGATTTAAACCGACAGGAGTCAAATATGTGAGTTGGATTGATGCCATTGAACTCCCCCATCATCATCTGCGCCCGTCACGGAATCTTCAATTAATGATAAACAAATGTGATTGCAAACCTAATAATAACAGTGACGAACATCAAAGAAATAGGAAGTGTGGTCCTTTGAAAAGGAAACAAAAGGCTATATGCTACTGACAAGTTTCTATTAAGAGCATACACAAGAGTAATTAATGAACCTGGTACAAGTGAAGAAAAAGAAGTAGGAATTCTGATGATTGATTAATATCTTAGCTGATTTTTGTGATGAGACGAACAAATTGCTCATGACATATTCTTCACAGAAACTGTTTGTATTTTTTGGCTCCCTGATAAATTTTCCTTCTGAATTCAAGGCCATCGTTGCATATGTCTACTGAAGACTTGCTGATATGTAAATTGTTATTTGATTCCTCAAGTGCAAGTATCAGTCAAGGCATAGGTTCCTTACACAAGAAAAAGCCAGACCATAGTTGTTGCTCTTCCAATAACTCTTGAGTCTGAAACAAGAAATTTTAATGCATAAAATCATAAATATTGAGTGCGACAGGAACAAAAGGAAACTAGCTAAACTCTGAAATATGGAACTGCATAATGTCTCAGTGCTTGACAACCTCCCTATCATGAGTCATGGTTAAACACAGCTCTCAGAAGCTTGCTTGCAATTTTCGTTTTTTGTGCAGGTTTTTCAATCAGCCACTTAATTTCAATAACCAATATTGAAGTTTTCAGACATGTCATTCCAATAACTATCTGAATGCTCAAATACCTCATCATCATTCCTCCAATTTGAAGTAAAATGTAAAACTTGTGATTAAAATTGCAAATTTGTGCAAATAAGTCAGCAGACACTGTCACACTTGAAATCTTCTTATTTCTATTTACTTAGACAATTTCTTCATCTTATATACTTTCAACCACTGGTGTAAACAACCTGTTTCTCATAAGCATTTCTTAATTCCAGCAATAGTTACTTCTTTATCCGGGTATTCAGGGCACATCTTCTTCAGTTTTCCTATATTACTGTCTCTCTCCACTTGTGCAGAAGCAGGTCAAAAACATGTCTAGCCAAGAATTACAATCTCAAAATCTAGGATATATCTCAATTCTCATCTGTTGCATTCAGAAGTTCAACCACCAGGCTCCAAATCAACCTCAAAAGGATTATGGACAAATAGATTGCAATGCATCGATAAGTTTTTTTGACGCTGATGTAAATTCCTTCTCAAATGCAATAACCAAGTGACCAGACTCCGAAAGTTATCTCTTTAAGAGCTCCTATTGATCTACCAAAATCAAAATTATCTCCAGCATTAGACTCTGAGATCACAAACATGTTGATTGCTGACAAGCATGCAAGCACATTAATTTCTCCAAAATTAATATTTGCAGAGACAAACTTTACCTCAGATTTAATGTTTGCAATCTCATCCATCATCCAGGTTATTACTCATCTTGGATCACCAACGTCACTCCTCAAATCACACGATCAGTGCCACAATGCCACTGGAAGGCTCCATCTTTGAGATCAGAATCATCTGCAAACTTCCAATAGCTTGTCCTTCGATCTTTACTTTCCTTGTTGCTGCCAGTGGCAACACTTTTACCCATTATCTTTGTTCCTCTGCTGTTTTCTGATTCAAAATAAAGTAAAATAAAATAATTTGCACTTGGGGAAGTAAACAAAATCAAAGATTGAACCAAGAACTTAAAATAGTAGCATTTCGGGTTTCTATTGAAGCAGAGTTGCTCAAGTCTGCAGTTTAAACGTCCAAAATTAAACATTTTACATGTACAGCTACTAATGCAAGATAGTACTCCAAAAGACAATCATGAATTTAGGTTTTCATAGGTATTGAAAAGAAAAAAAAAATTCCAGTGAATAATTGAAGGAACAAAGCGACTGGAAGAGAATGCCAAAAAATGACGAAATTCTTTGGGATTAGAGATCGAAAACACCAGAAATCGCAGAAGAAGAAGAAGAGAAATGCAAAACAAAAAAAATTTGGACCATTTCTCGATTTGTGCGTGTCATCCTTGCGCAGGGGCCATGCTAATCTTCTCTGTATCGTTCCAATTTTATCGGATGTCTCCGAAGAGACGAACTCCATTGGTAACCTTGCGTACAAGAAGGCCACAACGTGATATGAGTTAGTCAATGTGGGACTAAACAGAGAGCGCTGGAGACCATCGTAAATCCCAGGCACACGTGGATAGCTCTCATTGGCCAAAAAATATGACTTGAAACTCTGCGTGAAGTCAATACAGCGAAAGAAGTGTATGTGATGTAATTCGCTACGTAAAATGGCTCGATTTGATTCGCAATTAATTCTAATTAGACAAGTTACCATTTGAAATGCGTGACCAGTTTACTGGACTCGTTTATATTTGATGAAAATTTAGCCCAAATTTTGACCGGATCAGCCAAGCATTTTGCGTTTGAATCCATATCCAATTTTTAAAAAATTTAAACCAACTATTATTTTATTTCGAATGCGCTATTTTGGATTGAAAACTCTTCCCTAAATTTTAACGGATTCATCCAGCCCGAAAGCCCGTCCCGTTTATCTAAGCCACGTGGCAGATCTGACAGGGCTAGGCTTAATGCCGACATGTGCACTAAACATGTTGAAACTCCGGGCCCCCGTCGCCGTCACTCATCTTCTTCGTCTTTGTCGACCCCCTCCTTGCTTCCTCCTCTCTCCGACTCATTTATCTTCGCTCCCGTCTCATCCTCGCCACACTTCCTCTCTTCCTTCCAAACTCCCAAATAAAATTTCAGAAGGTTGGATCTCGTTGGAGATGGGCTCCCATCAGAGGAGGAGGTGGAAGAGAAGCGGAAGTCATACGAGGAAGTGAAGGAGGATGAGGAGGAGGAGGGAAATCGGAGGCGCAAAGAGGACAAATTGCGGTTTCGGATTAGGATTTCAGCTTTGGCGAGAAGAAGTGGTTTGGAGGAGCCCATCGGAGGATCGTCAGTTTCGTCCACGAAAATTCTGACCAGGAGCGATGCCAACAATACAACGGCAGCGGGTTCTCGTTTGAGGTTCTACATTAAATAGAACTTATCGCCACATACGAACCCGCTGCTGCATATTATCGCTGACGTGCCGGAACTGTGCCGCAGATGGCAATGTCAGGGAAAACAGTGAAAGGGCGGAGGGGGATGTCGGAGCGGAACCGAGGTTTTCAACGAAGAGCAACAATGGAGGCCAAAGGGCAAAGACGAATTGGTAGCTTTGGGAGTGGCAAGGACGATCGATGTGGAGGAAAGTGAGGCACAGGGAGCCTACGGAGGCAATTGAGAAGTAGTGCAGATGGGTTTTTTTTTTTTTTTTTTTTTTTTTTCTTATAATTTCTTAAAATTTATTTTATTTATTAAAATTAATTTTAGTATTTATTTTTTAAAAAAAATTTATTACCTATAATTTTCCTATTATTATTTAATTAATTATTTTTCATAAATTTTATTTTTATCCTCTGTAATTTTATAATTAAATTCTTTAAAATTCTTAACTTCTCATCCTTTATTTTTTTTCTCTCAAATATTTACAAATAAATCATCAATTAAATTTTAAATTATAATTTTTATATTTATACATTTATAAATAAATTATTTGAATATTTTTATTTATAAATAACTCTAAAATTTTAATAGTTTAAATAAAAATTTATAAAAAGAAGACATTAAACATTTAATTTTTTTATAAATAACCCTCCATAAAATTTTTAAATTAAAATTTTAATATTCAAGACATTACAAATAGACTTCTGAGTATTATTTACATATAAATAAATCCATATTTTTTAAACAAAATTTTACAATATTGAAAGTTTTAAAACTTAAAATTTTAAATTACAAGTTTAATATTTATATATTTACAAATAGATTCCACAAATATTTTTATTTATAAATAGTTTAAAATTTTATTTTTTTATAAAATTTTATAAAAAAGACATTGAAAGTTTAAAATTTTAAAATTTTAAATTACAAATTTAATATTTATATATTTACAAATATACCCCTCGAATATTTT